>JAACJT020000021.1:397931-439369 GCA_009936485.2 Gymnarchus niloticus | reverse complement strand
TTGGGAAAGGTTGAAGGCAAAAGGAAGAGGGGACGGCAGAAGATGAGATGGATAGACAGTGTAGTGGAAGCAATGAATATGAGTTTGGGCAGGCTTCGAGAGGCGGTGGAGGACAGGGCGGCCTGGCGTGCTGTGGTCCATAGAGTCGCGAAGAGTCGGACACGACTGTGTGACTAAACAACAACAATATTTCCTATTATTTTAACCATATTTCCTATTCAACCTCGTTTCATGTATGTTTTCATGGAAAACAAAGAAATGTCTAAGTGACCCCAAACTTTTGAACGGTAGTGTATGTGTTGAATACATCTGCACTTCACAGCATTTTCTACAAGTGCCTAAAACTTTAGCATGGTACCGTGTATAATGATAAATGAAAATTTAAATGGCTTATTGATAGTCTAATCAGAGTATGATAAACACATGTTGCGAAGAGTCGGATACGACTGCGTGACTAAACAACAACATATATGAATAAAGAGTAATGGAAAAAGTAGTAAAAATAATTTCTTCTATTCTCTAAAATATTACTGATATCTGGTTGGATGGCTCGAACAACATAACTTTGGTTTCTAAACCTCTCCTTGAAAGAACCTCAGCCATTCCATGTATTTCATAATTTTCACCACAAGCGTAGTTAACTTGTACACTTAACTAGCTAATGCACATTATGAGGTCTTAATTAGCCTGACAAGGTGCACTCCTAGTTGATCTCTTTAAGTACATGGGTATGTTGGATGGTAACTGTATTCTGGGGTGAAATGAAGAGATGTTTATAAATATGTAAATTGACACACTCGAAGTTATACTTTGCGGGTGAAATATGAAAGGTTTTTTTTTCCAGCTCACAGGAGAAACTCTCAGTAACAGAAGCACGGTAACTTTGAAATGTCGGCAATTTAGTACTTTCTGTAGCTTTGAGCCTTTTTGCTGAATACGCAACCTTGCAGTCACATTGCACACAACGACAAACACTACATGGACAAAAGAATTGGGACACCTGCCTGTGCGATATCTCATTCCAAAAGAATTTGGTCTCCACTCTTTGGGCAGGGTTTTACGGTAGATGTTTGAATATCATTGGTAGGATTTGCTGCCATTCAGCCATAACAGCATCAGTGAGGTTGGTATTGATGTTGAGTCATCGGGTCCCTTTCTTTTTGTGTGGCCTATGACATCACAACTGAACTCTTGTTGTTTATCAAAGTTTCCACATCACAAGCATTTCACTTCCAGTTAACCAAGGCAGAAATTTGATACTGACTTTTTGGGAAGGTGGCATCTTATGATGGTGCCATGTTGAAAGTTACTAATCTCTTCAGCATGACTCATTCTGCCACCAGTGTTTGTTGCTGGAGATTGCATGGCTGTGTGTTTAATTATACACCTGTTTCAGCAATGATTATGGCTTAATTACCCAAGTTCAAAAGTATGTGAACCCCCCATTAACTGGTGCTCTAATACTTATGTCCATATTGTGTACGTATAAAGCTGTCTTCCAAAAGCTATCTTCCAAGTGCTTTTTCAAAGTGTATTGATGCAAAGTGTGTGTTGTTGAAGTTAAATTGATAAAGGGTATAGTATTATAGTATAGAAGAAGTTGATGTGAGCTGTTTCTCTGAGGCCTTGTAATGGTTTCACTGGATTTTTCAAGCAGTGGTTAGTTTTTGCAGCAAGATGCTCTCTAATATGTAATGTTTATGTTATCTCTACCTTTCATCCATCCTTTTGACCAGTGAAATAAACAGAGAGGTGTCATTGAAAATATTGTGCATAAACACACTAAAGCTGTGCTGTACATTGCAACATCACATCACTAAACCAAATGCAATCTATTTAATTACCTGAAGGGTCTGAAGGAATGAGAAGCATCTTCAGGACAACACAGTGTTTGTATACCCAGGTATGTTAAGTTGTTAGAGTGATGTCGTATCCTAAAACTCCTAGATCATATCTCAAATGGATAGCTGTTTTCCATGTCAGTGTCTTTCATGGTACAGTAGTCTGCAGAGCAAGATGACCATAAAAATGTACTTTCCCCATTATGAATGGCACTCCTGTTAAAGCTCCATCATTTAGCTCTAATGGGGCAACCTGGAGACATCTACAGTATGAAAAAGTATTCCATTTCCATCATGCTAGGATGAACTAGAACTAGAGAACAACTTTTTTCCAGAAAATGGGGCACCACAGTTCCAGACCTTTGTTTGCGGAAAAATGTGTTGCATTCACTGTTTCATGTTGCATGTACAGATTCTGGTTCATTGTCAGCTGTTGTCCAGAACCTGTAGGTCTTTAGATAGGGCTTTATCTCCATCTGCTGGAGAAGCCATAATAATGAACCTTGTGTTCATTTATAGATCAGCAGTATAATTCCAACTCTTGAGTATTTCATGGCTTCATCATTGTTTTATCAGAGTATGTTTGCTGTTAGTGAGTAACATGGATGTAAGTGTTAAAATGTGCTTAGATGTGTCAGGCCAAAAGGGTTGTGGACACATGGCTGAGGTGAGAAGCTGAAAAGAAGCTGAAGTTTTCAGGAGCCAGAGAAGCTGAGTGTTTCAGAAGGGTGGGATGACAAATCTCACCTCAGCACCAAGCTTAAGCCGTGTCTTCAGCTGCCACCTGCTGTTTTATGGGATATTGTGTTAGACTGACGAATGATTTATTCACTGCAAGACGCAAATAGACGCTTCAGGTTTTTGTAAGTGTTCAGCCTTTTGGCGCATTTCAGAAGCCTTTGTCAGAGCTCCTCCTATTCCAGAAACAAATGCCAGGGGCAAGAAAACAATGCTCCTGGAATGCTGCTCAAAGAGAAGTTTTAAAATTTCAGCTTTTATTTCCAGTGGATCCTGTTTAATCCCGAAATCTGTATTTTAATATCTACCTCAAGGCATATTTAAGTGTAATACTGAATATGCTATCAATAACAGGCAAAAAAAATTCAGATAGACTGTAAGGTCTTTGATAGAGGAACGGAATATCCTCTGTGGGGAGTCAGTTTATTTCAGTATTGTTTAAAGAAAATTGATTATGTTCCAACATGCTTGATGCTGTATCTTGATTCAACCTTCAGCAAGCTGCTTTAAAAGATTATTAACTTGAAACCTTTTTGTTTAATCAGTGCAGTTTTGTGTTATATTGAAGATATTCTTCCAGGTCATAATGATATTCTGTGTTATAACCTACATAGAAATTAAAGGATGTTCTTTATCTCAGTATCTCTTGCTTTATTCCTTTACAGGGAGATCCCTCTCTTTGGGCTCTGCATGTATTGGCTGGGGAAGGATACACTCCCGAACCTGAGGAACTAGATCAACTGTGTTACATAGACTCCAGACTCCAGGTGCTTCTTCCTGTGGAGAACTTTCTGTCTGTGTGCAGCCCCTATTTTGGACACAACACACCCCAGGTATGTGAGGGAAGGTCCCTATCCTAAGGGTCTGGCATTACCTGGATCATAGTGGGCTTTTTAAAACCTTGTACACAGATGGAGGAATACAAATGTTATTAACACTCATAACAATGGACAACAGTAGGTAGCCTCCATTAAATTCTCATAATGTCTTCCATGTTTCCTGTAAAAACAGCTCAGATTTACTAAATTCCTGCTCCCCTAAATAGGCAGTGTTACTTTGTGCTCTGGTGTTTGTTCATACAAGCAGCATTTTACTCATGTTTTCCACCCAGTGGATCTCCGAGACATCCCAGCCACAAACTGACTGTCTCCATGTGAAAAACCAAGTGCTGCACACATTCTCATTCAGTCCTCAAAAAATTTTGGGATTTGACTTTTAAATCTTTCACCTGTGGAATATATAAGATTTTGCATTGTTCGCATTTTTTAATTGACTTGCAGGGAAGCCAAGCTTCATAGCTGTTGTCTTTTTTCTTTGCTAAACACAGTATGTCAAGTCAAGTAGCTTTTTTATTGTCATTTCAACCACATACAGTTAGTACAGTATATAGTGAAACGAAACAATGTTCCTCAAGGACCACGGTGCTGCACAGAGCACAGGAAAACAAAAAACTACACATAACAACACAACGTGCATGTGTGCAAACATGTGCAAACATTACAAGCAGTGTAAGGCAAGACAGTGGTACAGACAATGACAGTGCAGTGCCGACCAGTACACAGTTGTGATATATACAAAAGTAGCAGGTAGTGATCATTTATAATTGATATTTACAATGCAAAAGGTAGCAGATTGTGCAAAGATGTGACAATATAATTAGTTAATAAAGAGCAGATGAAGACATGACACTGGGAGCAGGAAGAACATAACAGTATAATAAGAAATATATGATTGAGTCAAGTGAGAGTGTGTGTGGTATCAGTTTGTTCCCTGAGTGTTTAAGAGTCTTATGGCTTGAGGGATGAAACTGTTGCGCAGTCTGGTGGTTAAGGCCCGAATGCTTCGGTACCTTTTTCCAGACGGCAGGAGGGTGAAGACTTTGTGTGAGGGGTGTGTTGGATCATCCACAATGCTGGTGGCTTTTCGGATGCAGTGTGTGGTGTAAGTGTCCATGACGGAGGGAAGAGACACTCCGATGATCTTCTCGGCTGTTCTCACTGTACGCTGCAGGGTCTTGCGTATCCGTGACGGTGCATTTCCCAAACCAGACAGTGATGCAGCTACTCAGGATGCTCTCAATAGTCCCTCTGTGGAATGTTGTGAGGATGGCCAGTGGGAGATGGGCTTTCCTCAGCCTTTGCAGGAAGTAGAGACGCTGCTGGGCTTTCTTGGTTATGGAGCTGGTGTTGAGGACCGAGGTGAGATTCTCTGCCAGGTGAACACCAAGGAATCTGGTGCTCTTGACAGTCTCCATGAGTGAGCCATCGATGTTCAGCGGAGAGTGGTCGCTCCTGGTTCTGGAGTCAACAGTCATCTCCTTTGTTTTGTCGACATTCAGAGACAGGTTGTTGGCTTTGCACCGGTTCTTTAGCCGCTGCACCACCTATGTCCCCTGTGCCTTAATCTAAGTTTTTAAGCCACATCCTTTATCTCTTGGTGTGATTCACAAAACTTGGGTGTTTGCACCTCTGTATTGTCTCGATTTCAGGGCACTGTGTGAGGGGTACATATGGTGTTATGGCAAGATCATCCATATCACTTGAGAAACACAAGGGGCTTAGAGTAGACAAGGTTCCCATCCTTTCCCATTGCTCCACCAAAGGAAGCCTGGGTTGTGATTTAGATGGGGTTGATTTTTTTTCTGTGTCAGTTTCAAGGAAGAACAGAGACCATATTCTCCGTTCCTGGCTGTTGAACACAGGTATGGACTTCAATGTGTTTAAACAAGAGGACAAACGTGCCATATCATGAGGCAGATGACCTTTGGCATGGAATTTTTTGTCCTTTGCTTCAAGGGGACCTATGTTATTTCGCAACATCCTTGCCTTTGTGTGCTATTGTACAGATTGTTCCATATCTGGCTGATCATTTGGTCTGTTCATTGAAACCCTATGTGAAATTTGGAACTGCTTTTTGGACCAATTTTAAACCAGATTTCTCATTCATCTTCATAAGAAACTACAATAACTATATACTTATTAATCTGGATTAAAAAAATGTCTTCAACTGAAAAAATTTGGGCTTGTGCTGTTTGGCATACCTCTGTGATGGACTTGCAGGGGAACAGTTGAATTTGACAATCTTCCATTCTTGATCTCAATTTAAAATGTGTTCACCACTGAGGCTGTGTTTTGTTGCATATTCACTGATAGAGCCTTTCCAATTGCATACATTTTAATGTTGTGTTGTTTACAGTACAAAGTTTCCTGTAAGGTGGACAAAGAAGCAACAACAACAGTATCCTGAATGCTAACACACTGCATTTCTCTTGTTATTATTCATACACAAGTCTATGCCCAGATCACGGTACCTACCAAATTTAAAGCTCATTGTATTGTATATTGTGGTGTTTTTAACCACATAAATAAGTCAGTAGCAGGTCCATGTTCGTTTAATTTTGGTTTATAGCAGAAGTAAATTCCACAGACCCTATTAAAGTAATCTCTGTAGTCTTCTATCAATCTAAAAGTAAAGAAATGCACCAGTATCCAACATAACCAGCACCAAAGTTATGAAGTTTCACAAGCACTCCAGTCAGATTTGGTTTCCAGCCATGTTCAAAGAAAATGACTGTCCAAATGTCTAAAAAAAGAATCTCCCAGGAAATAAGCATAAGGATTCAATTTTGTGTTGGAACGTATTTAAAAATATCATGGAGATCTGATATTGAACGTGTTGCTCTTCAGTTTTGTGCGCTCCCTGCTGGAGCATGTGTCACAGGCTGGTTGAACAATTAGCCCGGCAGCTGGCGTTTGTTTAGGGGGTTAAGAAAGTACAGCTGCCTTTGGACAGGGAGAGGAGAAGCTGAGAGGCAAGGTGCACAAGTGCCAGTATAAACAGAGTCTTGGTAAAATTCTTCACTTTGTACTTGGAGGCAAATAGCCCTCGTAGGAACTGTGAATTTTGTGATCCAGCTGGCTGGAGTAACCATTTACAAAAGAAATTGCAAATTTTAAAAACCCAGCTGAGTCAAGCTGACCGGTATGCTAACACTCTGGCATTGGGGTGTCCACGTCCACTGCTTCTGGAGTTGAAATGGCCCTTTCATGGATGGGGATGGGCCATTTGGGTAATTAGTGGAAATGATACATGGTTGGAAAATTTGAGCTCAAGTGATTAGTGAGAGTGAGAACAGCAGCTTTAGCCAGTGAAACATACTGGAGCCATTTAGCAGTGACCTGAGTTAAGCGGCTTATGAAGAGTAGGGCAGATGCAGCTAAGACCATTTGTAGATGCTGAGTTGACAGGGAGGAAATTTCTTTGAATAGGCCTGATGGATGATAAACTGTTTCTGTGCACCTTGGGAACCATGAACACATACTCACACTGCTTCTCACGTGGATGTAGGTTGGGCTTAAAGTACATGGCTTGTCCTTGAATGACTTGCAAGGGCTGTAGCCATAATACTTGTATCTTATTCAATCAGAGAAAAGGCGTTGTGCGCAGAAGATGCATCTCAAGGGTACTGGGTCTTTGCAGCCTTTGTTTTTATTGCAAGGGTACTCTGATTCTCTCAGAAGGACTTGTCTCAATGTATAGAAACAATCCTAAGTAAGAAGCATGTCAAATTGTGAAGATACTTTGACCAGCACCCTCAGACAGGCTATTTTGAAAATCCTAGAAAGGTTGGCTGGGGCTTCAGTGTAAGGCCATACTGCTCAGTGGAAGCCATCAATATTATCATATGTAATACATAGAGTAATATATGGCTGCTTTATTTTTCCTTTTTCCAGTTTAAACAGAAACATTCCCAGCATCATGCTGACAGTGAGCATGTAGTTTCACTGTCAATAAATCTATTTCATACAGCCATTCATTTTTCTTCAACTGTGGTGAATTCAAGAGTGCCCATAAAACCAAATATGTATTTGTTTTGCCATCATCTTTCTTCATGACAGAAGCTTGTGCCAGTTAACTACCTTAATTAAAACAACTCAAAAGCCTCAAATGAGTTGAGATCTGCCCTGCTTGTCAGCACAATTGTGGTGAATCCCAAGTATCTCATTCTCAATGTCATTAGGTCAGACCATCTTGGACAGAAGCCAAGGCGGAGGCCTGGGGATACGTTCTTCAAAGCTCTAATTAAAGTACCATCGCCTTGGCTCATGCAGGATTGCCATTATCATATTCTCATCCTTAGAGCTTATAGTTCTTGCTGTTGGGAAAGGCCACTCACCAGAGGTATTAATTGATAGAGTCAGAGTTGTAAATCCCAAACATTCAACAGACATGATTTTTAATGATCTTTCTGGTGCCTGCCAGAAAATTAGATGACTTGTTTTTTTTTGTATACCACAGAATTCAGTTTTCCATTTTTATTGTTATGTGCCCCATTTGAAATGGAAGCTTCAAAGTAAAGTTTCCTGTGAGTATGTGAAGGGAACTCTTTTGTAAATTCAACATCTGGAGTTAGACAAAAACTTTTTTTTCAAACGTGTACAGCTAAACTTGAGTATATTGCTGAGGAAATGTCTGCATCCATTGCGGAAAAACACAAAGCTGGATGTTTCGTAGCAGGTCTGTTTTGGGGTCTATTAAATTTATTCTATGGGAGTCTTCTGGTTTCCCCACACACTACAGAAATGGAAACTCTCCACCCCCATCCAAACCACCACTATCATACTGATACAGAACATGGTTACACGGCCTCTTGTTGGTAACTGCCAGCTGCAGAGGTAGGACTTCTCACTTAACTCCTTAGAGTTAGAAGCTAGAGGAAGAGCATGTGTAGGCTGAGATTTCCACTAGGCAGAGACAAGCTTCAACATGGGATTCCATCCCTGCTGACGTCAAGGGCTCCCCACCCATGCAAGGCTGTCTGACATTCTTCCATCACTGGATTGTCATGCACAGAGAACTGATTGATGGAAACATCGGCAGGTTCAACAGCTTTGACTTGGACTAAGATTGAGAGATGATGGCAGTTAATTAGGAAAAAATGTGCCACTCTCCAGAAGGTCTTGACCTGTGGAGCAGACCCTAATGACCCACGTATGGTGTAATGTGGGTGTAAAAACAGTCTGTTTCCTGCACTAGTGCCTTTAGAGACTGGGTAATGCTTTTAGGCTTCTTATATCGTAGCGGTGGTAAGTGTACGTAGCTCTGGTGTCTGACAGCAAGTAAAGACACTTGTAAGTTTTTTTTTTTGAAAGCAGACAGTGAGACTTTGAAAACATCCCCCAAAAGAGAGCAGCGGTACCTTCTTGGCAGTCTTTTAAGGAGGAATGAATTCCAGTAAAGTTATTTCTAATCAGGTTTAAAACAACTTCTCAGTGACCTGACTGGAAATGCACTTCCTGGTGTCCAAAGTAGTGAACACTCTTTTGATGAAAGTAAGCAATTAATTAGAAGGCATTTCCTGCATTTTGCCAGAGCTGCCACTAGACCAAAAAAAAATCAAAGGTGTTCTTTCAGGCTCCCTCTAAGTCCATAAGCTGTTGTGATACTTTGGGGTGGTCGTGCATATTTTCCTAATGCCTTGTAAGACAAACTGCTTTTGAGGAGACCAAAGGAGGGCCTTGCCCAGAAATGTAACCTTACCCACCCAAAGCAAAGGCACTGTTTCCCTTTGAAGTTCCCTTTTATACCTTTATATACTGTAGGTAATGATTAAATGAATGATTCATGAAGCTGTTCCATACCCATACAGGCTGGATGCTGCGAAGTCTCATTTGACAGAGTGCGCATTCACAGATGTGCCAGGAAAGACATTTATCTAGTGGTAATTTCTGAACTGACATTTCTTAAGGATGTGGCATTAACATCAATGGCCCATACATCACATTTTAATTATGTCCTCTAATTGCCATTGTATTTGAAAACTGTCATAATTTATATATCATACTTTATTTCTAAGCTACACCTAGAAAATGAGCAAACATTTGATCCTCTAATCCCAGTTAGTTGTCTTTTTATTCCTTGCAGAATGCACTTTTGTTGTTGTCTTCTAATTCCCAAATAGCAGGCAAAGCGAGAGTGAATTTTGCTTTGGAATAGGAAACAAGGCCTTTTTTCTTTTACATGACCTTACGATGCATGTTTTTTTGGTCTATAAAACTCCTTCAGACTCATCAATTCACCTGAAGCTAATGGGAAACAGAGGGTCTGAAATATGCCCAACACAAATGTTTTGACCCTGGAGGTACAACACAATGATCCTGTGACTCAGTGTTTTTAAAACCTGAGGGGTATTTGCTCTCATACTGCGAACTTGATTGTATTATTATTTTCTATTTAGGTTTATGAAACTGATTTTAGGATGTAGCATTTCATTTAGCAGATGTCTTAGCCAATAATTAAAACTTTTCACTTGGAACTTAATCCTGATCATATTTTAATACAGTGGCTTTGTGCATGTGTTCTATGATTTAGACAATTCCTTTGATGAAACGGCTGCTGTGGCTTCACAGTGCTCGTTCCTTCATGATTAAAGACTCCACCAATTTAAACCTTTTTTCTTTATGACTTTCTTGTTCTTATGATACCAAATGTACATGGGTAAAATTAAAAAAAGCATAAAAATGTGATATTAAAAAACAAACTCTCAGAACCATTTTACAAGTGGATTTTTTTAACAAAGACATGTCATTTGAAGCACCATTGGTGTGGGCTATGTTCTTGAGTTGAGTTGTTACTGTGCATCATGGGAGAAACAGAAGACTTTAGGGTCTTGGCAGTAGCCTGAGTGAGCGTTCACCAGTTAAAAGGTGTGGGTCTCCACTCTAAACCACACATATGGGAACACATATGATGCTTTGGGCACTGCCCTATTGTTAAACCAAAAATCTGTGAGAGTCCATCATGTGGACTTCGCCATGTGACATCTGGGCCTGGGTGGCGCAGCTTTACACCAGCAATTAAAGATTCATGCCAGTCTTGTGGGATACTGGTGGATAACAAACATCTCTTGTGGCAAGAGCCTCACATTGCAGCCAGCTCTCTCATAATGTCACACTGAAGGTTCCTGCAGAAAAGAGTCTGTAGGTTTTGGTGACAGCTTTGCTCATGTAACACAGAGGTTTTTATTGATTGTATCAGCTTTGTATTGGAATTGGACACTTATTGTACAGTAGCAAAAACAATAACAGATGCTGGACCACAAGGCTGCTGATGAAGAAGAATTTTATCATAGAAATTAAAAATAAGATGAAATATTTCCCTTCAAACTGTAACCTACAGAGTCCCTCTTCAGTCTCAGTTACCTTCAGTGTGGTTTGGTCAATTAATTCCTATTCATTTTAATCAGTTTTACCCACTAGTAGCATTACTGGAGAGAATGAACTTTTTAGTTAGAGCGTGGCTTAAATATTTACGTTCAAAATTATTCTTGATGTGCATTTCAAGGATCTAAGCAAAATTAAATTACTGTTGAATAATGTTTAAAGCACATTGTTGAAGGGGACCAACCATCAACAACTCTAATGATAAGAATGACTTCGAAATTTTTAAGATTTTAACCCTCCTGATAACTCATTGCTTGATTTTAACTCCAGCAAAGCTATCTTTGTCTAACTTGGTATTTTACCAGAAGATGTCGTGGTACCATTGTGCTTTTTTTATTTACTTTTTAAATTATGGGTTCTTCCACATGGACACAGGCATGCTGTTGCCTAGATATGATGAGCCATATCTAATGTCGTCTCTGCCACTCAGTGTGTTTCAGCTACCACTTGACCCTGGAGTCCCAGTTTAGTTTCCCTGTTTCATATGTAAACCTCCACTGTGTGGCTTTGTCCCATCATGTTGTGATTTATTCTCTGCAAAACAAAATATATTAGCAATATAATATCCCCAAAAGTTACTATGGCTCAGTTTGCTTACTTGCTCACTAATGTTTGATCATATAGTAGTTCCCTGGGCTGAATGGAATTGACAGATGGATCAAAATCTACTGTATGAATGTTTTTGGCACAGGTATTTTAACTGAATAACAATTTCTGATATTTCATAATTTTATGGTATTTTGGAATTTTAACCTGATAAAATGAAAAATTAAGTTTTGTTTCCTTACAGTTTTGTTTTCTATATAAGAACTTGCATGAGGCTTTTAATGTCCATCGTTTGCTGTGGATGTCAAAGCCTGTATCCTTCAGCTAACAGATAAACATGCAGCAGATGAACTCAATATTGGGGGAAAATGGAGTAATGGAAAAATGAAAAATAATATTAAGGCAATTTGAATGGAACATGTGTAATATTGATCTTTAATAACTTTTGCAGAATTATGAATTGAACTCCCAGATACCTGTCCCAGATCAACTTTACAATACTCCCCATTGTGATGTATTTTTTCACAATGGCATAACAGACTTTGAAAGTGGTCAAAATATATGACAAATATGATTTATTTTCCATCTTGTACAACAGCAACAGCGGACTTGGCTATGAGATAAAACTGAAAAGCACGTCGGCAGCCCTGCTTCATGCCATAGAGAACCATAACTTTATTTCATGTGGTGTTCCTGGAACAGCTGCTTTGTTGATTCTGTGGAGCGTCACCCCAAAGTAACTCAAATAAGCAATGGCTCACCATATTTTGTAGCTGAAGAGGAACATTCTCTGTGTGGAACATTTTCACTAGAATCCAGTGTTACCTAAATAAAGCATGTCTCCTGAGTTTAGCTATCGTTTGGAACTGGTCAAAAATACTTCACTTAACTTGTATAAAAATTTTGCTCCGATGTTTTTTCCAGATCTTAGTTACATCTGGAATAATTTTCTTGTTTTTCATTACCAGTCTTTGTCAAACTCAAGTTTTCTTTAATTCCATTTTTTTTTTATTTACTTTGATTCCATTTTTTGTTGGCTGAAGGCCCACTGCTCTTGTGTGTCTTTTCAGAGCTACAGAGTCTGGAAGGTTCTTGTAGATTTTCCGTCCTTTTAATATGGATTATAAATACTATATGCTACTATATGCTAGCTAATAAGGGTGTGTATTTTTTTATTAGACAGACCCTTATTAGCTAGCAGTTTGGAAGCTTTGTTGTTCAGAATGAATACAGGACAAACCATTTCTCCAAAAAAGAAGCTTTGAAATCCACGAAGCTTGAAATCCATGAAGCTTTGGGAAAAAGTAAATTCAGATTTCCTTTCACCATAACTCAGGTTTATTTCACGCTGAAGCCTGGCAGTGTGTGCAGAATACAGTGTTCTTCTGAGAGGACAAGACTTTGAAATGTTACTTGGCACCGGCAGGTTCAGTTCGCTTTCTGGAATCTTTGTCATGCTACTTACTTTAATTCACAACGGGAATTTGAAGCTTACAACTTTTAGTTTATTTTTGCTTTTTAAGGTTACACTACAAACTTTAATTTAATTTACTTAAGAATCACAATCACCAGTTAATCATTTAATTTGTAATGCTACCAGGCATGAAGTAACTGTGATCAGTCCGACAAATCAGTGAATGACACAGATTAAGTGTAGAGTTTTAGTACAAGTTGCAGCTGGGGAGATGATTTTCTGTGCTGAAATGTACCAAGAACACCAGAAACATGTTTGAGGTTTCACATGTTTTTTTAAACATCAAAGGTCTTTGCTAATCATAGACTTTTTATATTTTACCAGCCTGCTCTTTGATTGCCCCATGCAGCTGGGGTTTAAAACAAGGGTTGAGGGAACAGTTTGGCACTGTCCCACCTCCATGGCAAGGCACTGCACTGCAGTAACATTGAGATGAAAGTTTGTGTCTTTCAACTGTTGACAGCTCCTACTCGACATTACAAAAGTAATCTGGTGTGTGAAACACCATGTTGTCTCACAGAATGACAGGTACTTAGGTTCTTGCCTAGTAGGAAACCGATTTGAGTCCCTACTTCAGTTGTACTCACTATGCTTTGGCAAACATGGCTTGTCACTTCTTGCTGTTTCTGTCTCTAGATAAATGTTGCTCGTTGCTTTTGTTTATCATTACCGGACTACATAAATTAAGCTCTTGTCTCTAATGGGCCTATAATCCTTGGCCAAGATCAGTCAGAACTTCATTATGTTTTGCCAAAGGATTTCATTAGTGTATTTGCATGTTGACTGAATTAGATAATAAACTTTTTTGTGATATGTTATTTGTTCCAGTCAAATTTTGGCAAAGCTCTTGGAATAATTTTAAAGACTGCTGTAGAGCACATGATGTGCAAAATTGCTTCATCCAGAAAAAATGTTCAAAATGTTGTTCGTTGTTTCATTCTGAGATTTTTCTGATTTGCGTACAATGTATTGTCATTTATTTTCCCTTCCCTTTCTCAAGCATCTTCTCTGATTGCTGGGAAATCTTCTGAAAAGGCATTCATACCAAAATCACTCAAATGTACAGTATGTCTTTGATCTGAGGGGGAATGCTTCTGCCTGCCCTGTACATGTTATGTACATGTGGTGTGCAACATCAACAGATGGGGCTTTGTGCTAAAAATTTCCGTGAGTGCCTTTTTCATATGGAAGTATTTAAAGGAGCGTGCTATAGGGACGCTCACAGGTATGCGTATCGTATTGTACAAAGGTTGTCGTCTTTCAGCTAGATAATCTGACTGTGTACAGACATGAAGTAAAGGCAATGTGTATTTTTTTTAGCACAATTGGTGGGAACTGTCACTAGTGTAGCTGGTCATTAATTTAGTGCTCAGTTTCAGATATTATCATCTGCTAAGATGGTGGCCCTGAAGTTCAAAACACCAAAATGTTAATGAAAATGCAACAATGTTAATGAAAATACAAAAATGTTAAGGAAAACACAAAAACATTAAGTGAAACAACATTAAGGAATACACAAAAGCATTAAGGAAAATACAACAGTTTCAATTAGTTTGGATTGTTAATGATTGAATTGCAGTAGAATATATCTTTTACGCTGCATCACTACTCAGTTTTTAAAAATTTATAACAGCAATGGTAGGGATATTGATTGTTTCATAATAAATTTTAGGATAACTGAAGTCATATATGCTGATTAAGGCCACAGATGGTTCTGTAAATTATGTAATTAGAAATGTAATGTCTTGATCATGAGGTCAACGTTTGTTTAGCATTTTTCAAGACTTTGATATGGCCACACATTGGGAAGCTTCAGAGGAACAGGTGAGTTGAGTAAGTGTTAATATCAGATCATTAGCACATGATAGGTAAAATGTGGATCTGGATTAACTAATACCCCTTCTAGCAGTTGCTGGATGCTTATGATTGTGTTATCCTAATATGAATTGGGTAAAAAAGTAGCCACCTTCCTGCCACTTGTTCGACCTTTAACATAATTTAGCAAAATGTCATATTCGTTGCAGTTTGTCTCTGCTCTACTTATTGGTGGCCTGGTGTACACAAAATAATGCAAGCAATAAAATGTAGTACAGTGAGTACTGGTTTTGTCTGTCTGAACTACAACTTTAAAAAGGAAACACTGTGACTTTTGGGTTTAAAAATATGACCTATGAGGGTGGCCACCCTGTGTAATTGCTGGTGTCCTCTTTGGTCTCGGTAGCCCCAGAATCACAGCCTTGCCAATGTGTCATTTATGGTTGTTTTTGTGAATTAATAATAAGCTCTTTCTAGCGTTACTTAAATAGATGTGCTCATGCTGCATTTCATGTTGCTACACAAGACCATTTATTTTAGAACCTTTGCAGTCACTGTAAATTTATCCCTGGAATATGCTTTTTCTTTAAAATTTTACACGTTCATCCCCATTTCTTTTGGTTTCTTTGGAACATGAATGTCGGATAACGGAAGTAGCCAATAATGAATTCCGCCTGTTAATATATACAGTAGTTTCTCTTGATAAGTATTCTGTTTTTCCAGCAGACTTGCCTCATCCACAATTCCTTGACAGAATTAGTTGACGAAAGTCAGTAATGCATGGCAAAGGTATGACATCGAGACGCAAAAATATTGTCAAATTGTAAAGTATGTTAAATATGCTCTCTGGAGACACAGAAATTATGTAATTCTTAAGAAAACAATGGGTCACTTTTCTGTTCAAGGTACCTGTGATGACATTTTCATCGTGTATGTTACAATGAGTTTGGCCGATAATGAACACATCGAAACTCAGTGAATGACTGTTCCCCGATGGTGAACAGAACAAATGGACAGATGCATTGGGCTACAGCATTATCAATCAGGAATTTTTAAGTTTCAGCTGTTCTACATTTTCGCTTTTATATTGGCAGTGCCATTGGCAGCAGTCATTAATGGGGCATTATGCAATAAAGCAAACTGATCTCATTACCTCAAACCATATCAATAAAAAATTATCCTGCTAGGTTTAATAATTCATCAATTCATCTTCCGATTGCTTATCCTTATTGGGGTCACAGCAAAGCTTAATAATTGTTATTATTTTGATATTCCATAAAGTACTCATAATTGTGTATTTACATTAGATATTATTAGGCAAGACAATGGGTCTTTTTGTCTTAAATGCCAAATTTATATCGTATGATCATGGAAAAAATCCAATGAACCTGACCCTTGACCACCTCCGCTTTTGAGACGATCTTGTGGTTGAAGCCTTATTATTATTGCCATCTGGCTGTAGTGGAAGTGACTTCATCGTTCTGAGTCCATTTCTTTATGTATGATCTGCCTGGGAACACAGAAGCTCAATTTCCCCCTTCTTTGTTTTGTTTTCATTGTCCAATCTGTATAAAGTAAGTCAAATGGTAGAGGTTAGCACCTGATGATGTTGATTAACTACTGCATTTGATGTAATACTTTTGGTTCACATGTATTGGGCAGTAGAATATGGCATTTGATCTTGAAGTTTAGATAAGCAGAAAGACAATGTTCATTTTGAGTTTTCCTCCGTAATATTAATCTGTCTCATGCCTTGGCAAAGAATACAACTGCCCAATATTTTTGAGGGTCCAAGAAAAAGGAAATGGAAAATCACTGGAATCTGATTTCTCCTAAATGTAATGTAATTTTAGTTTTTATGACCTATTTAGGGGAGAAATGATGTATAGGTTCCAGAAAACTTTACCCATAATTGGTATCTCCCATAGTTCTTGGGATATAGTGTCGGATAATTGTGTCCCTATAATCGGCAAGGCATATATTTCTCATTGTAGAAAAACAAATGTATTTCTAAAATGGACAAACAAATGACGTGCCAGGGGTCAGCACTGTTGCCTCACACATCCATGCTCTTTCTGCATGAAGTTTGCATGTTCTTCCCACACTTCGCAGGTTTCCTCCTACAATCCAAAGACATGAAATGCAGGCCAATTAGTATATCTAAATTTCCTGTAGTATGTGTGTGACTGTGATGGGTTGGCACCCCGACCAGCCCACCCCAATGAAATATGTTCCCCGCTCCTGAAAGGGATTTGCACACTGCACAAAATTAACAAAAGCAATTTTGGAAAAATTTTTAATAAGCAGTTTAGCTAAAGGTCTCTACTTCTGAAATAATGTAAAATCAAACCTTAACTGGTCCCAAAAGAGGAACTGTAAAGTCCAATTTATTTTAAGGTTTATCTTATAATTCCTAAAAAAAAACTCCTGACAGTTATTATATAATCTTTCAGACCTCTGTAAAAGCTCAACTCTTACGCCAATAAAAAACGAGAAAGAGAAAAAGTGAAGATGATTAATTATTTTGTTATAGAGCAGTGTTTTATTGATAAATTAGGGCACCGTCTAAATTTTCCTGATAGGGATGTGTTAGCATTTGCTATATTTTCTGATCATTATTCAGGTTATTAAAGATCCTTGGTAGATTGTGTGGTGTATGGAGAGGATGTCCCTGATAGAACAGAGAGTAGGAGAGACTGAATCTGCCTGACTCGTGGTTGTTATGAAGAGAATGGCTTGATGTGCCTTTACTCTGGAACACCATGTCTCATCTGATTAGGAGTAGCCCTTCCTGGCTCATCTAGCAGTGTTTGGGGAGACAGGGACCACCTTGATTAGAGGAAAGGTCTCTATATGGGTGTTGTGCATGACAACAGGTTGCACAATGCTGTTTCTGATTTGCGCGATTTGGGGGGATAAAATACTGGCTGTTATTGATGTCATATGCTGTCAGTTTTTGTATTTGAAGAAGAGATGGTAAAGTCAGTGCAGAATTTTAAACAAATCTGCTGGTGCTGCTGCGTGAAGCTCCGAGGAGGTCTGTACCGCTAACAGCCCGGCCCGGAGGAACAGCTTGTTGGCCGGTAGCCTCAGTCCACGTGGCAAAATCCAGAAAAGACCCACTGTGTTTCAGCTTCCTAGGATTGCATGCTGTTTTTTTATAAGACCGGTGAGTCAACCCTCTCAGCTCCTGTTTTCCTTGCTCTGTGTCCAACTCCTAGAGGTCAGATTTCAGTGCTTTAGAGCTACAACATAATTCGGAAAGAAATGTAACATATGCATTTGAATTTACTCAACAAACTGTAACTTTAACAGTGAAAATATTGTCTTTTAACATTGTTTGGAAGATCGTCCATGTTCGGATTTCTTTAGCAAACGGTCTATTAAAGACTTCCTTTCTGAGTATTTTTCTTGGACTTTAAGTGGAGTATTGATTAAAGATTTTAATGTTACTTAACATGACCAATATTTTGCGGTAAGCTAACAAAGTTTTGTTCTGCTGTATGCACAGCAGTGTTTGAAAGAAAATACCCAAGCTTTTGTTGAAATGTGTCATAGCTGAATTGGCACATTAAGGATCAACATGTAAACATTTCAAAACACAATCTGTATGTCTGTACTGGATTCTGCAGAAAGTCATGAATAAATAAAAGAAGCTTGTGGTTAGCAAATGGAGTTTTAAATACAAGTTATTTCATGACATCATCTGCGGAGATCAGGCTAAAGCAAAAACTGTATATATCTCCCTGGAATGAAATATCCCCAGCCACTAACAGTTTAAATCACGTCTACTCTGACCTTTTCATTTCTGTGTTCTTAGGACGCTCAGACAGATGCAGGGCTCTTCTGTATGGACGGCCTGACATGGGAGATAATGAGACCGTCATGTGTCGTTGATGAGTTTGGCAGTTGCTACTCATTTGACAGTTTAAAAGATAAAAATAAAAAATAAAAAAATAAAAATAAAAAGCATATAAACAAAACTGCTGTTTAATCTGCTTTGGATTTTGAGTTTTCCAAAAAAGGCCTCAAGTTCTGTATGCAATGTATTATTTAATTAATGGCAAAATACAGATTTTAAATTCCATGTAATAATAAGAATTACATAGTACTTTGAATAAAATAATATTATGATAAATAAGACCATAGTACACCGCTGCACTGTTTCATCAAACCCATTTTAGTTTTGAATATAAAGAGAATATAGATTGTGGTCTTTTAATTAAGCACAATGTACCTTTCTCCAGATTAAGCTGCGCTTTTTCGCATTTTTAAATCAAAGCACTTTTTAAACATTTAGCCATTTCACCTGCTCTCATCTGTGTGTCATCATTCTCACAAGTCTTCTGGCCCCATGGTGTGATATCGATCCCAATGTTTGGTCAGCTCCAGCTGCGTAGAAATCTGAAAATTTGTTAAAGGCATCCAGGCAGAGTATTTTTTGGCCAATGGGTCTTCCCCGCCTTAGAACGACGTAGCAGAACTCCAACAGCCCATGCCAGTTTGTGTTGCCATTCCTACTTCAGCGCACCTTCTTCTGCCCAGTCTAGGTCCTGCCCCCCATTTGGTGTCAGCTAAGTCTAGCACTGTGAGAGCAAAACAAAGCTTTTCTCTCTCCAGTGTTATGGTTTGATTGTTTACAAAGGTCAGACATTAATGAAAGACAGCCAGATAGACTGCATGACTTGGAGCAGTATGCATAAGGCTTACAAAATTATAGGCAGTTTGTTTGGCTTTGAAATATTTAGAGCATTTGAGGCATACTTGGGATCCAGTAGCTGTTTTTTTCCCCTCTATTAAAGCACAAATTATGACAAAGACCCTGGACTCATTATTTGTTTTTAATGAGCTTGACGTCCACTGGACGCAGTTCCCATGAACGCCAGCTGCTCATCCACGTGGAACCTTGTTGCTTGTTGTTTACGTGCAGGTTTTATTTCCTTCCATTGCAAATGAATAAAACACACGCTTGATGCATTTCGCAACTGCTGATCTGTACAGGCTGGGGAACAGTACTGAACTGTCAGTATCATAATCCCTGGAGGCCATACCACAGGAAATGCCAGGCATTTTTTTCATAAGCTGGGCTTTTCCCATGTCTCTAAACCTTTTCAGGTACTGCAGAGCAGCACACCACAATAAAGGCTTGAGACAGCCTTGGCATCAAAATGTCTCTGAGATGTCATTCACTTCAAAGAACATGGACATGTAATTGTTTACAGTGGTCAGAGAAAAAGAGCACATTATTTATCATCACTGATCTTTATATGAATTACGGTAGATGATAGGTAGACACCAGGAGAAAGAGATGCTGCTAATATAAAAATTTCTTTCTTGTGTTCTCGAGGTCCTGAAAACACTGGGTCATTCCACAGCCATTCTTAGTCATTCCACAGGAAGAGATTCTGGGATATCTTTCAACTATTTACAGGTGCAGGCAGTGGCTTTCCTGGCACATTTGATGCCCTAGGTGAGATCTTGCCTGGGCAAGCACCCTGTCAAGGTGAGAGGGTGGTGTGCCACCCTAGGCAATTGCCTATGTTGCAAATGCCAGAAAGCACCACTGCGGGCAGCTAACTGCTATGCCTAAGGAACCTGGCATGCGCAGACAGCAAATTGGCAAAAAACATGGATGGTTCTATTCTGAAGATCTAACACAAAGCATAAAGCGCAAGGCACAAATAACATTTATAGGCGTGTCCAAATCCATTTTGCTATTTTGATGGCAGAAAAAACAGACTTTGCACCAGCACAAAGCGCAAAAAGGTTGTCCTAACTCTCTTAATTATTCAGAGGTGTGTCTTGGGCATAACATGCAATAAACCAATCAGAATGGGACGACACCTCACCTTTAAAAGGCAGGGGCGCATGAGCTATGGCGGGTTGCTGTTATAATGGCATGTTTACAAGGCAAACAAGATTGGTTTTTGGCCGAGGAATCGGACGTGCTCGTGCACAAAGTGAAAATCCACCAGCACATCATTTACGGGAGCACCACTGGTCCACCTAAGCCTCTCGAGGTGAAGCAGACGTGGGAATATGATTCATTTTGAGGCAAATTTCTCTCCATAAGTTGTACTTTATAATAAAATGTATATGAATGAAATAAAATAACAAAAAACCATTAGTGCGCTTGGAACGCATACCTGTGTCCGTAGCAAGCGTCGTGCACCCGCATGTGTCTAAAACGCGCTCTTTAAATATTGTTTAATAATGCACCATTGACTTTAGACGTGGTTTTTGTTGGTCAAAAGTGCAAAGTCATTTCGCTGCCTTAAAATAGCAATGCGCCGACAATGCGGCCATCCACACCTCATTTAAAAAAACCACCACTCCTATGAGCGGGAAACATGCACAAAATCAATTGTTATTTTGAAAATGTTTGGCGTGAAAATGAGAAATGTGCTGGTATGAAACTAGCGAAACCACTTTGCGTCATGCTTTCCATTGGTGCAAAATGGGGCCCTGAAAGTTTAGTAGCTGGTCTTTTCAGTGGGGACAGTGTTTTTTATTTTTTTTTCGTATTAAAATTCTTCATTGCCTTTATGTAAGTGAATCAGCTAACATTCTGAGAATCTGGCTAGAAGTAGAAACATGTATTTTTTAGTTCTGTACACCACTTGACAAAAAGTCAGTGGACATTTCTCTGTATGCAGAAAAATATGCGTATACTTTGGTCTACAAAGAATTCCAATGTTAGCATTACAGTGGTCAGCATAGACCCCAGGCTCAATGGGGGGACTTGGAAGGCAGGATTTGTTTAGGGCCAACACAGGCTTCCTTCGAGGAAGAGCTTAATAACATTTAGTAGGAGAGGTGCGGCTCCAGCGGCTTTCCAGCAGAAATAAGGATGAAGCCATTCAAGATGTACTAAAGCAGTCATTATTAAGCTCATTGACAGGAATGAAACAAAGGCAGTTTTCTTCAAAACTGCATCTATGACTTCTAGTAGAATGGTGTTCTTTATAAGTAAAGATTATTCAAAGCAAAGAAAAACAAACTGCAGGCTCCAAACAGCTTAATGATTCCATGTGTCCAAAAAATGTTCAGAGAGCATATAGGGAAATGTGTTATAAAAGGTCTTTTCATTAAATGCTAAAGGTGGATGAGCTGTATTTCAAATATTTTAATATTTATGTAGTTTTTAATTTTAATATTTATGAGTGTTTTATTCATATTTCTTGTGTTCAAGGTACTATTTTTTTGGCCACAGCTTGCCAGAACATTTCAGTATGTTTACAGATTCATCCAAATTTCAGTCATTTTATTTCAGCTCAGCTAATTGTACTTGCCACGTATAATGCTGCAGTTAAAACAACATAATGCTGTAAGTATTGTGCCTGTTCAGAGTGGGGTACACTGTATAACTTGCTAAATATGCTAATGATTTGTAGAATGTAATATTTTGGCTTTGCTTTCTAGTGGTTTGTGAAAGTAAGAAAGTTTGATTGTAACTATGCAGGCTGTGTGATGGGACAAATGAGATTTCAAAACCCGTGACGGGGTATTTGCCAGCATTGATTGGTCGTTCAAGATACTCCCACCCACCATGTGTTTCGAAGCCTCATTTGTTCCATCACTATAGACTTGACTGTATTTGAGTGACTATATATACACACAGCCAAAACCACTGCAGGTGTCAGTCTACCTGCAAAAGGGGCTGTAATCAAGTATTACTGAAGTTATTTGAACTAAACATAAATGAGTGCATTTGCAAATTTCACAGGATGCAGGGACTGACTACTTATGGAAAGTGCAAAAAACAATAAAATTTTGAAGCTAAAACAAACTGGTAAGGAGGAAGTTAAGATAAGCAAAATGAGTTGTGTCAGCCATTTTTGTTTTATTTCATTGCGAGCCGGTGCCCCAATGATGACCTTTCCAATCCGCAAACTGTAAGCTGCTTAGCCATCACTCTGTTTATAAAAAGTGTCTGATCTCTCCCTGGTGGACTGTCAGTGCAGAATAGGCCTAATTATTCGCCTGACTGATACTTCTGCAGGAGGTATCTGGGGTAGTGTCTCTATCAGCATGTTTCCGGGAGTAGATTTTGGCAAGACCTAGAATGGATGGGCCCCCACTTTTATGAGCCCTGTGCCCTCTGAGGAACTGCTTCCAGTTTTGACCTACTGAGAACTGGCAGAGAGTGTGATGTTCCTTTGGGCTCTCTGGCAAACTGTATTCACTTGGGTATTTACCCTCCACTGCTATGTATGTGTGTAGGCGTATGTCTTTGGTCTCCTGTCTTTTCCACACTCTACATTACACTTGTCATGGATGCTTTAATGACTGTGTTTATTTAGTCGATTTTGTAAAATCAAACTTTGTGGGGAATTTTGTCCTCTGAGTATGTGAAGGTAATTCTAGGAGCTGGACGGCAGGAATACCAGCAAAAAAGTTTATGCTGACATCTAATGCTGGAGTGGTGGTGTCATTCAGGACATTGAAATGTATCTTCTTCAAAATGAACACAGTAGCAATCAAAAAAATCACAACAGCAATTTTATATCATCAAGGCTATTCCAAAGTCATAACTTTAACCTCATGGGTATAAATTGTACTTTCTTTATCCATTTGGTTTATTAATGGAAGCCAAGACATGAATCTTTGCTCATCTATTTTTTTGAACCTCTGGCCTGCATCTAAGCATGAGATTTAAACATTAATGGGATGTTGAGTAGGTGTGTGGTGTGAAAGTCATTCCTAGAATTTGCCATATTTCCCGATAACCCAAACCATTCATGAAGCCTTAATACACTGTTAGGAGTGCTTCTTCTGACCCAGTGTTGAGTTTCACCTTTTGCATGTTCCAAGTAAACCAGAATCAGATATGCATTGAAGGGTACAGCCAGAAGGCAAATAGCTGGGGTAGTAATAGCTGTAGCTTATTAAGGTCATAGAACAAGATTTCTTCATCTCCCAAACAAATGATTCATAGAAAATGGATAGTTGACTGGTGATGATGGATATCTATACAATGTCACAGAGAATATGACTTTATAACAATGAGCTCTTTGGTGAAACAACTACATGTTGAGTAATGTTACTTTATCATGAGGGATATTGTTTAGGTCAGGTTATCCTAAATTAGTTATGATATGACCTTTCATGAGCAGATTAAAAGTATTAATGCAGTAAGAATTCCGCTCTCTCCGCTAACTAACCGTAAATAGAGTATAAATGTCCTTATATTCAAATGTTAAATGGTAAATGCAGTAAACAGAGCATATACTTCTAGTTATTGTATTACTGGAAACAAGAATGGAAAAATTTGAATAAATAAGAAGGAAAGCAGAGTGTGAAAATTTAGGACCTTTTCAAATCTCTTGGGTATAAAGCAGCCCGGGCTGCCCACCATAGTTAGATGTCTATTTTGAACACTTTGGGTCTAAAGCTGTAATTGTGGTGAGATAAGTGTATATTTTGCAAAAAGAAATGGACTGTTTACTTTAACTCCCTAACAGTGGATAAGAATAGGAATTTGCCAAATGACATAAAATAATGTAGCAGTAGGATATCCCTTGGTTGGCGGGGTTATTTTTGGTGAAAAGGTCCTGCAGCTTTGAGTAATCACAGATGGAGGTTGCAAAACCCTGGACGTAAAATTAGAGATCTTCAATTACTTTAAAAACACACTGCTGACAAAAATAGCATATAGCATTAATGTTTTGCTGCTCTTCAGCTTTAGGGGAAAGGTGGTAACTCTAAGCAAATTGTGTAATTCATCAACACAGAAATTCAAATGAACCTCATGCGTGTTTCTGCTTTTTCTGGTTCTTTGCAAAGTCTGTATTTAGTGGTACATGAAATGCACTAAGATTTGGTTTATGGTTATTTAGTTTGAATTGTTGCAGGATGTTTACTCAAACATACCATCATGGATGGATTTTTGGTCAGCTTTATAAGGCTTTATAGTCGGGACTTTTCTGCTGAATGAACCAGAGCCCTACTTAATGATCAGATTTCAGACAAGACAAGCTCTAAATTAAGGTTGTCATCAGTCTTTGATTGACATAATCGTTTTCACTCAGTGTCTTCACAGACAATATTCTGCACAGTGCTGGTCTTTACTGCAGTCATTCTTCTTTTGAATTGCTTGGCAGAATCCCAGAAACATCACCTATAGCAGAAGTTTACATTCCCATTTCACTAGTCAAGCCTTGACTGATAAACAACATATAGTACTGATGGGACAAATGAGGCTTTAAAAGCCACCCACCATGGGTTTTGAAGGCTCATTTAGCACCAGCGTCGATTGGTTAATTCGGGATATTCTTACCTGTCATGGGTTTTGAAGCCCCATAAGTCCCAACACTAGCATATGGCCTCCACTGATGACATTATCAACAAAGAAACAAACTGTCATCCTGGCCTTTATTGCACTCAACCTGACATGTTGAACAGTCAGTGTAGTTGGCTACAGAATCTAGAAAACCCTAGAAAGCATGCGAGATCCTTTGGGCCTGGTTACAACACTGTTTGACAAAGTGCAATAAGGCAATGAATTTATATCTGTTACAGAGGTATCATTCCAATCCCTCCATCTATCATGCATTATTTGTATTCAATTGGCAGTTATGGTAGCCATGGAATAGGAAATTCTTTGGTTGTTTAGTAGAAATTGTCAGGTGGACAAGATACCAATTTAATGTTTTCTTCTTCTCAGATGAATATTATTGATATCCTAGATCTTCACAGTGTGTAAGCATATCGATAAGAAGACAATTACTGGCTTTAAGCCAAATGTAATGTATCTTTCTGTTTGTAGCTGTAGTGGTGACCTGGTGTGTTTCAGGGCTTTTTTACATCATACTATGTGCCTTGTAAAAATTTTATTGTGAGGACTATCGCAAAAGGAAAATATGCTTGAATTTGGACTAGAAAGGTTCTGACTGGAACTTAGATGCCTGTACATGAGAAGTTGGATGATCACAGCATCGATTGCACAACAGGGCATGATTTTACGATTCATATAACCCAAGGCTTTGTGAAGCATTTCTCACCAACAGGTAGTCCTCTGCCAACTAAGCACTGATTTTTTCCATT
The DNA here is from genome assembly GCA_009936485.2 of Gymnarchus niloticus. Lineage (NCBI taxonomy): Eukaryota > Metazoa > Chordata > Actinopteri > Osteoglossiformes > Gymnarchidae > Gymnarchus > Gymnarchus niloticus. The sequence continues at coordinate 413,687 of JAACJT020000021.1, read as the reverse complement.
GACCTGATTTCACCATTTGTTTTGGAAGTCCAACAATGTTCTTTGATTCTGCATGGATGCTATAAACTTTGGATTCGTTTTGAATTCCAGTGAGGGATGAAGTTGGGTTACCTAACTGATTGAAACAATTTTTACAGGTTTTTTTTATCAAATACTTTTTTTGAGTGCTGTTTTCTTCAGTATTATTTTTATATTTTACTTTTTTGTTTTTATTTTTGTCCAAATTTGCACTTGTGCAATACAAGGGAGAACTAAATTATCTGGCTCTTTGTGGCATTGGTTTTCTAATTCACATGTGTCGAGTGGTACTAAAAGATTTCCCTTTTGCCGGATAACGAACAATAAATCTTTCCACACCTGTATCCGATCTGTAGTGCAATGCCCGTGAGTATCAGCACTGCCTGTTTTGCATCAGGGCCCGGGGGCTGGACGGAGCTTCGTAGGCGACCGGCTGCCAGGAGAAAAGGTCCTCCAGGACATAAGGGAGACACGAGGGCAGGAGGCACGCCTGAAGGAGATCGAGGAGCAGCTGGAGCACCTGGGCCGGGAACAGGAGAGCACAGTGAGTTCAGACTGGCTTTTGTGAGATTCGTCCATGGGTTTGGTGCCACCCCTTTGACTCTTTCAGGCTCCTTTTGTAACGTCTTGATGACCCACATCATGCTGTATGTTGGACATCAGCTGTTTTTTTGGGGTATTCTCTGTTTTCTATCCTGTTGAGATGTTAATTTGTATTGAGTTTAATTTGCCTAGGAACAGTAAATCAGTATGTATAACTTGTAAAACTGTGATTTCCTCATTGACAAAAAAACAAAACAATATCCAAATCTGTCTGTAGTGATTTCCAGTTTACTTTGCAAGTGTGTGTGTGTGGGTGTGGGTGATTAGCACAAGGAGTGTACGCCTGACCCCTTGTGTGTCCGTCAGAGACAAAACTGTTCATAATAGCAGCCTTCAGTTGTGGTTTAAATTTATGAGTTTGGCCCATCAACAATCTGTAGATGGAACACAACAGTTGCTCAGTCAGGATTTGAGAAACAGAGTATACTGCATTCTTTTGACGTGGAATAAGCCTTTTGGCCGTAGGCCGTGCTAAGTAACACTGTTTGTCAGTTCTGTGCAATCTTCTGTGAGAAGTTGAACGTCTACCCAGCATTTTCATCTCTGACCAACTCCAAATCTCACAGCAGATCTGTGGCCTGCCTGCTGAGACTTCTGCTATGTTTGATTTTATGGCTTTCTGCAATGAATGTAACCTCATTTTAAGATTTTTATTGCAACTTTGGCATTTTATTGCTTTATACCAGAGGTCAGTTTTTATTACTTTATTGGAAATAACATGGAATGCAACAATAAATAATAACTTGCATAAACGTGAGACATTGCAGATAAATCACAAGATACAGTATGAGCAACTTTTACTGAATCCGAGAGGCTCAGATGGAAAGTAACAGCCTAAGTAGACAGTAGTGTTTTAGAATCTGGAAAATCTTAGCAGAATAATTTGCTTTTGTACACAAAAGTCAACAACTTGATCAAGTTTTGCAGGTAATTTTTTTATTTTTCTAGAATGCAAAAAATCAGGACTGGTTCGTGGCCGAGTGGCTCTCAGACTTTATTCTGTGAGCTCGTTACTTCTGTTTGTGACCTCTGTGCAGACATCTTCTGCAGAAATTAAAAGCCTGCCCCAGTTCCTCCTCAAATTCCTCCACCTTAGTGTCCCTTGGCAACCATTCAGCTTTTTTTCGTTGTGGGAGCCCCTCTGACAATACTGACTCGCAGTCACTGCGCTTCCTAAATCCCCTGTTGCTATGTGTCAAGCACAAAAACGTTCCTGGGACAAAGGATGATGGATTTGTTTTCTGCATCTACTGACGTTTGTGACTTTAATATAGTGTGCAACAGGAAAGCAGCAATGCAGAATTGTGAGATTTTACTGTCATCATTTCAAGCCCAGTCCCTTATAAACTCTGCAGATTGGTGGACAAAGAAATACCTGCCTTATTACCACCTGCTTAAATACCTGTTCAAAATGGGCGCCTCAGTTTCTACTCAAAGACATTCACAAGGGACAGACTGTCTTTCCTCTTTTCTGTTTGGTTTTATCTGCAATCATTTCCTTGTACATGAAACCCATTAGATGTACTAAATTACATTCAAATGGTAATTCTTTGATAAAGGGTGAGCTTGTGTTCTGCTCTGCTTTAATGTGGCACAGGACAATTTCTTGGTTACTTTCATCATATGAGTTCATCTATCTTGCAGTAAACATTGTTGCACAGCAATTTGCTGAAAAAAGGTCTTAGTAAACATGCTGTCACTATGATGTGTGGTTTTTCAGCTCCATGTTCACACCAAAGTTGGAAAGATGGGTTTGACATGTTGATTAGTCCTCTCCCAGTTACACCTCTAGCTAGACAGAACCTTCATAAATGTTTCACCCATTTGTATGGAGGTGGCCTTAATATCAGTTAAGGTAACTACGGAATTGCCAGATGACACTCTGTAGTTTTGGATTGTCTTGTAATGTATTCTGCCAAATAACTTACAGCATTGTTACAATCCTTTGAAAAACTGGGTGCTGATGTCATTCAAAATGTTATCCCCTTGCAGTAGATGCTTTTGTTCAAAGAGATATATCTTTCACACCTGGTTAATTAATTATAACAGATATATAGATGTATGTAACTTGAGTTATACTGATTGTCCAATATCTGCATGCAAACTAGCCTAAGAGTGGTGGGTCTTCTTCAAATAAGTACAGCCAAAGATGATGAAACACGAATCATTCAAGTTTCAGCTTTGAAAAAGTAAATGAATTAAGACACTTGTCCTTGAAGCTTTTCCCGAGGCTGTGTTTTACTGGATTGGAAAAATCAAGAATGGTGGCAATTCTCCAGGTTCCTCCAAGCTGTTTTTATAGCCTGTTCCACAAGGCATAGAAATGGTGAGTAATTTTCTTGTAAGGCCTGTGATGTGAATGCAACCTAGATTTAACCTCAACCAAAACAAAATGAAACTGTCATTGCTCAGGCAGAGTGGCCATGTTGCTGACTGGAGGCAGCCCTGCAAAAGCGTGATGTGTACCTTCAGAGTCGGGTGTCGTTCTGGAATCACATTGGAACATGTGTTCATTTTATATTCATTTTATTCAGTCTTATTAATGAGTGAGCTGGAGGGGGGTGGTGATGAGAAGAAAGTGCACTAGCATTCGGTGCCATGGACGTGACTATCACATAGTGGCTGGGGAGCATGGCCACCTGGCTTCAGTTTCTGTACTTGCGGGAAAGGCTTCTTGGCGAGACTGGACACAGCAATGGTGGGAAGGAGAGAGAGAGAAAAGTGCTTATTTATGTTGTCATGACCGATGGGATATGATAATGTTGGGCGTGCCGCCGACCACCCGCTCCCCTTGGCCTGCTCTGCCATCCCCACCAAACATCTGCTCTGCATGCCTGTTAGAACTCCATGTTGGCTGCTCCTGTGTTCCATGCCGTGGACATATGTCATGTCCCAGAGCATTCACATTCTCTCCTGCAGGAATGCACGTCTCCGTCTGTATGGTTACCGTAAATCTTGAAGAATTTATCACAGTCATCACGCTTATCATTGCGTGTGTAACAGAGGGTCTCTCAGCACATGTTAATATGATCGAGCTTTCTGATTGGGCAGCTGGCGTTTGACTTTTGCCAGAGGTCTAAGTACATACACTGTGCTTAAATGGGCTGTTGGAAGCTCATCGTGACACATGTGTACAAGTCATTGTGTCCCTTTCAGAGTCCAACATGCGAAGCCACAAACAGTAAGATCTAACGGCATTGACCAGTGACTACAGGGGGGCCTTTCACCAGCACAGCAGCAGCCCGTCAGCATTGGCAGGAATTTCCCCACCCCCACCCTCACCCCCACCCCCAGCTCTGGACCAAGCTCATTATTCACAGAGGCACTATCAACACGTGCTGGAGACTGCACCATTTGTGTGTAGGGATTCTTCACATGCCCGCTTTACTTAACTTTACTCACAATTACACCCTCATTTCAGAATGGCACTCACGCAAAGGCAATCACCCCACCCCGGTTTCCAACAGGTTTTGAGAAATCAAAGAAAACAAACATGGTTATTGCCACAGTGAATTTTCAAAGCTGTTCATGAGGTACACACTAATCCTGCACTGTGACAAGGACATTAATATGCACGAGTTTGATTTTGTCATTTAAATTCTGAGTCATGGCACTTCTGTGGTTTTCGCCAGTATTTCCACTTTCATTGCCTTCATGTTTTCATATAACCTGGTGGTACAGTGATGTGACATTGACTGAGAGGCGTACACTGTACCAGCGAGGTAACAAAATAGCTTCCACTACATCAGAATATTATGCTGCATGAAAACATTTTTCACCATAACAACCTCCAGGGATTATATATCTTTGGCACTGAGGAAAGTAAAACATCATATACCAGTTATCATAGACTCATGTAGGAAGTCAAACAAACTGTTGCTTAAAAGGAAAAAAACAGACTGAAATACTAAATCCATGGTACTAATTTAAACCTCATTACTGGATAAAAAAGCTATTTTAGGATGTAATTTGAAACACACATTATCATTTTCTTATATATAAACTACAAGATGTCATTTGATTTTCAAAATGTCAAGACCTCAATTTTTAACAACTGCACATTAGTATAACTATACATTAATTAACTGCAGCTGAAAACATGCTAGTTTTATTGTTTCTCCTTTGATTTATAAGTCGCACTTCCTCCTTGTAACTCTTGATTACCTAATCTCACAATATGATAAGTGACGTTTCGGTTAACTTTAAGAGAAACTATGCCATCATTATGATCTATAATGCAAAGGACAAAGTCCGCTCTGCTTAATCTACATATCCTAGGACATGGGTGAAAAAGCAGTGAAGGTAATGATTAAAGCTATAGTCTTAAAGAGTATGTCTCCTAACCATGTAATGGAATGCTTGGCCAAGGGTGTGAGAGCTTCAATAAGTCATATAAGGTTTAGAAAGCTGTGTTGTTATTCTAAGAAAGTCTCTATGGTTTAGCACATGGTATAAGGCTTAGTAAGTGTTATTAGGTTTAGAAAGAGTCTGTGGTTTAGTAGCCTAATTGGTACAAGTTTTATTAAGGTTTCTTAGGTTTAGAAAGGCTTTATGATTTAGTAAGTGGTATAAGGTTTAGTAAGCGTTATTAGGTTTAGAAAGGCTCTGTGGTTTAGTAAGTGGTATACGGTTTGGTAAATGTTATAAGGTTCAGCTGGCGGTAAACAGACACAAAGGCGAAGCTGTTATGCAACAGTGGTCAAAGGCCCAATGAAGCAGGACAGTTGGTCTCTGTCATCAGTGCTGATGGAAGAGAGGCCTCTTGTAATCATTTAAACAAAAGCACAAAGGTGCTTTGAATTTTTTTGCCTACTTCATTTTGTATCACTAATGAAATCTTGTGTTCTTTGTGTACCTGTTTCTTCCTAGTAATGCTAGAAATATGCTGACAATCACATTAAGCACTGATGACATCTAGTGATGGATTGTCAGCAGACCGCATAAGGACACGGTGCGACACCGTATTTTCACTTCATTGCATCCTTTATGCAGAGGCCGTTTTTTTTAACCTTTACCAAGTGATTGATTCATCGGTCCAGCTTAGCGTCTTGCTCAGAGAGAGGATGTGAATAATGCAGTTGCACATAGCATTTTGGTCTTTGTGGAGTATGCATGTTCTTTGAAAGCTGAAAGTGCACATTGGTATTTACTGTAAAAGGGTTATTGATAATGGGTAGAGTAGACGGCTTCACAGGGTATGGCTATCAGGAGCAGCAGGTAAGTAGTTCTGTAAAAAAGATGCATCGATTGAATCCAGCTATATAAAACTGCACATTTAATTTGCCCTGCACTTCTGCATGGTGCCCCACCCATGGCAGGGTGGAATGCCTGGTTCATACACCCAGCTTGAGTGCTTCATTTGACTCTAAATGGGTCTCAGACACTGGAGAAAGCAAACAGATTCTGCCTGGCCAGGCCTAATCCGCGTGACTTGTGCCTGCTTTATGCTGATCTTCCCGCAGCCTGGTTACAGGGTCGCCAGGCCTTGAGCTCGTTCTCCTATCCTTTCAGGCCAATTTGCATGCTAATTTCTGTGACTAAGCGTTATAATCTCCTGGTACTGCCAGTATCAGTGCCCCTCTTTAAGAGTACTGCTGACAAGGATTGTGATCAACTGAATTTAGGATGCAAGGAATTCCTTTGCCTAACCCACCCCACCCCCTATCGCTACCAATGCTGTAAAAGTGATATTTCTCTTGCTGAAAGAATGGTGACACTTAAGGCCCTCACAGCATCACTTACGTGACCCATTTGGTAATAGGTGCAGTTAAGAAATTCAGGCAGAATAAAAACACAAAATATGGAAAAGTTTGCAAGCTTTCAATAAAATTTTTTTGGTCTTTTGGGTTCTTCTGCAAGACAGTGCTACTGAGGACAGCTGAAGAGATAAAGGACTCATTGAGGATCCGTTTGAGTGCTTTCTGCTAATTATCATGGCTATGTCGTTCAACCATGTTAGGCTAGACACATAGGAATGTCCCATGAGTTCCTTAATCTGTGAATGTGGTCTTCTGTACATGTGCATAATAAGCAAGAAAATACATAATTGATTTATATGATCTGTGTTGGGATTTTCAAGTATTATTTGCATGACTAAATATGATTGTGCTTACTCAAATAGAGGAGCCCCAATGGGTAGAGTTCAAGGGCATGACTACAGTGCATTCACAGACCCTCCATGGTAGATCAAGGCATAGCACCTGTACAGTGGCAGTTAGAATGCCTAATGTCCTCCTAATTACAACCCCAAATCAGAATTTCGAAATAAAAAATGCGACGACGACAACCCCGTACTGTTGCACACCTTAAGATATGTTTGCAGAAACAATGGGACAAAATAACACCTGAAACGCTTCTTTGCTCGGTATCCTCAGTGCCAAAACGTGTCGTGAGAAGGAATGGCAACATCACAAAGTGGTAAAGGCTTTACCATCTCAACTATTTTCGGAATGTGTTGCAGGCCTGAAATGCAGAAATGAATGTACGTTAACAAATGAAATGAAGTTGACCAGACAAAACATGAAATATCTTGGGTTCAAACTGTCTGCAATGAAAAAAAAGTCAAAGTAAATTTAAGAATCACAGTGTTTTTTTAACTTGCATTTTCTATACCATCTCAGCTTTTTCTAATTTGGGGTTGTAATTTCGCTGTGTATAACGGGTTGATGCAGACAAACCTTTTCTATTTGTAATGCAAATTAAAAACAGTGCTTTCTTATGCATTGGCGGTGAGTTCAAGTTAGATGTTGTTGGTGTATGTACAGCACTGCTTTTCAAATGTAATGGACAACTTGGAGCGATGTTACTTGACAATGATGAAAATTCTTGATTTATTTGATTCTTTGGGTTCCAAGAAAGAAGAGTTGAGCGGTAGTACTGGATGTTTTGAAAGATTTCGGGTTATGCACTGAAGAATTGTCTTAATCTCTTTCTTGCATTGTAGCTTTAAAGACAAAGTTCAGTTGGAATGCTAATCTAAGTAGCAATTTGACCACTGCACTGTTAAACATCTGAAAGTCCTGAACAGCACCGGGTGCCAGTTGAAGGCCCATGGACGTACTTCTTTCCCCAAAACCTGAGAAGAATGACTAGCTCTATTCCATTTTGAGGCCCTCAGGGTGGTATGGCTTCACTTACAAATTTAATTTAGTCAAGATTATCTCAATTCACCCCAGCTTGCCTGGGACTGAAAAGCTTGCAGAGGAGGAGGGGGAAACGGTCTCCTGGATTTTGCATACATGACTGGAAAACCAAACAAGCTGTGGGCCAGGGAACAATGTGGCATCAGTATAGCACTTCTGTAAACTGTGGCTTGCCTGAAAAATAGCTGCCGAAAAGCCTTGTGTGTTGTCTGCGCTGTTGTTTTGGTTGTTAACCACCATTTATTCTGTTTTCCAAAGAGGATAAATAGGTACAATGGAAAAGCGGTTGGCTTATGGGAGTGACTGTATTATCACTATTTCATGGCCTAGCTGACACTTCAATCCAAAAGGACTCAGTCAGAGATATGACAGAATTGTTCTTGGGACTAGAACACATTTTAGATTTGTATTTTTTAAGACTGTTCCCTGTTTGGACACATGTCTAGGTGGTGGTTATTTGAAGGTGGTTCTGTCCTCTTTAGCACTGTATGCCGTATAATTTTTTATGGTGCAATGGTGGTATGGACAGCCTGTTCATAGGTGATGTGCTTAAATGTCTGTGTTGAGAAAGTGAAAGCTGGCCTGGTTGCTGAATGCATAAAGCATTCTGGGACACTGCATTGTCTCTCTTTATTGCCATACTCATAATCCTATTCACAGGTCTGTAATCCTGAGTTCTTTGCTAGATTCGGGAGATGGAGAAATTTGTGTCAGTCTGCATACACACAAGGCTCCTCGCTAATTCTGCCAGTATTGTTAGACAAACTTCATTGAAGTATTACAACTGACAAGAAAGAAATTTAGACTTTAACAGTAAGAATATTAATACAGGAGTGAAAGTGAGTCGAAGAAATTAGTGAAGAATGTTTCAGATGTGATGACAGGTTATTTTAAACAAATACTTGGTTCTAGATAACCGTTATTATGTATGGCACTGAATATGCTCTTGAGATATTTCTTAGAGTGTCATTGTCACAGTCATCAGCGGAATAGGAGTGATTGGCCAAGAAATATGGAATGTGAGGATGTAGGTATGAGTAGAAAGGGATTTTAATGACAAAACAAGAGAACACTACCACCAGGCTCTGCCCTGAACACAAAAGGTGAGTAATGCACTACATTTAAGGGAAGTTAGATGAGGGCTAGGGCACCAACAGGCAAGACAGGAGAGGGAATGAAACAAACTGACATGGACAAGTCACTGAACAAGACTGGCGATGACACCAACACACAAGCGGAACTGGCAAATGAGGAAACACGATGGGCAAACACAAATTACCAGTAAGTACTCCAGGGACTCGGAGAACCAGTGCAGACATGACAGTCATGAAAAATATCACAATGGCCCCAGTCTTTGTTCTAATATCAATTATTACTATATTTTCCAATAGAGAATTAGTAATTGACTAAACACGGTGGATAAGAAGTGGAAGTATCCTTGAAGAACAGGAAGAAACTATGATTTATTTTTCTGTGTTTTACCTCAAAAACTCCAAATAAGCTCTCAGCTGCTGTTGTGACTAATCTCACCAACGTAAAGTGAGTGTAACCCTTTAAACATACTAAGTGGGACAATTGTGCTGATTTTAAGTCATGTGGAACAGAACTTAAAAATGACAAAGAGGCAAGGCTATATTTGACAACTCTGGTCTGTGCTGTTTGATGTTGTGGCACTTTCTTGTTTATGCACACGTTTACTGAGCAGACCCTGTTGGTTTACCGAGCAGGCCCTCTTGGTTTCCCAGCTAACAATTTTGGGTTAGCAAAACGTTTCTAAAACATTGTTTTTAGGTTGTTAGAATGTTATGTCCAGTGTAGGTTCCAAACTCTGAAGAAGCCTTCTGGTTGACGCTTCACTCTCCCCATCAGTTCTCCAATTAATCCAAGAGACAACTTGATGATATAATTTTTGTTTATATTCAAGTTATTTGAATTTTGAGACGAAGTTCCGTACAAAATGTGAGAGAGAGAGAGACGAAGGTCAAAAGACCGTGTGACTCCCTCTTTAGTAAGTCGTTTGTATAACAAGTACAGATCAGAATGCAATTGCTTTTTACAGCAATAAATGACTTTAAATCATTAAAATTATCATCAAGATGACAACGAATGCAACAATAATAATCAACAAATTATCAATTACGTCACCAAAGTGATAAAGAATAAAGAATACAATTAACAATGATCAATTAAGCATATTTAAGCTCCTACATCCAGTTTTCTGGACACTCCAGGAATGTTTTTGAAAAAAATGTTATTTTAAAAACGTTCCTGCAACGTCTTTACATCTTTTTTTGGTTAAGTTTCCTGATCCACGTTTTAAGAACGTTACAGGAACAGTAGATACATAACGTTGCAAGCGAACCTTTTAAGAACCTAATGAGAATGTTATTAAAAGTTGTGGGAACGTTCCATTTGCTGGGTTACCGAGCAGGCCCTATTGCTTGCACTTGTTGGAATCTCTAATTAAGACATCTATAGTGTTCCTCAGTGGTGTTCATTCCTCATCAGCAGTTAGAAAAACTAAAGCAGCATGCTCTTACCATCTTATTGGAGATCATGAATAGAGTTCAAGTTTGGTGTTTTCTTCATTTGACTTATTTCTGCTGAATCATCTTTGCTGTGAGAACTGACATTGATAACATCCAAGACCGTTACATCCAACTATATGTTTAATAAGTCAGGGATCTTTCAAAGGAAATACTAGAGTTATGAATTCTGCAGTTTAAAAAAGAATTTCATTAGAAATAGTACATGGAAACAAGTTCAGTTTGCAGAAATGTGGTGGTGGCTGTCCTCAAAAGCTATTGGAAGTTTGTAGTAACACTAACCTAGGAGCGGAAATGCTATCTCATGAGGGTTCTATGAAAATTTATAGTTATTTTAATGACTGTAAAATCATAAAATTGTAAGAGTTTTGCCTAAAAAAAATATAAATACACAAGATAATTATTTTAGGCAGTGCCTTCAGGGAGCCAACAGATGGGAAGTTCCAACTTTCAAGATTTCCAGCTTTCTGGTGGAGCATCCTCACAGTGTCGTCTTTCAGGTGCTATAACAGCAGTTTCTTTTGGAGAACAGGGGTAAGGACACAGTGATAAATATTCTGAGTAGCTGCGTTCCCAAGCTAGATTTTGGAAACGAAAAACATAATAATGGGTGTCACACCTGGGTATAGGTGTGGGTAGTGTGTGCCCCTCTGTGTAGCGCACATGCCTAGTTGAAACAGGCAAAGTTTTAGTCACCTCAGGCCCACAGTTTGGGTCCTTTGCCAAGTGCTGAAGACAAAACTAGGGAAGAAACAGTGTGGAAGATGAACACAGTATGTATGAGATTTAAATAAACTTTTAAAGTGCTTTGTGTCATTTTAGATGGTTTCAGCCAGTAGTAGGAATAATACAGAATAAGTGAGCGTTGAACAGACGTTGATATAAATGAAGGATGGTAGATGTTTCACCTGCTAATTGATATGAGGTGTGCATCTGCCAAACCAATGTTACACTTCAGCCTCATAGACCTGCAATGGAAATTGTTGTGCCATGGGACTGCTTTGGGACGGACTCCTACTGTTGCAATGAGAAGAAAGATTTTTGGGTTGAGATAGAAAGTCATGAAAATTTTCTTCTTTTACTTGCACCAGCTAATTTATTTCTTCCATCTGAATTTTTTTGCTTCTCTAAATGCCTACAAAGGCATGCAGTCTTTGCTCCTCTGCATAGCCACACAGCCAACCATACAGAGAAGTTTTGGTGGTGATGAGTGGCTGTGTGGAAGGAAACACGTCTGTCTCCAAAGAAGCACTGAGAGCACAGGGCGCTGTTTAGCTTGACTCACCTCTGCTGGTACCACTTCATGAAGATGGATGAGTCTCACACTCTAGTGAGCCAAACCCAGAGGTCAAGTTCTCCTTCCTGTTCTTGTGCATCATGATGAACTCGATTACCTTTGCTTCTTTTTTCCTCTGCATTAACCAGATATGTTTTGTTTATATCTACAGTCATACATTGGCATTGTTAACATCTGATTAATCATTATTTAGGGATGTTAAGACAAATCAAAGTGTATAAACGCTGCCTGACAATTCCACAAAATGGAAATTACACCAATGGGACCAAGGAACTCAAATTCACCCAATCTCATTAAAACTTTGTTCATATAAAATATTTCTTTTTCCAATGAAGGACTTTGATCTTTAGAAGCTCAGGGTTTAATGATTAAAAATAGTCAAGGTTTGTGCCACTTCACTTTGGCCCACATTTCAGTAGCAGGTTTCTGTTCACTTTTAAGGTTTATTGCACTGACCTATACACTGCTGTACCCTTAGATTCCTTTGTTATTGTAGCCCTCTTTGTAAAGATTAGCCAGCTCCAGTTAATGAAGCATTTTATAAATGTCATGAGCTGTGTTTAATTCCAGCTACAAGTAGTTCCAAGTGTTAAAGAATCACACTGGTTGGAGTAGCAAACCGAACCACATGATGAAGGGGCATAGAATCACAGATTCTTTAGGAGATGGGTTTTCTTTTGTCAGATGCAGTGCTGGAGCTTCATTTCTAGAAAAATGAAACAATGTTCCTAAGAGAACAACAGAAAAATAGAAGTTGCACAATGTACATTAGAGAAGAACATAAACTGAAGTGAGGGGTTGAGTAAATAAATACAAATGACCTCGGTTATCTAGCTCTTTGTTCTGTGATGGCTACATGGATCCCATCCCTGACGCATTGCGTTTTTTCTGCTTGGATGTCTCTTAAATCACTCGTCCTTTTTTCTGTTGGGTTCCATGCTTCTTCTAGTTTAATGATAGTCATTGCTACCACATCCAGCTGCTCAAGTGAAAAGTGGCAGTATCATTCAAACAATGCAAAACAAACTAAATCCTCATGTAGATTAGAGGAGCAGAAAGTGTTAATGATTATGTCAGTGCCTGGCCCAATAAGGGAAAGTGTTTAAGGGATTTTTCAAGATTGTGAAAGCTTTTGCATCTGAGGATAATAATGGCATGTGTAATGTATTGGCACAGAGAGACAGCTGTACATCAGCACTGAGATACTGTTTTCCTGTATTTCCTGCCAATTCCTTAATTGATTCATTTTGCTTTTCTTAATGTTTTTGATTAAGTTCCATGGCTTTGACTCGTGCAATGTAAACATATTTTACAAATTCCTAAACCTGATACTACAAATCAGTGACCATGGAATTTGGATCTCTTTTCTGATTCAGTCTCATTCCTGATAAGGCAATGATGGAATTTGTCAAAAATCCTAAGCTAATAGGATCAAACATTCTTGCTCAGCTTTCTGAAAAGTCCCTCTCTTCGTGCATACTTTCCATTCCAATGTGGTTTGTCAAATACACCTACAGTACCCAGCCTACACCTACAGTAAATGCTTGGTGTAAGTTCTACTGCCATCAAAAATGAGTAGACAGCATTAGATTTCAGTAGACATTCCAAAGGCCTAGATGAGTCAAAGAAGCCTTTGAGTTGGTTTTGTTTGTTGACGCACTAACATGTGTGACATGCTCATATATCTCTCCCACTTTGACCTGAGTCTTTGAACGTGCATTTGGACTTCAACATGGCGTAAAGTTATAGTACAGAGGCAGACCGCCAAAGGTTTCTCTTTCGCCATCAGTGGTTGCCATTATAAGATGCATGGCTCAGGAACTATTTTTCTAACATGGCTTTCACAAACACAGCGTCCGTAATACCAGCTGCGTACAGCATAACTGGTTCAGTGTTCTGATCTCTGTTTTCTGAAAAGTAGCTCTAAAGATCTTAGTGAAATATAAATCATTAATTTTCACGTCACAGACTTTTGAAAATTAAAAAATTATACTTGATCAGCAATGAGGAATTTTTTCTATTTTTTCGATTATGCAAGCGATAACCAAAGGGCTTTAAGAGAATAATGACCTTTTCTTACTGGGATTGCAGCAGGTTCTGCTTGTTGCACCCAACCATTAGTGATGGGACAAATGAGGTTTCAAATCCCTGGCCAGCATGGATTGGTAGTTTGGGATACTCCCACCCACCATGGGTTTTGAAGCCCCATTTAGCCTCCACATTGATTGGATAGTTCAGGATACTTCCACTCACCACGGGTTATGAAGCCCCATTTAGCTCCAGCATTGATTGGTTATTTCCGGGTACTTCCACTCACCATGAGTTTTGAAGCCCCATTTAGCCGTAGAATTGATTGTTTAGTTCAGGATACTTCCACTCAACATAGGCTTTGAAGCCTCATTTGTCCCTTCACAAATAACCATGAGATCCTGTCATACTGTACTCTTTCAGGTGGCCTGGGCTGCCTCTGTATAAACAGGACATGCACACATAACTCCATGGTAGATTTTTGTTTTTCTTCTTCCAATTAGTCGAGCATTACATAAAGAATGGTACTTAAGCAAAAGGCTGTCATATGATATTGGTTGTGCTGATTACAGATTTGCATGCGTTTTAATCTTTTCTGTAACATAAAACATCCCTGCTGATTGTGTCATAGATAACCAATGAGCCTGGAGACTGTGGATACTGATGACTGTTAGATTGATATTAGGCACAGACTATGACACGTATTAAAACAAAGTAGAATTACATATAAGATCCCAGTTCCCTGAAGGGGTAAATAAGAACAAGATGTTTTGAATGTTCTGTAGTTAAGACATTACAGTAGTTAATCTGTTAGCGCCTTGAGCTCCTGCTATGATATCCTGTCATTGACATAGATAAGATAACAACTTAACTTCATAATTTCGAAGCTGAGGAGTTAGCGTTGAGAAAACACAGGCCCAGTCTGCACTGATATGTTGCTACTTGTTTCACACATACAGCTACACCAAACTGGTGGCTGTTCAAGATGGCCACTGTATGTGGACCCGCAGCCTGACAGGCATATGTTCGAAGGACATGGTACCTCTGCTTATGAAAAAAAAAACATCTGTGATATTGAATATTCAGGTGCTGTACCATATGGGTCTCTTTCTTCTGCCAAGTTCATATTTTCGTGAAGGTTTTCCGAATTATAAAGGTGCACATTTTAACACTCCCTTTCAAGTTCTGGAGCGGCGGGTGTTGGAATGCGCTGGGACTGTGCAGATGTCTTTGATAAAGGTGCAAGATTATCCAAGCATTTGGAAGTGATGGAGCTCTGTCTGATTAGGATCATGCCAGACTGGGTTTAGTCTGGGTCTATCCAGGTGTCTTCTGCCAAGGGGAGATATGTTATGAATGCCTGAATGTGATACCGTCCTGCAGGCTGGATTAATAGCTACTGGTAGACAGACATAGAGGTAATCACCACTGAGCCTTTTTGCAGATACTGCGTGTGAATATGGCTTTCCCCAGCCTTATTAAATTCCCCTGGTACACATTTTTTTGTATTGCTGTTTGCAAAATGTTCATTACTTCAGTCTCAGCTGCTGGTTATTCTTATTAGTCCCAGTCAGTCACTTTGTGTGAGTCAGAGCACATTACATTTCCAATACCTACATAAAAGTTTTTCTTTTGTTCTGCAGCTCTCAAGGGAGTGACTGATTGTTATTTCTTGATAAGAAATTCGTCATGGCTTTCTGGAAAACCATACACTCTGAGGTCTTTTGTGTGTTCTGCAATGCTGCACCACAGAAATCAACTAACTGTATCCAACAATAAAATAGACTTGAGAATTGGCCTGCTAAAAGGCAAGCTTACTCCAGACTGTTTCCTGTGGTCCATTATTATTATTATTATTATTATTATTATTATTATTAAGCTTTACTGTTTCCTTGATCAGTCCGGCACTACTGTTGCAGGGCTTACAAAAACTGAGAAGGCGTGTGTGAGTGTGTGTGGGAATGTATAACTTTTATCTATTCAGTCAAATTCATCTGTTTTGTATTTTAAGTCTCAGTGTGGATCTGTTGTTGTTGTTTAGTCATGCAGTCGTGTCCGACTCTTCGCGACTCCATGGACCCCAGCACGCCAGGCCGCCCTGTCCTCCACCGCCTCTCGGAGC
>JAACJT020000021.1:330388-397831 GCA_009936485.2 Gymnarchus niloticus | reverse complement strand
GTCTTTTAATTTCATGGCTGCAGTCTCTGTCTGCAGTGATTTTTGAACCCAGGAAAATAAAATCAAACACTACTTCCACTTCTTCCCCCTCTATTTGCCAAGACGTGATGGGTCCAGATGCCATAATCTTAGTTGTTTTAATGTTGAGTTTCAGGCCCGCTTTAGCACTTTCTTCCTTCACCTTCAACAAGAGGCTCTTCCAATGTTATGGATCTGTAGGTAGGAACAAATGCTACAACCCACCCCCCACCCAAATGAAACCTTACACCACTTTGTGAAAAGCACCTTGAGAGAGCTGCTCTGCCATCCATCTCAGTCTGACAGTTACTTCTGTAAGGGCTTTACACCTAAGGGAATATCTGATAAGCATCTTAACCATATCAGGCGTAATCGATTTCTCATCAGAGATGTTATCATCTGCTTCTGACTGCTTGTCCTGTGAAGAGTATTTGTGTTGAAGGGACCTTATCTACCAACATCATAAGTGTGTGGACAGGGTCTCTCATGCCAGAGACTATTCTTCAGGATGGTCTCCGTGGGCAACAATGTGCCAAAACACGTAGAGTCTCACCTGAAAAATACATTGCCTTGCTGGTTCAGATTACGCTTGATACTTGGAATACTTTACTTTTGTGTTAAGGTAAAACTGAAAAAACACCTATCTATTTGCACTGACACTGCAGCAGGGAGGTGTTTTTTGCCTTAACTAAAGAGGAATTGCTTTTCCTGATCTCCAGTGTTTTTGAAACTCTTCCAGTTGCTTGCACCTAGCTTAGCCTTCGGTGTCAGTAAACTTTGACCTAACTGCAGAGCTATTAGTAGCTTCAGCTGCGCATTATTTGCCTACGTGCAAAGCGAACAAAAACCCCTCAACCCCCAGGCCAGCCTGAGACCCCAAGAACAATGAATCTGGGATTGTTTTCTAAACAAAGCTTGGCTGCTGTCCTGGTGAGGGAATGGCACAAAAGCATATCCTCGTTGCCTTTGGTGTCATTAGGAAATCTCACGTAACTCCAAAAAAACATGCACGTTAAACCATTTTGTCAAATGCGGCTGCCATTTTTCTTGTTTAATTATCGTCCCTTTTTCAAAGGTTTGTCTTTTCTTCCATACCTTAACGAGGCACCCTGTAATTAAAGCAACCGATGCTGATGCTTGTCGCGTGCCAGAAGGGGGCTCCCTGTATGTTTGTTCTTTGCTGAGCTGCAGACAGCCTTCCCTGCACATTACAGCTCTGCATAGGGCAACAGCAGAGCAGAGCTGCTCCCCTTCTTGCCCATGCAGCAAAAGTGCTGAGTTTTAATGGGATCGGATTTCCTGGTGCCCTTTGTGTCACATGGAGGGCTTATCCAGCTCACTACACTGATCTGTCTTACCTCTTGGTTTGGCAGAGTGCTGTGTTGTGTTTCTGAAACAGATACCCAAGCATGGACAATAACATTTGGCATCAGTGTTAACTAAAATGTTCTTGTACAAGTTAATTAGCACTGAATGTGATGTTATGGTACCATAACAGGAAGCTGTTTATTACCTGGTACCACTGGTAAACAGTGCTGTGCTGGCAACTTTTGCTCATCATCATGGCTCAAAATTTATGCAAAATTTACCGCTGAATAAGAAAACGATTCCCCACGTTTATTAGGAACGCTATGCCCCAGGATACTCGGGCTGAAGAGAAAAAAAAAAGCAAGGTATGTAACTAAAACCATTCAGGTTGTAATCTGAGTGGCCCAGTTTCTGTTAAAATGACTCTGAACTGTGTGCCTGTGAAAGGAAAACAGTGAGTCTTTAGAGTTATATAGGTGGGGCTTCAGAGTAGGGCAGGGCGGGGGGGTGGAAGATGGACACAATCCTGTGTAGGCCACCTGCCTGAGTGGAGAACTGCTATCGTGTTACTGCTGAGAACAAAAATCCCAATAACAGTGCTTACCTGAACCAGGACCCTCAATGGTAACAGCAGTGGCTGAGCAAACCATGGTGTGCTGGTGGGGATGAGATGAAATTAAATTAAATGATATTTTGAAATGGGGGCGGCGCAGTGGCTAAGTGGTTAGCACATCTGCCTCAGAGCGAGAAGGTTCTGGGTTTTTGGTCCTTGTGGCCAACATAGGGCCTTTCTGTGTGGAGTTTGCATGTTCTTCCCATTCCTGTGTGGGTTTCCTCTGGGTACTCTGGTTTCCTCCCGCATTCCAAAGACATGCAGTTTAGGTCAATTGGCTACTCTAAATTGACCATAGGTGTGACTGTGAGTGTGTATGGGTGTTTGTCCCTGTGTTGGCCTTGCAGTGGATTGGCAATTTGCCCAGGGTATACCCTGCCTCTCACCCAAAGTCAACTGGGATTCACTCCAGCTTCCTCGCAACCCTGACAGATAAGCAGTATAGAAGATGGATGGATAGTGTGAAATTTCTACTGTGACCTGGTGAGCTGAAATCTGGGCCACAGGAGATCCATGAAGCAGTGTTCAAACATGTGCATTTATTGTGCAGGGGAGAAGAATAGGATGTTGGTGCATACAGAGGGAGCCTTCAGGCCAGGAGGTGGCCCCTGTGGGTGAGCTCCAGAGGCAGGGACTGGACCCAGGCAGCATTTCTTCTGGCCTTTCTGGGATGCTGAAGCACAGTAGCAAACACTGGTCTCACTTTTTCTCTCCCAGCGGCTTCTGCACATCCCCTCATATAGCCTGACCCCAAAGAGAGTGGAGGACACTGATTGGTGACAGAGACAGCCAAGCCGCATGCCTGGCATATGACTGTGTGGGGCGCTGAGTGATTTCCAGGGGGAGTCAGTTCGCGAATCCATGGGCAGACCACGGTCTTTCAGCATACCTCAAGTAACAGTTTCTGTGAAATGTACACAAAGGAGGCTATGCCTGCCCAGGTGTGGTCATAATTTAATTACATGAACCCACACCCTTTAGCCATGAGCACAAGAGACCACAGGAGTTGTTGACAGGTGGAATTTGACTGTGCAGTCCTTCAAATGAGATGTGCTCAGTCTGCTAAACAGTGGCAGAAACCCCAGACAGAGAGCATGTTATGGCACTTGGGAGAGGCCGTCACTCAGTTGTCTGGAGCTCTGGCTCAAGCAGTGGGCCTGAGGCAATCCATGGCTCTCTTGTTAGGCCAGCTAACCTTAGGCATGTCTTTCTTGCCGCATCATGACTGGGACTCCCACTCGTCACACGTCTCTCAGAATAGGAATGGCACATAAGTTCTGACTGCTTGTGCTGTAGACTGTTTGTGTCAAGCAGGTCTCGTCCTCTAATATCATTAAAGTGTAAAAAAGGGCTAGTGACAGCCTGCCTTTTGAGAGTTAGCAACTGAAGCTTCCTAAGAGGAGGTCCTGGACCAAGGCTCTTGTAATGGTGCAGGCGAAGATAACTGTCCATTAAATCAGCAAAATATTTTCAGTGTTGCTGTACCCCCTGTGGTGGCTGGGTGAATTCCAATGGGCTGCTGTTATTCTGGGGCAAAAACATCCAGCACCTCTGTCTAGGTGACATATAAACCAGTGACACCTCCACATATGATTTATCTGTTTTTTCTGAGGGATTGCGAGGGGTGACTAATGGTACTACTTATTTTGTCTTCTCGTTGCTGTCTATCTCAGAGTGAGAACAGTTTTCCTGCTTTTGAGGCCTATAGTGGGAAGTTATCACTGTGGTTTATGAAGAATAATCAGTTCTGGTGATGACAAAAAGTACAAGATATGATGAACAGCCTCACTGCTGCTTTATTCTCCGCATTTGTGCATAAACAGCATTTGTAGTTTCTTACCCCGAGAAGTGGATTGTGTACCGGTAACATTTAAATTTTTTATGTTTTTGAGTCTGACGTGTTTTCCAGCGAGCCGGCTTACTAATCACTGCATCAGTGCCGGTGCCCAGGCCAAGCCTAAATTTTGGCCCATTTGTTGCATTCACACCTAAGAAAAATGTGGTGCCGGGCTAAAAAATCCATGCCGGTGCTCATTTTCCCTGCTCCAAGATCACCGCTGGGCCAGGGTCGGGAATGTGTGACGTCAGGGGGTGGAGCAAAAAGTTCGTTGTTAAATTATACAGGATACGATTCGCCTCTGTCGTAACGCCGTCTATGAAATAAAAACAAAATATCTGTTAGCGGCTATGAATCCACCATTATAATGCACTATTCCAAACAGTTAAAAAAAGAAGTTTTGCTGTTTAACGTACCAGATGTCGTGCACGTACTCGATGGCGATGAGAGGCTTGTAGAGAACACCGTCGTTGTTCCATAAACATGGATGTTATCAGCAGCAACATATTGTTTAGATTGATTCTGAAAGCTAAAACTAATGTAAGTATTTGCATTAAAGTGGTTTCATTGCTCCTCGCACGGTCCTCCATCTTTGCTTCCCTTACTTCCTGTACAGAGCCCCTCCCACAGCAGCATGTACAAACTCACGTCACCGTTCTACACTTTTGGCACCAACGTTGGTGTGAATGCGAGGAATTTTTTTGCAGGGCTCATTTGAGCTCCAGCCGAGCTCCAGCACCGGCTCTGGCTCCAGCACTAGTGAGACCGAGGAGCTTTATGAGTCAGACTAGACGTCAGCACTTCCGTCCGCTGGCTGCAGATCAGTAGGACCAGATGAGGGCCTGGGGAGTGGGTGTCTCGCCTGTGGGGTGATGTACATTCTGTCACAAAGGTGGGGAGACATTCTGTCGCTTGCTCAATTGCCTCGCAATAACGTCATCTGGTAAGCCAGGGGTGTCCAATCTTATCCTCAAAGAGCCGATGTGGGTGCAGGTTTTCATTCCCACCAAGCAGAAGCCACATCTGAGTTCATTGAATGCTAAGCTCAACTGATTAAACAGGTGAAATCAGGTGTGGTTCCTGCTTGGTTGGAATGAAAACCTGCACCCACATTGGCTCTTTGCGGACACCCCTGCGGTATGCTAATTAGCTATAAATATCACTTTTTGCAGGAAAGTATCATGTATTGGGTATTACGTACATTTCCCCTCTCAATACTGAGCCTTGGGCAAGATAGAGCAAGTAACTTAATTTCAGGAAATAATTAAACGGAAGCTACTTTGACCAGTTATTTTGCTGCCACTGTCATAGTGTTTAGCTGTGAGTCTAATTGAATAGATCATCATGAGAGCATCGTCATTCACCGTATCAGTGTTTGTTACCAGTGGACCAAACTGACTGTCTTTCAGTCAAGTCAGGTTTTATTGTCGCGTGTGTTCCGGAGAGTACACTGAAAATCTTGTGCTAGAGTTGCAGGGGAGGGGACAGGGCTTGGGGGGGCGGAAAAAAAAAACATGAAACATGGTACAGATTTACAATAAATGCAAGGGATACAGTGCAACACAGATGGCAGGGAATGGGGGTTACAGCGGATAGACATAAGGTACTGCATAAGACAGGACAGTGCAGAATTACAAACAACAAGCAGTAATAAAAAAGTGTGTTTAACCAGTGAGTATAAAGTGCAGTAGTGAAGTAGTAAAGTGCAGGCTCGCTTTCCAAAGGCAGAGTAGCTGCTTTTCGCACAACTCGTCCACATAGTGTCTCCCAGCACAAGCAGCCCTCATTAATGAAGGATGACGAGCTTTAGAGTTAGGGTCTCATGGAGGATGGGAGGGATGAAAAAGAGCCGCACTGACAGGTGGGGACACTAATCATCTCACTTCATCCTCAGAGCTCTCATCTTAGATTCTTCCTAAGGGGACCTTGAGCAATCCAGTTCACACTGACTTAGTATTTTGAGACTAAAATTCCTTTTTCTAGGTGTTTAACCGTTTTTCCAATTGGGGTTAATCGGCTTATTGTAATAAGGTGGCTTAAGGCCAGGTTTGCCTATGTCAGTAGATCGTAGCAGATTTGTAATTACTGCCACTAGAGTCCAGCTTGGGCTCATCTTTTTCATTTTTCACAGCTAAATGGTGGACTTGTCTTAATCTCAGAAACCCAGAACCTACTTTTTTGGGTTCTCACTTAGCATTTATTTTGAAGGAATTATACACTGGATTCAAGGAAATTGTTTTGCTGAACAAGAATAGAAATTTCTTTTAACAATAAATATATTTTTTTTTGTTTGTAGAATAATTAAGCTGCAATATTAAAACTGAAAAGCATGGCTATAGTTTGGTTATTGTTTGGACTGAGAATGGCATCAACTTTGTCAAGTCTGCATTTTCTCTTTCCTTAGTTTATTTTCACTGGCAATTTTTCATCTGGTAGTCAACTCTGTTGGTCAGAAAATTCTGAGCAATTACCAGAATATTTGATAAGACCAAAGAATTTTGTTGTTTAATATGACAAATTATAGTTGTAAGAGTAGTGATAGTTGGGCCATATTGTGCAAATTATCAACCAAAGTCATTTGTTTAGTTGTAAACTCGGTATAATTGTTGTCTTTCTCTATTAAGTTGACAAAATCTGATGTGATTTACAAATGTTTCACAGGCAGTGTTTACTTAAATACAGTTAGTTATTAAATGGCGATTTGTGTTTATGGTCTAAATAACTTCAGTTGCTCAGTTTTTGTCATGATAACATTTAGTGTTGTCTCAAAACCCAAACTACTTATGACATCTGGGCTCCAGAGTTGCTCAACCGGGGTGTGGTAAAGTGTGGGTCCTGCAGTCCAGGCCACAGTGCAAATCTGGGTAAAGTGGACCCTTGTGATTACATTTATTCCACAGGCCATGAGGGACACCAGGCACCCAGTGAACTATTACTGGTGAGAGGTAGGACAGGTCTGGAAGTTAACACATCCAATGTGAATTTGCAGGCATAGGAGGACTTCTGGACAGACGTGATTGATGGTGCCTTGAAAGTGACTGCATTTTGGTAAAATTAAGGGAGTCATAATGAATAAAAGATTCTGTATTAAAGGATGTATTCCCAAAGTCCTTCAAAGCTTGACAGTTCAGGCTTTTTGATTACACAGATGTCATGGTGACATAATATCTAGAGTAAAGACTTAATAGAGATTACCATCAATTTCTCTGAGACAGAGCTTTGCAAATCTTATTAGGACTCAGGAGTCAAAAATGTGTTAGGTACATAGGCCCACCTTGGGGATGATTGGATGTTTAAGAAATGTGGGGAATTGAATGTCAAGTTCACTGCAAAGGGCGGTATCTCAGAGGATAGCAGACGTGCACATGGGACACTAAAGTGAGGGGTCAGAGGTCTGGAATGTGTCAGTGGAACCAGACATGACAGCCTGTGTCAGCCAAAGAGAAACAAGCTGCCATAGAGGTAATTGGAGGGTTAGGGCTGGCTAATGGCTAACAACCCAGAGCCCCTCGTCATTATAAACAGGGCGTCATTAAGTCTGAAAGCCTGTCAAAGGAAATTGAGAAAAGAGAGGAACCAACCCGTTTTAGACCGATTTTAGATTCGTCATGGTGAAGAAAGAGAGAGCATGGTAGCTGTTAGTCTAGGAAAAGTCTTTTTTTTTTATACCTTTGACTATATTTAAAGTGAGACAGAAGAAACAGATTATCTGTTCTGCAAGGAAGCTGAGAGGAAAGCTATCATGAGTAAAATCATACGTGCCGCTATTGAGGCACCATCATGTGGGGTGGAGCTCAGTTTGATCAGGTACCAATATGGACAAAATGGTGAAATCTCACAAAGTCTTGACAAGACCTCAGAATACATTCAAAACATGTGCTATATCTCAAGTAATCAATCAGTGTGTGAAATACATTAAAAACTCTGTGTAGCATTGTATACCTTGGGACTAATTTCTAAGTGATTGCAGACATTTGGATCATGTACATGAAAAATCGGAATATAATTGGAAAAGAATTATATCTAAATGAAAAAGCCAACAATGGAAATATATCATAAAAACTTTATAATTTAGTTAAGTCATTATTCTTTAATATTGTTTGGGAAAATATTACCGTATATGTGCTTGATTCCTGGGGCTAAAGTAGTTGGTGATCTCCCAGTTATCAGTATTCTGAAGGCAACTCATTTTCCTGCCATCTTTGTGCATCTACCTCAGTGCAAAAAAGAATCTGCCATCCAACAAAGACCATTTCTGGGCCACATGAACCCCATCCAGGTACTTATGGGAATGCTTAACTGTGCAGAGTAGCGCACAGAGGACTCTGACAGACAGGATGATTTATAGTGTGGTAACTCTAGGACGTGCTTTGTCAATGCACAACAATACACAGGCTAGGAAGGACATCTGGTGATTCTGTGATACTAAAAATGTGTTCCAGTGTTTGTCTGATTTAAGCCCTGGTTTTTTTTTTTTTGGTTTTTTTTTTATGAAAAGCACATGAACATTCAAGAATTAAATTTGGTTGCAGTTCAGTAACGCTGTTATTGTCATGCAATTTGCTTTGCATGAAAGTGGTAAGTAAATGAATATGTTTCAGGGAAGAAACCTAGAAAGAAAATATAGCAATATCCTTTGTAGACTCAGGACACACACACAGTGAACACTTTATAAAGCACACTTAACTAGAAACAGGCAGGACCACCTTTTGCCTCCAGAAGCCCTTTAAGGCTGTATGAGTTGTACATTCACAAAAGTTTTTCTCCACACCTCTGTTCTACTATGTTGTTACTTTTGGAATGAACTTTCCTGTTAACTTTGAGTCTGGCAAATCTCCTTCAACCTCTTTAATGAACAAGGTCAAAACTGCCGCTGACTGGTTATATTTGTTCATCGCTCCATCCGCTCTTTACTTTAGATAAGAAGGTGGCTGTTTTTTTTAGATGTTGGCACCAAGAATCACCCAGCATTCCCTGTCTGCATGCTGTATGTATTCAGTGGCAGCCATGTGATTCACTGTTGGAGTGTTTGTGTTAATAAGCGGGTCTAGCTAATATTCTGGCAACCCAAAACACGGGGAGCAGATTGTGGCTAGTTTGACATCCGTCTTTATTAAATGAAGAAATGAAATGTATTGTACCGGTAGTAGAGATTTGTTTTTCTGAACCTTTAATGACATGTGGTTTTCATTCTGATTACATGATCAGGAAAACTTGCATTGGCCTGAATTTCTTGTGAATTTCAAACCTTTCCAGATTACACTACAGCTGAGTGGATTTATGGGACTTACGAATGTCAGATTTAAGATCATAGTAGCATATTGTCTATGTGAGTCTATCGTATGGCAGTGGGTGTCCCGTTTCCCTCTTGAACACATTAAGTTACTGGGCTGTGTGGGGTTTGTTTTGACCATGCACACAGGTGGAGAGAGGCTCTTAACCATTATACTGTAATGGCTGAACTTTCAATGGAAGTACAAGTATTATGACTTTTCCCCCCCTCTTTCAGCTTGGAAGTCCCCCCTTGCATGAGGAGCAGCTCAGGACTTTGCTGGAAGACTGCTCAGTATCCCTGAAAAGCTCACCCTTCAGTGTGTCCACGGAGGACGATGTGTCCCCCGGGGCTGCGGGTGACAGGCCAAGCAGCCTGGTGTCAGTACAGCGATGATCCTGTGATGGAGTGGCACAGCCCCAAGTTATAGTCAGGCCAGGCAGGTGACCCTCAGGGAGTAAACACACAGGTAAAAGGCTCACTTTCCATACTTCTCACACACAGCATACCTGCTGCATCTGCAAAATAGGGTTGATAAAACTGGATGATATACATTAAATGTATAATGATCATTTGATAGTATAGATATTCACCATAGACACATTAAAGCTGATCATGTTTATTATCAGAGTAATCCTGTATTAGCTGGCCAACGTTCTACTAAGAGTATCTAAAATTATCTGTATTTCCTCCATTTCCCACCATCGATGAATAGTAATCTGTGATATAAAAAGCTTTGATTTTCAAATAAAATCTGTTTTTTATACTTGTTGTTGCAAGCCGCTATGCTTTAGGTTATGTTGTCCATGTGAAAACAATCCAACAAGGGGTTCTTTCTTCAAGGTACACTTATACATTTCTACGGAAAATGGAATTTTCCAGCAGGAATAGTTGTTAGAAATGCTCATTAATTTTCATGGGAATTCCATTGTTGTAGTTAGTCTGATAAAATTCCACAGGTAAAACCCAACTGAAAGATTCTCTCTGGTGGCCTGGTCAGAGAAGGGTAATTACATATGTATGGAGGTCGCATATGGAGGTCGTATATGGTGGCCATGGGGACAAAGGCACTGTGCAGGAGTCCATCAGGTGAGCCGCCACATCATGACAGCAAAAATGGTGCTGAAGAAATTCCTGAGATTCCTAATTCCTGTGGTAAGGCTGATGTCCCTAAAGAAGCCCTCAAAGGAGCAGGTCTACAGTGAAATGCCTTTGTTCCCAATTGGTCCATTAGTAATATGCAACACAATCTAAACAGTTGTCCTCATACGCATGATGTCAAAGTGTTGACAGTTACTAAAGTGGAAAAAAAAATTTGATTATGATGGAGAGATAATGGTTTGATTGACTGTTTAACATATGTTTTGGGTTTTGAATAAACCCCAAAAGAGATGTACTGTTTGATCTTAAGTGCTTTATTTGTTGTACCTTAAGGCTAATAGAGCACTCATTTGAGAACTTGGGATGGGTTTGAGTTTGGCTAGTCATCTCGCAGTCCAGTCAACTGAAAAACACATTTGCTAGGTGAGATTCTGGTCACGCCACAGCTGGGGTCTGACTGTCCTGTGATGCCAAGCTTGAGTGTGAGGCCAGTTCATCCAATAACTGCATGAAGACTGGCATGAGTGCTACAGAGACCTCAAAGGTATTTTATTGGCAGGAAAGGAAACCCTTGTGGCCTTACGTAGCTGCAGCTAGGCTAATCACAGAATGTTGTGTCAAGGCTTCTCTCCTTTCTAAACAAGAGCCATTAAAATATTGTCCCTGCTGCCCTAAAGTGCAATTCAGAGGAGACAGCCAAGTATTCCCCATCATGCAGAGAGCTGTGTTTCTCTACTTGCCCTAGAGGGATGTAATTCTTTCACGTGGGGGTCTCTGACCCTAAGTTTAAAAAATAATTACAGTGTTATGACAGCCTGCAGACAACGAAGCCTGCAGGCAGTGTGTTACAGAATCCAAATGCAAAACCCACATTTGTTTTTCCCTCTGTGCCTTCTCTTTCTCAGCTTGAATGCCTAACATGTTGTTGCATTTAACCAGGCAGTTCTCCTCAGTGCAAGGCAGAACAGTATCCTGTGTGTGTTTGAGTAGATTGAGAACTCACCGGAAAGGCAGATTCTATGGGTGTATGTGATGTGTTTGTACAGACTTCTGCAGTGATGCCTTTGACTGTCAAAGAGGGGAGGGGGGGAAGCTATAAAATGGCAGGGTCAACACAACTTCTATTCTCAGGTTGCATGGAAGCACAGGCAGCAAAGACTGCGATTTAGAAGAATGTGCTAGATAAGTGAGAATGCATTTCATCAGCTGCATGATAGTTTGTTCTCATAACCTTTTAAGGCAAATATGTGCTGACCTGTGTAGTGTTGACAGTTGAACAGATTCATGCCTTTACTGTTGCAGGATGGTTGTGTGATAGCTTTATGTTAAATGGCTGAAGAAACAGTTGGATACAGTATGCAGGTAGGTGGACGGCGTTAACAGATGCATGTAAATGGTATGTACACTTTCTAAAACATCATCATTCATTTTGGACCTGATGTCCTAGTCCTTGCAGACATTGTTGAGAGAATCTGAGGCATCTTAAGACCACCCACAGATTTCCAGCTAATTTTTTTGCGTTGTGTACTTGAATAGGTGATAATACCTTGTGCAAACCTTCTTGGGGGACCACAAACTGTTTGACTCCAAAGTTCAAGAGCAGGATCATTGGAATTGGGACTTCATGCAATGAGTAAGTGTTGACATAATGCTTAGGGACTTGGTACCATTTAAGGCATAATAAATTTGTAGGATATCTGCAAATGATCAATTGTACCGCAGTTCAGTTGGACTATGCATGGATTTGTAAAGCACAAGTAGGAGGAGTCTAAAAACAAGCCATTTAGAGAAGTTTTCCATTTTAGGGACTGTTGTTTATTGTTCTGTTGTATGTTACAAAATAACTGTTATGAGTAAAAACTGTTTTTTTCTGTATGGTAAAACTAGAAAAATATGTTTACAAGCATCACTAATTGTATAAAAGAAAGATATTTAAACCAAAGATAACAAAACATCCTCACGTCAGTGTGCAAACAGTTTATACAAATAGAAACACTTCCACCGCTGGGTGCATCTCCTGATAAATTATTTAAATAGCATATATCTACACATGTATGAAATTACCTCTTAAAATAGCAAAAAAGAAACTGAATAATTTATCCACTGAACAAGGCATTGGACATACATAAAGCACAATATTTATAACAACTCTCCCATTCAATAACTTTACTGCTGGGGGGATTTCTCTGCTACAAAAAATATTTTTACTATATACAGCATAAAATGTGTTCCACTACAGTAGCGTTAAATGGAAAAGTTAACCAATTTGTATTCTGCTGCTAAAAGACACTCTTACGTTTTGCTGGTTCAATTACACGATGAGGTAATATTTGTACATCCAACTTTCTTTGCCATTTCATTTCTCTTGGAAATGTACATGCATACAGATCATACATACTGTGCAGAGGAGCAGTGCTTCTACGTTTGCCGTTTGTCTTTTTGGGTGGGAGGGGGTGGCGAAAGGAGTGAATAAAAAATGCAGTCTGTTGCAGACTGATCTAAACATGAAAATCCCCATTTCCAGTTTCACTTTGGTTCGTGGGGAGTCATCATTCATTTTTTTAAGCAATAAATGGCAGCCAAAGACAACTCAAAACATAACAGTCCAATGCCGTCCTGTCCGTTGAGAGCAGACGTAATAAATACGGACCTATTTACAAACCAGCAAACCACAGCCTTCCAAGACTGACAGGATGTCTACTTTGATAGTTAGTTTGGCCCACTTTTATACACCCCCTGCCCCCGTCTCCTTCTGAGCAATGATGAGTAAACACAAAGAAATAAATAACTATTCTATAAATATTTTTCCTCCATTTTTTGCTTTTTTAAGCTTGATCTATACATTTTCTGTGTTTTTCCTGCCACTTAGCCTCCTATAGTACTTTTTGCACAAGTAGGCAGTTTTTGTATGGCTCCCAGCCAGTGTTTTCCTGACAAAGTTCATGCTGTGCCTAAATGTACAAAAAGGCAAAAACCTGGACTGGGATTTGAATTTTCTGGCCCAACCATTGTAATGCTTTAGGCCCATCATTATATGTATTTCGAAGACTTGAGGAACTATTCAGGAAGTCATATCTCACCCTGAGGAAACCATGTTAACTGAATTGAGGAAACAGCCTACTGCCAGTCACATACAGCAGCAAAGGCTGAAAAACATTAGGCTTGGTAATGCTCAATTTGATGACAGTTCCTCTTTTTTTATTTTTTCTAAGACTTTCCTAATGAAAAGGAATAATCTTGGAATGTTTAACTGGGGCTGAGATATATATTAGGCTTATGAAAAAGCTAGCATGTTCTTCAGCTACACAAGTTTTTATATTGAGATATTTTTGGAAAAACAAGACAAGCTGGCTCTTTGTGAAAAACACACGCATAAACACACTCAGCCCATATACTTTTCCATAGTAACAGTCACTCCACTTTGTCCCCCAACAACCTCCGAAGGGTCTCTGACCCATCTCCAGAAAAAATATGAAATTATTGCTTTCTTCATCCTCAAAACAAGTTTGTCCTTTTTAAAAGCGTAGTCCACAGCTGATCTGAGGTTATCAATACTCAGTCATTTCATGGGACCTCCATTCGAAGAGAGAAGCAGATAAGTTCTGAAGTGCATAGACATCTGTTGGAAGGCCTTTCCACACAGCACAGAGATATAAAGAACCTTTAAAGAGAGAGCAGTTTCCCCATTGAGCAAAGCAATGCACTTTCTGCTCTACCTGCCTTTGGTGGAAGGTCTTATCTTCATTTGGTAGTCAGCTGGTTTTGTCCCAACGTCAAATTACCTCAAAGTTGATCACATGCTCTCAGTCCTCAGTTGTAATTGTTGCAGAAGAAAAAGTGTAATGAGGATATAGTCCCAGAACTTAATATGTATAATTATATTTATACATGAAACGTACATTCTTCTGAAAGCGTCTCATCGGTGCATTTATGTGTCTGAAAGAAAACAGAATGAAAAAGGAAAAAAATGTTAGTGCAGATTCGTTTCATGCAAGAAATGACAAGTAGCACTTTCTTTGAAGAGGCATGACACATGCATATTATCTTACCCCTGCATTCGTATTTGAGGTCAGAAAAGTACACCATCTCTTGAGAGAAGACAAAGAGCCCTAGCCTTCCACCGGCATATGTCTTGTCATAGATGCTTCCCGAGTCTGCCATGATTTTCTTGCCTTCATACATAACAACTCTGCAATATGGAGAGTAGCCCATGTTTAATACATTTATTTCCAGCGTTTGCTCGGGTTCTGAGCATTAAGTAATGTCTTGACCCAGCTGTTCTTCATATTTACCTGATGTGCCCTGTTCTTGGCCTGTGAGTTAAGTGCCATCTGTAAGCAGTGAAATCTTTCCAGCCAACATTCTTAGGGTCATGCCAGATGGTACGCACCTAATAGCAAAGATGGTATAAATGAAACCATTCAGAGTTATTTTGATGACCTGCAGTACTTTAAAGGGTTTCCTTCTAAAAAGTTAGCTACCTGTCCAGGGGTGTCCCCTGTGTGCCACAGAGCATTCCTCAGATGTTCTCCAGGTCCAGTTGTTGAGT
This sequence comes from Gymnarchus niloticus, assembly GCA_009936485.2. Classification (NCBI taxonomy): domain Eukaryota; kingdom Metazoa; phylum Chordata; class Actinopteri; order Osteoglossiformes; family Gymnarchidae; genus Gymnarchus; species Gymnarchus niloticus. Next base: position 383,133 of record JAACJT020000021.1, on the reverse strand, counting down.
TGACCACTTTAATGGAAAGCCCTGAATATCCTTGAGCTTTGGTGGGAGTACTGGACCAGTAGGTTTGTGTGATCTGCTTCCACATCACCACATAAAAGCGAGCACTAGACTGGTAGCCGAACACAAAGCCAGCATAGTCATCATCTCGGTCAGTGTTGATGAAGAAGGTTCCACTGAAGTCCACAGCATTAAACTCATCATAGCCTATGAACAGAAAAGGAGAAAAGTTGAAACCTCATCCCTAAAAAAGAAGTCATTAAGCTCTACTGCTGAGCAATAAAAACACCCCTGCTTTAAAGAACGTACCAACAGCGATGCCTGGGTCACAGTTGACGGTCTGCACCAGTTCTTTTCCTTGATGGCGCACCACCCAGTTGGGATCAATTTGAGATGTTCCCTTGGGGTCCAGGGGCACCATCTGAAATCTGCGGAAATCTGTTTCGCTGATAGCAAAGTTCTCAGGGCACACATCATAGATATCAGGCACGTTGTCTTGATCAAAGTCATATTTGCAAGCATCACCACGGCCATCACCTGGTGTTTTGGGAAAAAAAAAAAGACAGACCAATGATTACACATTCTATTTTATAATGTAATTAGAATCTGAAATGGAAGTCATAATATGAACCAGTCTATTTCATTTGGTCATTAACGAAGTTTCATTTCTGTTTTACTCACCATCAGAGTCTAGCTGATCTGGATTGAATGCCAGCCTGCAGTTGTCTTTGTCATCAGGAATACCATCATTGTCATCATCATAGTCACAGTCATCTCCCTTGCCATCTTTATCATGGTCAACCTGGTTGGCATTAGGGATGTAGGGGCAGTTGTCCAAATTGTTCTGATGACCATCCTCATCAATGTCCTGGTTGCTGTCACACTTGTCTCCAACAAGGTCTGAGTCAGAATCAAGCTGTAAAAACAGATATAAATCAGTTACATCAAAAACTGAACAGTTATCAGTTAATCTGGCCCAACCCAGTAACTTCCCTACAATTTTGTGACCAAGGTTTCCCTTTTGACCATTTGATTATGCCAGTTCAGTGCTGCTTTTCATTCTTTGACAATCCTTCCCTGGTGCAGTGGCACTGCATGCAATCATCCTACATCTTGGAATCTTGTAGCTAGCAAAGTGGCAAGACTAAGAATAGATTTCTGATAAAAAAAAAGGGGGTGGGGGGAGTATTCTGGTCATTGTTCTCTCCCAAAGTTGGTCCTAGTGTTCTTCAGGGGCACATTCCTTTCCTTCATTAAGCCACAGCACAGGTGCGATCTACAGAGATTGTGCACACGGATGACTGTACAAGATTGTACTACTAACATACCTTCACAAATGTTTTTAGCCATGCAGTTTCCAAAAGACTGTTTTCCTATAAAACCTGGATGTTAAGGGATTGGTTGCACCTTAAAATGCTATAGTGCCTTTTCCTCAAATCTAACTGGTTTTGTTTTTCCTTTGCAAAGGAAAAACTGTTTCATTAGTAAGCTGTGTTTCCTTGATGGACATTCACCTGATTTGGATTGTGCTCAAGAGGACAATTGTCACACTGGTCTCCAACTCCATCAAGGTCGGTGTCTCTCTGGTCAACATTGTAGACATAGGGGCAGTTGTCCTTCTCGTTCAGAATGCCTTTTTCAAAATCAAAATTGTGTAATTTTTAGTACCACCTTAAAAGTCAAGCCATGTTTAGTCATGTTCTTTTTTTTTTTTGTTTACGAGCATATTACCATCCCCATCAATATCCACAGCACAGGCATCTCCCTCCCCGTTGTTGTCGGTGTCAGTTTGGTCAGGGTTGCTGTTGTATGGGCAGTTGTCACAGCGATCACCCACATCATCTCGGTCATAGTCGTACTGCCTGGGGTTGTAGATGAACTGGCAGTTGTCCTGGTTTTAACAAGAGCATAGATTAGGTGACTGAAAAAGCATTATTTTTATATCCAATCCCACTAACCATTACCCTTGTAAAGTCGTCATATACTAAGTTTGTAATTTAAAGGCCCTGGGTATGTCTATTTGTAGGAACAAAATGCAAATCAGAAATGGGACTTTCAGCTTTAACTGTGTACTAACTACTCGTATTTAGAATTTACATCTTGAATTAGCACACTGGCTCAGGGGAAACTCCCATTCACTTTGGGCTTTCATTAAACATTATAAATTATGACGATAAAGCTATGAAATATTTTGTTCATACCAAGACACAGGATAGAACTGCTACTTCCACTCTTTTTAGGGAATTCTGAATGCAAGCTTTTAGGCAACATTTTTAGGTGCTCTTAGTGAGTACTGCAGTGTTATGTGTATGGTCTTTTAGGAGGGGATGCAAAAAGTCTTACCCTGTCATCAGGGATACCATCATTGTCATCATCATTATCACAAGCATCACCAATGCCATCCTTGTCATAGTCTTCTTGCCCGGAGTTTGGAAGGTTGGGACAATTGTCCTGAAAATTTAAGTTATTTGATTGATCAGTAAGACCACTACCACCCATACAGTTAAATGCAGAGCAGGGTTTTGTTCAGAAATCTGTACCTTCTTGCAGTGGTAGGTAGCGTTCTCGACACACACAAGATCGGCATTAGGCCAGCCATCCAGGTCAGTATCCTCTCCACAAATGTGTCCATTCCCTGCATAACCAGGCCTGCATTCACAGCGAAACATGGTTTCTGTGAAATGGCCCAGGTAGATGCAGCGGGCATTCTTGTTGCAGTCGTGGCTTCCATCGACACAAGGATTACGGGGTTCACAGGCCTGGAAGATAGACATAAGGTTAATGTAAGCTTCCCACCTGAGGTTCGAAGATTATCCTGCTCACTGTGTCAGCTAACTGATTTACCTGCTTCTTGGCAATGGCCTCCTCCACACCCCTGCCGAAAGGCTGAGGTCCAGCATAGCGAGGGGGACAGGGCAAGCAGTTGTACCCCGGCTCTGTATTTTCACACCGGTGGATCCCATTGTGCACAAAGCAAGCATCAGGAACCTCTTTACACTAGGGACAAAAAAATGCAAGAAATTGAACGTCCAAGGTCTCTTGAACAAGTATCCGGAACACATTAAAGTGACCAAATGGCCATGGAAGATACCTCGTCAATGTCTTTGCAATTCATTCCATTTCCTGAGTAACCAGCCGGACAGCTGCCACACTTCCATGAGCCATCAGGAAAGCTGGTACACTTGACTCCAGCAAAGCAGGGGTTGGACAGACAGCCATCTGTTGGTTAAAGCAAAGATTTTTAGATTTCCATAGATAGTATATACAAAATATCTACTATTTTATATTGCAGAAAGGAGGATTTACCAATGGGACAGTCCTGCTTGTTACACAGCTGTGTAGCCTTAGCATCACCTTGGCATTCCTTGCCTCCATATTTGGGCACAGGATCATTACAGAGACGCTCACGGGTCTGGACACCTCCACCACAAGTAACAGTGCAAGTGGCCCACAGAGACCATGGTCCCCAGCTGCCATTGACTATAGGAACAAATGGTCAGGACATCAGTATGCAAGGAATTTAATGGATAGAGACTGTTCAGGTCATGGTTTGTGTCAGTCCTCTACATACTTGGGCAATGTGGCTTCTGGCACTTCTCCGTCTCCCTGCCCTTTCCAGCGCAGTCCTTGCCACCCATCTGTGGGGTTGGTGAATTGCACAGGCGGATACGGGTGATGACGCCCTCTCCACAGGTCACAGAACATGAGGACCAGGGAGACCAGTGGCTCCAGCTACCATCCTGCTTGACTGGTGAGTTGGCAAGCCAGAGAGAACAAGTTAGAAAGGTGTATAAGAAACAAGGTCATAGCAGAAGAAGAACAAAGAGCTGGCCAAGGGACTCACATCTCTTGTCGCATTCCTGATAATAGCAGTCCCTTGTCTGCACAGAGGTGCCATCGCAGTTGTTATTGATGCGATCGCAGGAGCGGCCTCGCTGCTGAATGCCCCTTCCACAAGACACGGAACAATGGGTCCATTCAGACCATGGAGACCAGCCGTCCTCGGCGTAGTCACTCTCTGGGGAAGGAGGGAGACAAAGGTTGAGCTATTCCTCCTTTCCAAAGCCTTTGAAACGTGCCCCTAATGGGCTGCTTTTAGTACAGGCAACTTGAGACAGGCCACTCCATGGAGTAGAACACAAAGAGCCGAGATGCTACCAAGGAGTCAAGTGGTAGAGGTTTGGCATATAAGCATCATGTAGAAATGGATTTGGAAATTTTAAAAAATGGTGCTGGTAAATTGAACAGCCTGTTTTAAAGATGTAACTTACAATGTATGTCCTGGCAATGAATTAAACATTTATATTAGTAGAGGGAATAAGCCGGACTTCTGTTGTACAGTACTGTTTAACAATTATAGCCAATCACAGCTTTGCCTATGCTATAACATACATATAGCAACAAGCTGTTCTACATTCAGCTTGAATAACTTGATATAATACATATGGCAAATGTGAAAGATGCCAAGTCTACCGTGAGCAGTCAATTTTCACTGGCAAGTTTAAATCTCTTCTAATGGGAAAAAAAAAAGATATGAGCACTAACGGATACCACAACGAGGGCAGCACTCTCCATCTGGGACCGTGGCATTGGCGCAGGGTATCAGTGGACAGGATATCTCGCGACATATGGTTGCAGAGTTCTGCAAAGAGAAATTCTGGAGTTAGCGGTGCTCTTTTTGGACAAGTTGGTTAGCAGAGGCATGCCAAAAAGGCAGATATCTAATTTATTATTGAGGAGGAAAACCCTCGCATGAGCTGGGATTGGGAATAACAGAGTGATCTTTGGCCAGTAGAACAGAATCCCACAGAACTGCATCTCCTGTCTGCACACCTGCTTGCTGGGATGTGGGGACATAAGCATGTGGGCAGGAATTGGGGGGTAGGCTATGACTGGGCCAAATTCTGTCGGACTACACCATGAAGGTCTGCCAGCAGCACTGCCTGACCTTTCGGGGAAACCAGTACCAGCCCACAATCTAATTAAACAGGCAAATTCTTGACATCTTGCCAATTTAGGTAACCTGCACGCCTAATTACCAATAAGGCAAATGAGGAAGCGGGCATGTTATTTGTGTAACGGTGTCAGCTGTAGCCTCTTATTTTAATGGAAACAACCCTGTCCTGCTGCTTTACAAAATTTCATTGTGATTTTCAGTTAGAAGCAAGGTGCTGCTGGGAAGGCAATCACATGCCTTGTTACATTAGAGCCTCAGTCAAAGATACATAAATGAAGGTGCCCTTGCACAGTTATAGTGCCATATTATAGGATTTCTGCCATCTGCCTGTCATGCCAATGACTATGCTGGTGAGTACCCACTTATGACCTTACCTGGCAAGTACACTTAGTGCAGCCGTCGACTGTCCATTCTTCCCTGTTCTTGTGCACAATGCCATTGTGGATGCAGACCCCGGTGTCTTTGCGCATCTGGGATATGAGAATGCTGTTGTTTTGGGTCTGAAAGAAGCAGAAAGGAGAAATCGGATTAGTTTTCTGAATAAATAGAGCAAGTCCTTTGGGTTTGTGCAGCATTGGATGCAGATGAATCGGGGTGCCTGGCTTAGCATGGATCATGGTTAAGAGGCAGTGTCATTCACATCATTGGACGGGGGGGGTTCTGGCAGCTTTTCTTACCACTGTTTGGAGATCTTTTGTCAGCTGCTTAACGACCACTTCGAGTCCCCTGAGTTCCTTAAACATGCTGGCAAGGTCTTCACAGGAAAATCCACAAACAGCATGCAGATCTGTAGTGGCAAAAGCACTCCCTTCAGCTTGAGCAGGCAAAATTTACCCGAGTTAAAATTTGAAACAACACAAAAAAAAGGGTATGATAGTTACCTTTTGTTTTGTGGCCGATGTAGTCAGTCCTAATGGCTGGCCTGGACCCATTCACTGGGTTGTCCAGGGTAAATGTATCGGTAAAGGTGGCTGGTGAGGACAGAGACACATGTGTCAGTGGAAAAATCTAAAACACTCTACTGTTCATCGTTCTCAATATCAAAACAAGCTTTTTGTTTTGTTTTTTTTTTTAGTTGCCTTCTCGTTTTATGAGACATGGAATCTTAACTTTTTTCAAAATTATTACACTTATCTATAAGCACCCAAGACGCTCCTCATAGTCAGAACGTTTGCTATTATTTCCTTAAACCTGAACTCAAGTAGTTAGAACCGCAAATTAAGTATTACCGGGAAATAAGCATTCCGCACTTGGATTGGAAAACGTAATATAGAGATTCACTGGAACAATCTATAGTACTCATCACAATTTCTTATAAATCAGTGCAAAGTCCTTAATAGCATATAAAACCATTTCTCGCATTGGATTGTCGTTTAGATAATTTGTAGAGAAATACTTACAGCTTTGGCATCCTTTATTTCGCAAAATTGCGTCCAGGGTAGTTCCAAACACAAAGTGTACATTTTGAAGCACTCCCTGTGAAAAGTGTGTATTTAGACACACAATCAACGAAAAATCTTCTGCTGATATTTAGCACAGCCTAACGTATTCCGGAACTGTATCCATCATTTCATTCGCTTACCATGAACTTGTCCTTCACCGCTCCCTTCGCGATCCTAAGGCGCGCAACTGCCGGCACCTCGTGGGTCAGGATATTGTAAACTGGCAAGTCCATTTCCTCGGTATTAATCTCTTCACAGCCCACGAACAGCTGAACGCGGTCTTCTTGCACGAAAAGGGTGATGTTCTTCCAGTGGCTGTTCGCCAGGTCTGCGTCTTCGATCGACACCACCTGTTGTTTGTTGTCCGTGGAATAAACCACGTCCAACGTATTTGCCTTGCCGTTAGAAACTATTTCGAATATCGGTCCTGACCCATCCATCTTCTCCACTGTCAAAAGACTTCCCCTTGTCCGCTTGAACTGCTTGAAGGTAACCAAGAGAAGAAATCCCCTCTCTGCGTGAATGGAGTCAATCAAGTCCCTCAAGCTGGTCTCGGGAAGTGGGGGGATCAGGTCCGGGTTCAGAATCTTATAAGCGGGGCTGTTTGTATCGGGGCCTTTTACTAAGGTTACCCCATGGTTTTTCTTGTGAATTCGAACTAACTCGAACAAGTCGTATACACTATTATCATCACCGCTCTCTGTGGAATGAGACATAAAAGTTAGTGTCATGTTAGCAGAAATATTAAAATGGTTATATTTTACTGGATTTATATAACAACGGAAAACCGTTGCAGGAGATATAAATGGTTCAGGGTTATAGGTAGAAATTTCTACATGTTCTATATATTCTCACCTGCCACTCTGCTTCCGTCAGAGCTAAATATCACCAACCACAAAAAAAGTAGTGACTGCTTCATTCTGAGACTTCAGATCTTTGAATGTCTGAAAAACAAAACGTTCAAATGATATTTTCAAACAACTGCTCTCAAAATAAATAAAATTATTAAAATAAAAAGTATATAAATTCTTCCACATACCTGTGCATATAAAATTACATACAAATCGTAATCGATAAATCCAATATTACTAGAAACCAGTGAAAGTCCTTAGGGTTCAAGTTCTCGCTGCCTCTTACGTTTAATGGCTGAAAAATTCCAAATGGCAGTACTGTTCGGCTATTTATTATGAAATAATATTAACTCTTCCTTTCTTGTGCCACCTTTATCCCGATTCTGAAAGTTAACTTTTTGCAGTGAGGGCATGGTGCTATTTAAACAGTTTCGTGACATTCCTCAGATCCTGTCTCCACCAATCAGGAGCTGGCAGGAAAAAGGGACGCGCTTACCCCCTTACCTCACGACGCCGAGTGAAATAGCCGAGACATACACAGCAGACAAAAAGACACGCATTCCAGAGCCGAAATTCCATAACCAGGTTCATATTTTAGAGATACACGCGCCAAACCGTCGCTTCCTGTTAAAGGTGTATCATTTGTCTTTCTTTACATTTCATTGTAATTTCATAAGCTTCCACGGGCGTTTTATGTTTCGCATAACAGAACGCTCCCAATTAAAGTCATTTAACTTATGTGAATTTAAATACGTTTACAAAGTATAATGAGAAATTTAGGATTCTGACTCCCCAAAGTACCTTCCAGTTACTCATACTTACAATCTTGATCAAAGTATACAGAATTGTAATGCATATATTATATGTACCAGAGCGCAAAAGTCCTGAACAGGATGTGGAGTCGACCACGCGTTGCTGTTCATACTTTGTCCGGTAGAGGCCGTAAGGGGATTTCGCTTGGGGGGTAGAAAATGTTGGTATTCCAATGTAAGATTTTTAAATAACGATTTCAAATGCATTTCGCATGAAATGACAAGAAATGCTTTTTACGTAAAATGTGCTACGAAATTTATTACCTTTGTTATTTGCGAGTTATATATAATACCGCGGTAAAGTTTTATGCTACTATTAAAGGTTTTTCGTGTAAATTTTATTGACCGTTTTAAACGTGCCTTGATATCCAAACTAATAGAATAACATGTAAAGTACTGAGCTAGTCATTGCTTTGTTTTTGATGCAGTTTTCCAGCACTCCATTCAGTCGTTAGTTTTCATTCAATCTGTAACCAGGTGAAAATGATGTGTGACTCATTATCTAACATTCTAAGTTGAACTTCCACCATATCAGTCTCAGTCTGAACTTGAGTAACAGTCCAGAGCCAGGCAATGACAGAGTTTTTCCCCTTCTCTAGAGGAATCAGTACATTGTTCCAGTTCTGGCAGTAAATGAGGAAATTGCCTCAAGAAACAACAGTTGTCTGGAGGAATTTGAATTGAATCCTAATTTTGGGAACAGTAATTTAGGGAGTCCAAATTGTGGTGAAGGATAGATGAGTAACTGATGTCTGGATGGAAAGGGGAGCAGCCAGTGATGCTGGTCCTTTTCATGAATTACGTTCATGAAATCTTCTTCTTCAAAAATAGATAGGACAGACAATGCTAAACATTATTATGTGACCTGACTGTACATAATACAGGTACTGGAATATAAATCCTGCTTGTACATATACTTGGCTGTCAGACTTTAATGAAACGTACCGTATTTATGTTAGGAACCAGCACCTTAGGGTTGTTCCCCTTAACACATAACTGAACGTTATACGTGAACACGATAAATCAACAATAAGCAGGTAGCAAACACAACTTTATTTGTTTGATCATTTGCTACTTGAGTAAAGAAGCAGGTATGTAAATGATATCAGTCTACAAAGATAGCAGTTTTAACCATCTGAAAAGTTTTGAAAGTTTAGATCTACTTTTTGGTTAGTCAATTCTCTGAATATATCTAGAATTATGTTTGTATTCTTATGGAGTAGAACAGTGGGAAACAGGCATGGAGATTTGAATGCTGTCCCTGTGTATTTAGAGATTGTGTGCTCTCCAAAGCTTCATTTTGACATGTAGTGAGGTGGAATGGCATCTCAGTATTGTCCAAATCGTGTGTATAAATGTGTATGTGCCCTGTTATGGACTGAAATGCCATTCAAGATGTACGCCTGTCTTCTGTGGTCTGGCATGTACCGGATAAAAGGTCATAAGATGGATGGATATATGTTTACATATAGGAAATGCTCAAAACCAATTTTTAAGGTTTTATTCTGGCAATTTTATCATGGAGTTCACATTGCAAACTGTGTCTCATTTAGGACATGAGGTTTGCTTAGAAACTGCTGGGTGAAAGGTCAGGGAGGGGTGGCTGAGAGCTAGAGAACAGATGTGGGCGTGCAGAGGTGAGTCTGCTGGGTTGTGTCACTGATCTCACTGAGAGCTTGAGAGGAGGGGGATGGTGCATCCAGCGTGAAGCATGCCAAACTCTGGCCGGAAAAGGGCCATACATAGTTTGGTACTCGGGCTGCCTTCCCTGCAAGGGATTTGTGATGTGTGATTCATTTTGTAGGAAACTGTAGCATTCGTCCAAAACTAGAGAGTATTTATTTGGAGGAGGTGCACTATTCTTTATGATTAGGAGAGTGTGGTGTCTTGAGTTATTCCACCTGTCTGTTGTACTTGGTGTTTAAGGTGTGTGTGTGTGTGTGTGTGTGTGTGTGTGTGTGTATGTGTGTGTGTGTAAAAAGCCCTTTATTTTCAAATTTGACTCGGATATTCATGCAGCAAAGTATGTCTGTACACAGTATTGTCCCACCAACGCTGTAATTTCATGTTGGCTGATTTGGAAGGCTCTTGTTTATTGTCTCATTTCCACCTCATTCCTGCCTGGCCCAGAAAAGGGAGTCCCAAACAAAACTCTGTTGTCACATACACCTCTTTGCATAATCATCTCGGCTTTTCAACAAGGATAAGCAGACACGTGTGTATAATGCTGAGACCGAACAGCATACACTGATCAGTCAGGTGATGACCATATTCATTACTAAAATGACAGAACTGGGCCATGTATTTGACTTGAGTTTCTCTAGTATGAAACTGCAGACTTGCATACAGGAGTAGCGTACTGACCAGAACCAGCAAGTGGCTCTCTGGGGACCCCAGCAGCAAGTCATCACAGCAGCTACACTCCAACTCACCTTGAGAGAGAGGCTTTATCGCGCTCTCTCTGCTTCCATCCACGCTCCATTTCAAATATTACAAGCGTGAAGGAGGGAGTGATGGTAGAACGGGGCTCTCAGCATCTGCTTCTTTATATATCTGAATGTCTGAAAATAGCAATTTTATATCCTTGACTGGAATTTGCTACTGCCATCTCCAAAGTAACAGTGATTGCTTTTGCAGGAGATCAAGGCTGGATGTTGGTTGCATTACTGAAAACTTAACTTTCAAAAAGACATCCTTGTTTCATCATGTTTTTTTTTTTTTAGCGTAGCAAGCAAGCGGTCAGTTTTCTGTCTGCTCTGGCATGTATAAACATGACTCTGGGCCAAGTTATCATGGGGCAGTGCTTGTGTTGGTTAGGAATGTGCCATTAGAACATCATTGAAGGTGACCATTGTGGTTGCAGGCTACTTTGAGGTGGCTGCATTTGGAGACCTCATTTGTTGGCAGTCTTCTACATGCATTCATCACCAAAGAATTGCCGTTCTGTTCCTCTGTGGTTTTAATTTGAAACGTGGAGAAAAATTCAGAACTTGAAGATGGGAATACAAAAAAATATGTTTAATCAATTTCTTTAAGGTTTTGCTGGGGGAATACCAAAATTATTTACTACAAGCAATATAAATGGAGTTTCAGCTCCATTTCTCAGAAGACACTAAGTGTTCTTAAAAAGTCTATTTTTGTCCTAGCTTCTTCAAAATGTATTAGCCTTGTAGAGGCTTTTACCTGAAGCAAATGATACAGCATTCGTTTGACATTATGTACAGGTGGATATTTATCAAATCAGTTCAGCTGTGGACTTTCTCAGGGGTGAAGCAAGTCCTCTTTCTGAACTTGGAACAGGAACTTGATGACCGTGTTCTTTGCTGTGAACTATTGACAAACATGGAATTTCAGCAGGCAACAGCTGCAGCATTTTGCATGAAGTCACTGACAGATGGTTCCTTTAGGTGACTGTGCCGTGATTCTATAATCATGACTGCATTCAGCAGTAATGGCCCCGTCATTTGTCGGCTGTCTGAGTGCGGATCACTGTTGTGATTGGGTGCATGATACAACTGGTTGTGGGCATGAATTTTTAGTGAGCTGAAAAATTTTGCCCTGGAGCACCACTAATATTATTGCATATGACGAGTCTGCTGTGTGCGTCAGCAGTTCCCATTAACAGTGTAGTTTTGAGTAAGCTGCCTACGTGCTGTGTGGCCTTTGAAACCTCACATCTTTTACCATTTGATGCCTGTGTACGCATAGCGAGTTACTTGACATTGATCTCATTTTGTCGCTAATGTCTACAGATAATTCTCCCAGCTACCCACGATGCCGTGCAGCTTCAGTCAACAGTCAGGCCGCTGCACTGACGTGTCACAGGGCGGCCATCTGGAATAAATCTCTGGAGTAAATAATTGAACGAATCATCTCCGAAAAAATGTCCTGCTTACATTAGGCTGTGCAGAGCCTAAATAGAAAAGGAAAAAATAATCCACTCTCACTGTGACATACGTGCCTACAAATACCTTTCCTGTCACATTGCCAGTAAAACCAATTAGACGTGGAATGTGCAGGAGTGATAACGCTTGCTGAGAGATTGCTGAGAGCGTCACCTACAGATGGTTGTTAAGATGACTGTCGGATAATAATCCCTCGTTAAAATGAGTAAAGTCTTGACCCCTGTGACACATTGTTTTGCTCTTTCATGTATCTGAGCAAGGACCTGCTCTGCTCACTTGGAGCAGTCAACCATTTTTTTTTAAACTGACTGTTTGTACACCACTGCACCCTTTAGCACCCTGCTTGTTCTGGGAATTCCGTGCCATGACTGGGGGTGAAATTCCATCAGCCCTGTTGTCAGAGTTGCCCAGGGGAGTCTGTATCCTGCTATTTGATTTCTCACACACAGCGTAGCCCTGAAATGGATTTGAACAGTCAGACATGGTTAATGGCCATTCATTACTGACTCTTCACAAGGAAAGGGCAAAAGGGATGTTTGGGAATTATCAATGGAATAATAGCCCACACGGCTCACTAAAAATGATATACAACTGTAATAACTTGCAGGCATCCTTCACCATAAAGCTGCCAAATGGACATATATGCTGAGATTACAAAATGGACGCACATGAACCTGGAGCTTTAAAGGGGTACTCTTACACAAATTTCCATTAAAAGTCATGTAAATCAACACTGCTGTGGACTGTCTAGTGCTTGGTTGTTCATGATCTCCGTGTTTGAGATTTTCTCTGTGTAAGAACTCTGATGGATAATCATTAGCAGGAAGCAAGAGATCTTAATGCAGGTAACTTATTACAGTGTGATTATATTCCATTTCTTCAGAACCCATTCACAGTGTGGGGTTGTGATGAGGAAAGGCAGTCACGCATGCCTGGGTTAACAAGCTTCGAATGTTCGCATTGCCCTCTGATGAATTATGTGAATCCCACATATTTCTCAACCCCCCCCCCCCCCGCATCCTACCCATTATGAGGTGATGAGTGTCACTGTCCTCATGAATGTCCCTCCTTAAAGAAGTTAAGAGCTGAAATACCTTGCCACACTCACCCCATGGAAAGGAGGCATGTATCTGAGTTGGCCTGGTAAAAACAGTGTATGGCTACATGGAATGTAACGGCATGCTCCCTTTCTGTTGTCATGAAGACTGCTGAACGTTGGAAATGGCCATGCAAAGAGTCAGTTATAAAGGACGCCAGGGTTTCGCATGAGGAAGCCCTGGACAGCCCCACAGGGAGGTAATGAATTTGCAGAGTCACCTGGAACGATGGTGGCATTTTGAGTACCAGGTACAGCACCCCCTGCAGAGCTCGCATTGCATAGTGATGCAGTCATGTGTAGAAAGTGGCACAGCACAAAAATAAACATGGTGGCCATGTGCTTCTGACGGTGTCCCTGCGGGACCCCAAACACAATACCGAGACTGACACTAGGGTCTCTGTAGGGGGGAGAAACAAACTTTACTCCCTACCTTTATGGATTTAAAGTGTGTCATATTGATTATTAACTACTTTGGCAGATAATGGGCCATCCATTACCTTACGGGATCACAGAATTAATGTCCTACCTGGGTCAGAGTGACAGATTGAAGCCAAGATTGTGCTCTAAGGCTTTTTCACAAGGAAAGTGTAAATTTCCATAGGCACACCAATAAATAATTCTAATATATTTAATTGCTTAACAGTGTCTTCCCTAACACTACAGAGACATTTGGCCATTTCCTTCTGCATGTCTTTGTAGATGATGGTAATTTACACTCAGTGGTCACTTTCTTTGGTTCCTCTACATAGTACCAGTTGGGCCCCCTTTTGTCTCCAGGACCACTTCAAGGGTTGACAAATTTTGCATTCAGAGAAGCCTTTGTACACTGTTATTTTTGCACTCATGGCCTTCCTGTTTAATGAGTTCTAATGAGTCTTGCCATTCTTCTCTGGCCTCTCATTAACGAGGTGTTTTTCACTCACAGAACTGCTGCCGATTGGATCTTTTTTGCTTGTTGCACCATTTTCTGTAAACGCTGTATGTTGCAGGGTGTGAACTTTCCATCTGGCACCAACACTCACGCAATGTTTCTGACCCTGTCTGCATGCTATACGCATTCAGTTGCAGTGACATGATTTGCTGGGTGGAGGAGCAGGCTGAGCATACAGTAGCCGCTGAGCGTACATTTCTGAATGGAATTTCAATAAACAAAAACACCTTGTGTGAAGTTTACTTATACATAAGCATGTGCAGATTGAAAGAGATCAAAAATGAATTATGAATGGTGCTTTTGTGCTTCTTTCTATTGTGTGCTTCTGCAGGGGCAGCATCGTGGTGAGGAGCAAAATTACTGTGAATCTCTGCTCTGCTCTGCATTTTTGAGTTTGCGTGTTGTCCCTGTATCCTGGGGGTTTCCTTTGCCACTAAGGCCAACTGATCTGTCAAAATTGCCTATTGTGTATTATAGTGTGTGTGCCCTGGAAGTGCCTGGAATTCAGTGCAGGATGTACCCCAGCCTTGCACCCTATGCTACCTGCGGCTCCAGGCCCTCTCCATGACCCTGCCCAGACTAAGAGGTTAGAAAATGGATGGTGTGTTTGTGTCCTTGTACCTTTTTTTTAGGCTTCATTTTGAAACAGGAAATTACATTTCTGTGTAACCAAGGTGTGCTTAAATGGTGGTAAAACACTGTACAGTGCATTTTGTGAGTACATTTCTTTGGTGAATAACTTCAGAAAAAAACCAAAGCATTGTTGAGTGTTATATAATAGAAATGATGTGCGACTCTGTAATGACTGGTGTCAAATCAGAGCACACGATTCAAAATCACTAGGCCGTGATCATGATGGATGTGTATTGTGGCGGTGTCATGGCGCAGAACACTGGCACAGCATAAACACAGCTCCCTTGGGATTCTTAAAACATCCATTTAGCCATTTGAACATCACAGAGCTGCCTTCACTCCAGCAGACTGTGCTTTCATCCATCTCCGGCCGTTCAACAATATAACCCCCCCTTATAATCCTACTGTCTTAGCCCCGATCAAAAGCACGAGGTTTAAGAGGGTTTCAACTGATGCTACTGTCTTTAATGATGCTTTCAAGGGAGGATTCTCCCAACAAAAATCATATTCCGTATGTATGTAAGTTTGTTTTGTTTGTATGACCTGCCAGCTGAAGAGGGAATTTTTATGAAAATGTACAGTTTCTGACATGTCATGACTTGTCATCTCTCTGTTGTTTATCAACTGGCACTGTTATCATACATCCATCTAGATCACACAGACTCCATACCAGGACATCAGTAGGCTTAGAACCACCAACAAAGGCATGAGATCCACTTGTGCTTCTGTGCCTTCAGTTACTTAGATGCAGTTAGCATGGATCTCCTTTTGACGTCACGGGCAACTGCTGGTGTGGACCGGCCTCCGTTACAGGGCTGACTCACACGAGCCGCCCAGATTGTGCCCAGTGTAGATGCCTGTTTAAATGCCATCTCCAGGCAGAAGGGTGAGGAGCGGTCATTGTCATTAGCTTGTCATACGGACATGACGGCAGTCCCTCTGAGGGTGCCCATTGTCACATACAGTAAGGCTCTGTGCTTTGCCATGTCACTGAGTAGATAAGCAGTTGTTTCCAGCAACGATGGCACATTCACATTCACCACAGGGTCCCCAAAGGCCACTTGGACGTGGGTTTCTTATCGCCCTTCTCCTTTCGTTATGGGCCGATTCTTCACTGCTGTTCTGCAAATGCGACATAACATTTTCCATGGCTCAGCTGGATATTTACAATTTATATTTGGATATTTGAAATTAAATCTGGGCTGTATTCATGTTTCTTATTTGTTTCTTAAGGAAATGCATAATCAACTTAGAGTTCCGTCCATTCATCCATCTTCAACTGCTTACCCTGGTCTGGGTGGGAGGGGCTATAGCCTATCCTGAAATCGATCCCACCGTGCACTTGTTTATTTCATGCCAGTCTGCAAGAATAATATATGCAATATATTTCATCCCAGCTGTTCCAGCCTTGTGGTTAATGTGTTTAAAATGTTTCCCTAAGTAAACACATTAGTCTGCTGAGACAATGGAGAGTATTTGTCAGATTACAGAACACTTGCATTCAAATGGGCACATATTCGTGATCGCATCTATCAGCTATGATTATCTGAGGATATTGAAATGTCAAACATTCTGCTCACACTCTCCACATCATTTCACGTAATAGGAAAATATTTTGGGAGAGGCCTCTTATGTGCAGGTGGCAACAGGGTGGACCAGAAGCACAGTGATGCCTTTCTAATCACTCAACACATGGGGCACCATAATGCTTCCCTTGTCCTGTTGAGTTTGCTTTGGGTAGCTTTCAGGCTGCAGTGTTCCAGCTCTGTGTCTCACATCGCCCTTGGGTTCATACCTTTTCCCGAGAATGTCCCCCCTCCCCCCTTCATCCTGGCAGATCTAGGTTTAGCCTGAACCTGCTCAGTAAGGCAAGGTGAAAGCCTGTGAGAGATATGACCCGTGTTAGACACACCCCACGTAGGTGGTTTTCCAGTCTAACTAACAGGAAGCCAAAGTCATGTGTATGTTGCTTGGAAGTTCACGCCCCTTTTTTGCCGTGTGCCATGACTCCATGTCATGACTGTAATTGACAGTTGTTTGATTGCTTTTGCTGTAGTCTACTTTATTAGTACGCATAGCTAGTACTGGGTAGGACAAACTATTGACTCCAGAACAGCTTCATGGGTAGACAGGTTGTCCATTCAAAGAAGCCCCACCACTGTTATCTTTGCACATGTGATCTTCATGTTAGCTTTTACGAGTTTGGCCTTTTTCATGTCATTAACAAGGAGTTTATAGCCACAGAAATGCCATTGACTGGATATTTTTTGTTTATCATACCATGAGGGTAACTGTTTCTGAGATGTTGGAGCCACCA
Organism: Gymnarchus niloticus; assembly: GCA_009936485.2. Taxonomy (NCBI): domain Eukaryota; kingdom Metazoa; phylum Chordata; class Actinopteri; order Osteoglossiformes; family Gymnarchidae; genus Gymnarchus; species Gymnarchus niloticus. The sequence continues at coordinate 366,189 of JAACJT020000021.1, read as the reverse complement.
CATATGGCACCAGACAATCACCACACGTCCATAATGGTTTGCATTTTAACTGTTGTAATGCTTAGCCATGCAGAAAGTGAACCTCTTGACCCAGTCTGCATGCTGCATGCATTCAGCTGCGGCCACATGATTTACTATTTGCAGGAGCAGGCAATTTTTATTAGCAAACAGGTGTAGCGAATAAACTGGTCAATGAGTCTATATCCTGGAAGAATGTAGAAATTCATTATTTGGCTGAAGATGACTCAGCAGGGCAGCAGTGTCATTTTAAACAATATTCTCCGCTCAGGTGGGCACAGATTTAACATCCGGCAGTCAATTTAATTAAACCCTACATGTCCAGAGCCTTTCAGCACGTCCTGCCTGTGTGAACTCAGTAGGGGAGTCAGCCATCCCATCCGTTCCCCATCTCCCATAACCTTACAGTAAAATGGAGACATTCCCCACTTCTATTATTAGATTTTTTTTTTCAGAGAAACAATGCATTTTCTATATGAACTGTGTGCTAGTGGTGCCATTAAGATGGCTGAACTATGGCACAAACAGAATTAAGCATTCATCAACACAGCACTCTCAATATGGTTAGAGACAGCTATGGGGACTACTTCAACATACTTCAACTTAATTCACCATTTCTTTATGTCTATGATTTTCTCCTGTACGGAGAAAAGATTAGTGCAATATTGGCTACCCTGTAGTTTACACACTTTATTAAAGTTAGCAGATTTCCTTTTATGGGTTATGGCAGGGAAACAGCGGAATACCGTAATCCTACATGGGGTGCGGAAAGCATGTGACGTCACACTGGAATGTTGACTGGAGGAAAAGGAAGTCCATATGTGTTGGAGGGAATTTTGTCAATCATAACATCTGTCTGCACTGAGAACTGGCACATTCTCTTGCCTTTGCACTTTGTACATTTTTCCTTAAATTTGTCACTATTTTCCACTGCACTCCTTTTTCTGTCTGGTAATCTATGAGCACTGGGAATTTACGAACAACTTCACATAAGCCAGATGACTATTAGCCGCTTGTGTGTGTACATGTGTATGAATGATACACATACAGCTGTTTAATTTCCACTAAACCAAGTATCATCTCTCCCTCTTTGTATCTAATTGAAGACATTTTTATTGAAAGAGTAAGCATCTACTCCATCTTTCTTCTAGGGGACCCTGCTGTGTTGTTTAAAACAAGGAAACCTCAGCCTAGGTTTTTGAGACCAAAAACTGTTTTCATTACATACAAGTTAAAATAAAAAGCCAACAGAATTCTGGAGAACTACATAATTTAATCATTATTCACAGAGCTCTTTAAATAATAACAAAAGTTTGCTTGTTTTTTTATTAACAAAAGTTTGAATTGTAAAATGTGCCATTTTAACAGGTTGGTTCATGTACCTGGGCGCGGTGGGCCAGCTTGTTTTTTAAAATGCTCTGCAGCTCTGTTGATGTGGTTGCCCATAGTTACAGATGACGCAGACTGTAACACGACAAATTGTTTGCATCTTAGACACAACGCACGATCCAAGGCCGCAGGCCCAGCAAGGACAGCTAGGATGATAAGAGTATACAGGAGTTTCAGCTCGTTCTACTTTTTTCAAGCTTATGTGTACACATACATTTGGATATCTGTGTATTGCATGAATAGATATGCGTCATGGTTGTCCCCGGACTAGGGTTGGCAGGGCCAAGAGAGCAGGGATGCAAGGATGCTAGTGCAGGTATGCGAAAGGTTTTATAGTAAAATTCCAAGTAAATGCCCACCATACTCTGCAATGAACAGCAGGGGAAACAAAGATGAATTCAAAAGAAAACAAGGCAAGGATAGGATCCCTGGGAATAGGGCACGAAGGGGCTAGCCCAGCTAACAAATCTCGGTTAGCAGAACGTTTTTAAAACGTTGTATTTAGGTTGTTAGAACGTTTGTCATTTTCTGGACGTTCCAGGAACGTTTTTGAAAAATCGTTATTTTAAAAACATTCCTTCAATGCTCTTTTTTGGTTAAATTTCCCAATCCAGGGTTTAAGAAAGTTATAGGAATGTTGCAACCAAACCTTTTGAGAACCTAATGAGAACATTATTGAATGTTGTGGGAACGTTCCCTGTTTGCTGGGAGGCTAGGCTAGGTAACTATTACACACAAGGCGCAAAACAGACAATGACGCAAGCAACTGCATGGCAAAGACATGAGGAGAGAACATGAGACACAGGTGGAACACATGAGGGCCATCAGGGCATGGGCAAATGGAAACTCTGTGGGCAGCCACAAAACTCTGTTCAGTGGTCCAGGAAAAGCACAATATTGCACAGAAACCACCAGGCCAAAGGTTCATAATCCTCCCAGGAAACTTACGCAGGTCGTACCAGCTCCATAAGACACGCTTAGCGGTCAGCTTGAGGGTCATTCTTATTCTCGCTCGAGTCCATTGAAACACCCTTCCAGGTAAGTGGGAAAAAAACATACAAATTTCATACAAAGGGCATTGAGCACATTCAGATCTACAGCCCTGACAATAGGAAGAGACTACAGAACCAATGAGGCACTATGCTGCCAAACTACCCCCTTCGCCCTACCAGTCTCCACCCCCAGTTAAATTAAGCTATTGAATTAGCCATTAGCAGTATGTAAATGGATACAAATTGGAATGCTTCTTTCTGTTGCTTTAGGGATCAGCATACAATGACAATGGTTCTTGTCAGCTCAGTCACATGTTAGGACTAAATAAGTGGTCATTGGGAATATGAGCTCACAAATACAGTGAATCCCCAGGCCTCACTTTGGTGGACTGATTTTGTCCAGCATGGCTGGATACACACCATACGGCAGAACTGATGTCTCACACAGGCCCCAACGGTGTATCAACAAAAACCAGCCTCTCTTGTTTTTCTCTCATCCAATGTTTTCCTGCTAATTAATTCATCAGTGCTTTTGCACAACACCCTGAAAGGATATGTGAAGACTTCCTCTTTTGTTTCTGTTCCAAATCCCTAAAGGGAACAGCTTTTCCATGAGAAAAAAAACTAGTTAAAACTGATAAAGGCAGCTGATTCTTTTTGCAGTGTTAGAGATGTTTCATAACAGAAAAGAAGACAATCAACATTTACCTCAGGGTACTAGGAAGAAAAGACTTCTGATAACTCAGTAATGTGGCAAGGGACAATACATTTAAAGTTTTAGCATTTATTGTAGGCTGGAATTCCTGATGTTAGCATGGCTTATGAAACTTTATTATCAGTGAATTACCCAAGGGAAAGTTTGCATTGTGTATGGAGTCTATCTTGTCTCGCGATGTCATTACGTTCATTGTGCTGCAGTTTTTATTGGCTTGTAATTCATTGCCGGCTTTTTTTCATTGACCCTTTTGTTCATATACCAGTCAATAACAAAACTCCCATTTCCTACATACCAATTTGCTGGTATATTTAACCACAGAATCCGAGGATTGACATCATAGTCTGCTATTTCTGAGGTTCGAGTTTTGCCAAAACCACTTTATAGTTTCAGAAATGCATCTTCAGGGAGGTATATTCCCTGATTCTCCTCTGATTTTATATAATTCCATTTTTGCTGACATTTTTACAGGAGCGCTGAGTTCCAGTGGAAAGGCATCATGTTGGAAGCTATTTGATTCGTCTTGGTCATTTTCCCCAAGATCCAAATCAAAACAACATTTTTCTCTTGGGACGCCAATCACAACATGGATTTTTCCAGTATTCAGTCGATGGCAGTAAAAGAGGCCAATGGTTTTCTGTCAGGAAACTGAAGGGTCCCATGGACTGACATACTCAAGTCATGCTCAAGCAGAAGTAAAATGCTTGTCCAAGCAGGTAGTGATCAGCATGTCAAAGCCATTTTGCCACAGGATATGGCAGTGCAAACTCACAAGCCTTTAGTACTGTCTTTATGTGATTTCAGGTCTCTCTGATTTGACTATATTGTCAGGAAGTTTGAGCCCATTTTGAAATACAGCTCAGGAATGTAGCATTCTGGTGGTTATGCAGAGAAGCTTGGCAGATGATTAGCATGGATTATTTATTGTACGTCCTCTAATCCTCTTGTCTGACACATGCTGTATAGGGGAAAAGGCTAGCAAGCTTTGGCTCACGCCTTTCTCTCCTAAGGCTGAATCTTCTCATGTTCACAATCTTTTCCTAACTTTGTAAGTCTTTCACCTCACTAAGCTGTTTAGTTGTTCCTTCGTTGCTGTAATACATGGGCATTTAGGATTTGATTCATCCTCTGTGGGAGCGTGCTTGAAGCAGGGTAAAAAATAGGTTCCATACACAGAGGTGTGCTTCTACACTGTGGTCAGTGTCTGCCTTTCATCATGGTGCCTCATGAAATATTGCACAGTTTCTGTGATTCCAGGGGACACAAATCAACCACTGACACAGTGTAAAAGCACTATTTCTCATGCGCAGGAAGTGCATTTTTTAAGTTTAAGGTCAAAGCAATGCTGGTACACCAGGGCAAGTGCAAGGAGTACATCTAAACCACCTTCACAGTGGAGGACCTGAATGACTCTGTGTGTCCAGATTCTTTATGATTAATGGGGCTGGACTGTACTGAATTCAAAGGGAAAAATGTCCAGACTTATATTACCTTAATAGGCTATAGCTGACATCCTAAAATAAATCACTTAGCACATTGGCATGGAAATCCAAAAAAAAAAAAATGGAAATCAAAGATATAAGCAGATGGGTCATTTCCAAATAAACAATACCAGCGTGAAAAGTGTGCATTTAAGCCAGTGTTTCTATACTCATATGTGGCTCTTGTATAACAGTGCTGCTTCACTTCATTTGCTGCAATGGGCTGTCAGCCCATCCAGGGTGTACCCATGCCTTCTGCTGCCTAGGATAGTCTATAGGTGAGGTGCTCTCATGACCCTGGAATGGGTAAGCAGTTAGACGATCCATGGACAGATTTCAGACTGCAAGAATTCAATTCATTTCAATTCAATTTAATTACATTTTCTTTATATAGCGCCTTTAAGAAGCACTGTCACAAAGCACATTACATAGTCCCGGGCCCAAGGTTTTTTGCTATACTGAAGTAAAAACACCCATGTATAAATATTGACCTTGTTATAACATTTATATATACAGATATAATTGCTGAATAATTGAATTACATGGCATGGTTCAGCAAAATTTGCATGTTGTTTTTATTTTGACTACCTCCAAAAATAGGATTACACAGAAAGGAGGCCCTAAGCAGCATCAGCCATACATTTAAAGGACTTGAACAAGAATTTCAGAAATTTCTAAGGAATATACAAGATGTTTTTCCTTTTTGTACAGACACAAACATTGAGGTGACATATGGATAGATTAAGTTATTTTTCAACAGACGGAGACTCGATGTCCTGGCCTTAAATGGTACTGAAGTCATCCATTTCGATATCTGTCCTCAGCATGTGTCTTGTCTACAGAGCCTGTTTCCTTCACATTTTGGAAAGAGACAAGCGAATTTCCATGTGGGTACTAAGGAAAATGGGTCTGATTTACTGTCTCTCGCAAGTAGCTAGAACTTGCCCAGGTAGTTGTTAAGAGGCTGGGATCTTAAACCTTTCTTTGCCCTCACTCTTGGAGTCTGATTAATACAGTCTGTCAGGGTCTTAGTAAAAGCACTAATTAATGGCAGATGCTTTATGATGGTTGTCTTTCTTTTGCTTTTTTTCCTAGAATACACTACCTTCTTTATATTGTCCTTAGAACATTAGTTCCTACAAAAAAGCAGCAGAACTTTGACAGGCTGGACGTCTTTTGCACTTGCTAGTGTGCTAAGAGAACATTTCACTTCTAACTCCATGTCTGGTTGATATTAAAACAAACAGCCCATCCTCAACCTCCATGAAAGAAGATTAACATTCAGAGTTGGAAATTAACTACTCAGCTATGGTGGAGAGTATCACAATGCACAGTTGTTGTAGGACAATATTCAGAAATAAACACCTACAGTGTCTTTAGTCCTGCAATGCAAAGCCCAGTATTGCTGTGCTGTCAAAAGCAAAATCAAGGAAAAATATGTCAGCAGTTAAACAGCCCTGTCACAAGTCTAATCATTCTCAAAACAGTGTGTGTTTGTTGTGGCTACTGCCCTTAGTTTGGCTTGGCAGTGTCACGCATTGTGAAAATATAGGAACTATCGTGAGTGGCAGCAGTATCCTGCTAATTTCAAAGTATTTTTCCTGATTCACTTTCCTGAGTGAAAAGACACACACGTATGACATGCTTAGCGTACAGTTAATGGACAGAGCGGTTAATCTGCACCTAACATTTTTGCTGATGTAATATTTTCTTGGAAATGCTTGTCTTTGCTATTAAAGTATTTCCTGTTTATGAAGTTTACTGCAGTTTCTCTTTTGAATGGCATGAGATAACACAATGGTGCCAAAGCCGTATAGAATAGTACAGATGTCTTAACCTGAGAGTTGTTGTTAGTTTTGTAATACTACAGAACACACATGGCTTTCTTTGTCAGAAATTCTGATAGGACCCTTGAGGGAATAAAGCAGTCAGGCCCAGTCAAACAGATTGGAGAACACTTGAAGTTAAAGGATGCCTTCTGTTCTTGGTTCTACTGTCTTGAAAATCTATTAAAGTGCCTAGAATTTCTGTTTTTCTTCACCGTGGCAAAAGCTGCAGGGGGTGTTTTAGTGAACACTTTATTTTTGTGTTAGCAATGATAAGTTAAACTTTCCAATGACTGAGTAAAGCCCACCTAATGACCATTTCTGTTCGACTGAGGGAAAATTTATTTAATGTCCATAATAAGTAAACTGGCATGTTTATACCATTTAAGTATGTAAATTTTGGCTTCTGAATCCACATTTTAACTAACAGCCTTCAAATGAGAATTTGCTTTCCATTTTCCTAATCAAATGCATATTTAGAAAAACATTGTATTTAGAAACACAAATTCTTTGGCAAAATGCTGGAATTGCATCAATCATTTGGAAATATACCATTTTGCTTTGATGGGATGAATGAGGCTTCAAAACGTGGTGGGGGGGAGTATCCTGAACAACCCATCCATGCTGCTTTTGTGAGAAATTTTTCACATCAGTATTAGAGACCTACACGATGTTGCACTGCAATAATTTTCCATTAATTTTCTTAGTTTGAGAAATTAAGCTAAAAAATTATTTATCCTGCACTGTTAATCATCTGTGTTTTACAGTCACCTGGAAGAATAGCATTGGCATTGGCCCTCTGAATTAAATACAATGACCCAGCTGAGATCACCTGAATCTTGCATGCTGACAGGCATTTTATGTGTTTTTTTTTTTAAAATATGGAAACTAACAAGCCCACTGGAGATTTTTATGAACAGCTCACATTTCTTAGAAAAGATTGAGACTTTTTTCCAAAATAAATGTTGTGGATGAGATACAAGATCCATGCTGATTTCACTCTTGCTGTTCCTATTTTCTAACTATTTTTTTTACTTTTTCCATGCATCTCTTATGTCCTTTTATCAACATGTTCTCTCTAGTTTGTTTAATTGATATCTCGCTGTTTCAAGTGCTAGATAAAGTAGACTGAACAATAAAATAAATGTTATTAACCTCAGTATACTCAGGATCATAGAAACCAGTGGAAGATGTCCAAATGATGAAGCAGCTGTGTCACCTGCAGTCTTCCTCAGGCCTTTGGAATGCTCAGAAGCTTCCCAGAAGGTTCTTCACCAAAACAGTCTAGATACTTCTGGCTTCCCACAAGAGTTTTTGCAAGACTACACAGCTAAGTCAAATTCACAATGTAGTAAAGTCAGAGCATGTTGATTTTCCTCTTTGAATATTTCTACTGGTGGGACATGACATATACTTTAGGCACGGAGCACAACCATGTCTCAAATTGTACTCAAAAATGTGTTTGATTATTCACTTTTTGATTTGTTGGAAGACAGTAGTATATATACAGTCCAGTAGTTTGTAGAGCAGTAGTCGATTCCAATAGTAGAGCAATGGAAAAAAGAACATCATGTAGTATAAATGCAAATCCTGCCAATTAGATATTGCAGACAAAAATTTCAAGTATTTGTTGAAATGGAGACTGGGAGCTGGTCTCCTTCAGTTTTTGGAGACAATGAAAGTTGAAAAGTTGATTTGACATTATTCCAGTTTCTCGAATTGCAGAAAACAAACACAGATTAGTTTTGCATTGCATGGGCTAAGCAACAAAATTATTTCAATATTGTCATGAAAACCCAGATTTGAACTGCCATTTTGTTTTTGAAATGACATTGATAAAAAACTATTATGAGACACATTATTGTGATCTTTAGACTGTTCAATGACTGTATAAAACCAAAAAAGCAACAAATAGCTTCAGCTTCCAATGTGTTTCAGGTAACTTTGATTTAAGGCTCCGAAGAGCCATTGGAAAGAGCTTAGCTATTGCAAACTGCCTTTGCTCTTTAGCACTTGACTAATATAATTTCCTTATAATCAGTAAAGAAATAACCCACTTCAGACAGTTCCTAGAATTAAGACAACAGTATGAAAAGAACAGAGGCCTGTTAAAGCAATTAAGGAAATCATCCATGTTAAACTTGAATGATTTACTGAAGAAAATTTTGCTAAGTTGAGAACCTGATTTAATATTTCTTGAAAAGACAACATATTGCTAAATGTTTTTGTAAGATGTTTCAAAGATGAGGGTTGTTTTAATAGAAGTCCATAAGGGAAATATGCAGTTGAATTATAGACTCAATAAAATTTGTATTGAATGCGTCTATAAATTTGGCTGTACATGGCGTTCCTCCCTGGCGTGGAATGTTTTTCCATAAATTGAAACAATTTGCTGTGCAATTGTATTCCTGCCATTGATTTGGCGCTGAATTTTTGGTAAGCAGGTAATTGATTAATTTATTTTGTTTGGTGAATGGTTAGTGAATGAACAGCCACTCAATGAGCTCTACTGTGGAGATTCCTGGGTAAAGCTTTAGGTGTAGAGGGAACGACTACTATTGCATGGCATTTGACTGAAACCGCCGGCGCTCAGTTGCTTTGTAGAATTCTGGGCAGGGGTTCTAAGGGGGGACGGACCTCACTATTTATATACAAACGCTGGGTGAAGGAAAATAGACATAGGCCCTGCAGGTGTTTTTTTCATCTGTGTAAGAGAGAGAGAGATGATACACATTCCATCCAACAGACCGCACCCGTATCATGGGTCAAAACAGCCCTGTGTTGCACTCATCCATTGGCTGGAAGACTTCTGTTTTGTTTTTGTGTAGACTTTTGTCTGGAAAGAGAGTATGCTCTTAATGAAAGTTCTTCACTGTTGCCTGAACATTTGTATTGCCGACATGGAGCAGCGTAAAACTTCAGGGAGAAAAAGCAATGACAAACTCATGATCAACGATGACTTCAAATGTTTAATTATACAATTATGGATTTAAAACAAACATAAGCCCTCCCTGGCACCAATGCTGTAACTTGAATTTTGGAATCAGAAACCATTGTATGGGAATTGTCTTAAATATCATTTGTCATATCATTTGGCCTTTAAAAGATTTTAATTTCCAGAAATTTAATTTCTTAGGATGTGTCTCAGTGCTAATTAGCAAGTGGAAACCATATCATATCTACAAAGAAAAGAGTAGTTAGGCCCAGATGATATAGACAGTCTGTGTGTAGCATGGTTTGACAGCTGTCAGACTTTTTCATCAGCTGCCTTCAGTGAAACCAGTACAGGGCAGCACATTAGAATACTTTGTAGATGTCAGGATGTTGCTATCAGGATTTACAGCCGAGTTCATGTGATCCAGTGCAAGAAAATAGGACATTACATCAAATTTATGTCATCTCAGTTACACACACATATACACACAAATACGCACAAGTGGAGTAATGATGCATTATGAGAACATACTCAGGAAAGAAGATTTGAGGACATGGAAGTGATAGCCTATTGGCGTCTCATTCATTATACGTTTATTTGCTTAAAGTATTGCTCATATGATTTCAGTCAACTGGGCAACATATGTTAAAATGACGTGTTTAACAGAGCAATAAGCCATGTCAGTACTGCATACTGCCACCTCAGGTCTTTTGTCTTTTGCAGGTGTGATGGACATTTCATGTACCTGTTATGTTGGACACTGCACTGATCCATGCTTTAACTAGAGGTCTCTCAGGTGAAATTCCTGGATAGCTGTGCCTATTTTCATTTTCCAAAACCTTCCTCTTTTTCAGTTGAGAATGATTTTGGTAACAAAATGAAAGGGGCCACGCAGACAAACTGAATCTGAAACCTGTGCTCCAACCTCGAGGTCTTAAAGTGCTTCTGCATATCATTTTCCACTCATGTGACATGAATGTGTGGTCAGTTTTGAAAAATTAAGAGTAACGTCCAGGGACATGCCACCACGTTCGAAACGAAGTTAGACAGATGCTTGAGCACTTCAGACTGGAAGCACTCTGTGTGCATCATGGGTTCATTTTCAATTTTATCTTCTTAGGTCAGCCAAATATTTTTCCAGATATACCACTGGCCTTGAGCTTGCGTAGACATGACTCATTCCATTACCTTCTGATTGGACCGTAAACATGCTTGAAATGAACAAACTGCTTTGAATCCCAATAAATCCCTACTTTTCAGTGTAATCACCACCTGTGTTTTATTTACTTTTTCAGCTTTATCATATAGGAGAGATTGTACCATCAGGGCTGTGAAGTGTTTCATTTGTCTTTTGCTGTTGCTTCAAATCGCATAACTCTACTTGGCTTCTTCACCTGGTACCTTTAACCCTTACACATCTTGTTATTGTTTTCCAAGAATGTCGAATATGAAAGAAAATACTGTTGATTGTTATCCTTTTAAAAGTGGAAGACCATAATTCATTTCCACCTCTGCACTGACTCCAGGTGTTAGATTGGTGCAAGACCGCCACACTTATCAAAAACAAATATTTGCAGGCCACCTTATTAAAACAAGTTTTATCAGTTTATAATTTGGTTGAAACGTTATGGACTAACAGATAGGTTATCTTTCAATGTGTCTGGGGGAGGCCAAGCCCCAATTTACCAAAAGCAGCCTCGGTAATGGGAGAAATATTCTAGGTGCTTCCCAATGCAGAAACTTGATGAACTCTGTGAGTCATACAAAGGGACAGAAAGGTTGCCATCAAGCATATGATATATGATATATGATATATGATATATGTATGCCTGTGCATTACTTCTACTAAACCACAGCCTCAGCATGGTGGGTGTAGCTTCACATACACACGTACAGATGGCTGCGCCCATGGATCAGTGGAGATGTCAGCCTGCAGCCATGGGAGTAGCATCAGCAGCCTAGAGCAAAGGTCTTGTAAAACCCAACCATAGCTGTTGCCACGACAGCAATAAACAAACACCATTAATGGGCAGAATTCCATTTGTTTTTATACTTTTTGCAAGCTGGGAGACAGAATAACAAGGGGGATCACTTACTTGGAACCATTAAGTAGGGGCAGGGAGCTTTAATGGCTACTAAATTTAGCTTGTAAGGTCATTTTGCACTGAACCTTTACTGTTTTCCCACTTTCTGCCCGTCAGCTCTCTGTCCCTCTGGTGTCCCCTTTAAATGTGAGTGATCTAAGATTGCCTGGCACAGAGGCTGCTAATCACGCAACGTTTTGTGATCCAGTGACATTGGTGGATGCAGATTCTTTACCATCAGCAATTCATTCTGACAATCAGACAACTGACAGAATAATAATTGCCCAGAGTCGACTTGATTATGTGATGACTTTTCCTCATAATTTTTTGTTCTGGTACCAATGTTCTTATTAAATAAATCCTTCAATCAGCCCCTTATTTTGCAGTTAGCAGTGATTAAGAGCTGACTAATCATGAATATATATAAGGTCTAGCCACTGAGGTGAATATGTTCTGCACATGAGGATTCGCCTCCCCCAATAAATAAAAAAACAAATGCAGTTACCTTGCAGACCAGCACACTAAATTACGCGTTTAGAATGAACAAAAGTGTATTGGTAAAAACAGGATTTGGAGGATAAATCAGGAAACAGCATGATCATGCTAAACACTTTAATAACATTTACTGGAACATGGAGGAATGTGCGGAATGTTCCTATTTGCCTGCTCCCCTTCTCTTTGACGAAGCAGCTTTATTTATCCCAGACAGCTTACAACACTTCCCTGACCCCCTCCCTTTACAGTTGCTGGAAATCCCTCTCGATGTCCCGTCTCAGCTCCAGTCCCTGAAGCAGCTGAACTCCAGCTGAGGAGCAGTAACTCTTGTTCTATTTGAAAGGGTTTATGGTAAAATTGATATGAGTTGGCTTCATGTGGCATCGGGATGGTTGGCCGGGGGTGTCCGGAGGGTTTACTCATACATTTACTAGGGAGACATTTATGCAGGCTGCTGGGGGTCATTTTGAGGGTGTCTGGAGAGCCCGTCCCCATGTGTAGAGCACTGCTTACATCTGTAAAGTAAAATTTAACAGATGCCTGGGCAGTCCTGTGGTAGAAATAAAATTGAAGGTTTTTAGCAAATGCTTGATTTAAATGGACACCTTGTGGGCGTTCGGCACAGTATGCCTATGGAGATTTTAGGCACTTCTCAAACCTTTCTATTCACAATGGTGTCTGCCATGTACAAGGACAACACTCCTTAAAAAGTAGTGTGGGCAGATATCATAGAGTAACCCATGTTGGAACAATTAAGAAAAATGAATTAGATTATGGAGGACCTGATGGCTAGTATTGTTGCAGGGTTGGGAGTTCAGATTCTGCCTTCGCTCTGAGTGTGTCATCAAGAAAGTCGAATTACATTGTGTTGAACTAGGGAGGTGCAAGGTAAGTTCTGCATCTCACTTAATCGTACGTGTATGCTGCCCTGCCATTTACTCTCACTCAGAAATTGTCCACAAGACCTGCCATAGCATTGAAAAATTTTTCTGAACATCCAATAAAAGGACACCGGGGTATCTTCTAAGTGAATTTTTGACCTTAGCAGAGACTTTGCAGGGGCCTAGTTACTCCGAACCACTCTAACATGCTTGGTTTGCACTGAACTCTTTGTATTCTGAAATTTGCCAGCCTGGGGCACAATTTTCTGAAATGCTTTCTCTAGTGTCAATCTGTGTTAGCCAATACCATTACCCAGAAAATCAAAAGTAGCGTTTTTCTGCCTTTGTGGTAACAGGCCCCAGATTATGCAACAACAGTGTGTCACTGTTTGCTGTCCAAGCCCTGCATCTGACTAATCCATTGCCCTAGGAACCAGGATCAGTATCAGAGCAGCTTGCTGGGCAGCCCTGGAGAACAATAGGAGTAACAGAAATTCCATGACCTGTCTGAGGCAGCAGCCATGAGTCATTCAGCTGTCAGACAGCAGCACGCAAGACTCTTTCATGACAAGTATTTTGTGGCTAATGTTAATCGAAGTGTTCGAGGGCATGATGCACGAGACATTTTTCCTCTCTGGTTTAGAAAATTTGATTGCATGGGGTTCAACTAGTTTTGAATACCTGCGGACTTGACTGAATGAAGAATGAAGCCCAGAAACAAATTTCTGGTCACTTGTAAAATTGTCTGAGCAACTGCTTTACTTTACAAAGTTTTTGCTCACAGATCAAAAGCAAGCATTTGGATTTAACAAGAAAGGGTTGTACACAAAGGGTTTGCGTTTTCTATCATTTATACAATCTTCTGTACTAGGCCGTACAATGAACAAAGCTATCTTTCTTCTCGTTGCATAGCTAACTCTGGGCTGCTCCTCACACTATATCAGTAAAATAACACACTGCAGGTAACTTAAATCAGTTTGCAGAATGGAAGAAGTCATGCCCATCACCTTACCAGTTATCATACTGCAAAGGAATGATGTCGATAATCGAGTGCCTGTAGGTATTATGTTTGGCACAGTGATAAGGCAAGAATAACCATGTTTGGTGAAGACTGTAATGTGATGTTGGCTGTATTATACCAGACAGTGGTAATTTGTAGCACATTGTAGAAAAAGGAGATACTCTGCTAAGGCACAACCAGGGTCGAGCCATTCACCCAAACGACGTTTCCTGCTTCTGCTGCATCATCCAGGAAGCCTCCTGTGCATAGAGAAGTCATCCATCCATGAAGGTGCTCCACAAGTCTTCGCAGTACAGCACACAAATAGTGGCCGTGCCCAGGAGCGGTGATATATATCGAATAATCCTTCACATGTCTGAAATAACAGCTGTTTATCGTCTACCTACTGATGAGAAATCTGTCATTTTATATATACCGTAATGTGTTCATCTATTTTAAAATTATTAGGCATTGCCAAAAAAAAATTTAAATAATTACTGCTGTGCACAGTACTACTAGCTTGTGTGTTTTTTGTTTTCAGTAGAAGACAGCCCCTAATTCTAGAATAAAAATCTAATACATTTTTCTGACTGCTTCATTACCATGGGTGCACCCATGCCATGCCAACTGTTTGTTGTTCTGTACCATAAAAATTACACTTCTAAATTATACCTTAATATAAAGAATGTTGGTTATTCTTGCACTGTGTTCTGATGGGTTTCTGCAGCAGTGATGTAAGCTGCATGGTAACAAGCTACCCAGAATTTTTAACTTCCAGTATCAGGGGCCATTCTCTTTCCTCCTGGTACTCTATTTTCCCTTCTTTGGCACAAAGTCATCTTTTATCCTTCCTGCAACCCTGTACTGAATAAATGATTGGAACATGGATGGATGGGTAGATGGAGGCTTCAGCAAATATCCGGCTGTGTAAGTAGGCCAAGGATAAAATAGTGAGCAGTGTATGTCGCTTTGGACAGAACATACCTGCAGGAAACAAACTGCTATCATTTGCTGAAGAACTGTCTGTATGGGGCAGGTCGCTATGGTGGAGAAATGGGATGAGTTATGGACCACCTTTGGAGTCATACATGGGTTATGGATGGAAAAACTGAACTGCAAAATGGATGGTCTGCTTGGATGCATGCTGTGTTTTTTGTGCTTTGATGTTTGGACGGCCATTTGGACGTGCAGAGCCACAAATGTGATGTCCCAAAAGACACCAGAGTGGGGGGTGGTGACTGTGAGAAAAGTGTGCCAACAGGAGTTGGGGCAATGCTGTGTGAGTGTGTGTGGGGGGGTTCCAAGTGTTTTTTTTTTTTTTGTATCTAAAATTTTTTTGTTTTTTATGATGCTAAGGAAGAGCGGCAAATGTACATGCAAAGAGCCGCAGATCTCTCGTTGGCCACCCCTGATGCAAGATATCAAAAGGACATACAGGTCTTCTCATTTACTTTAGCCCCAAAACCAGTGTTTTTCCCCACTTTTTTATTTCCAGCATATTGGAAATATTTGCATTATTGAAACAATAACAAAAGTACATGGCATACTAGACAATTGACTGTCTAGCCAGACAGTCACATACCCTTTTAAAATATGTTAAATGTTCTCCACGGAGAAATATCACATACACTGCTGTTTCTCAGAGTCTGACCACAAGCAAACCAGGAACCTTCAAAATGTATAATTTCACTCCTCCAAATATTACTGCTAGCTGGTCTGTTCTGTATCAGATAATAGGTTTTTCTTTCACTCCACGAAATTGATGGGAACAGCTTACTACAACTATCAGTAATGTCGCTGAAGATTACATATTTTTTTAAAAAATATTTTCCTTTTCCTTTGTGTTATTTCCATTGTACCAGGGTTTGTTTCCATTGACTTCAGAATGCATCACAAGTACATTGCATTCTGTTTCCCGACAGTGTGATTTTAGCAGGAAATAGTGTACAATTTTTTCATAGGGGAATCAGTTTATGAAAGCAGGCCAGTGGTTTTCCACATCCTCCATATCTAAGGCTTCAATTGCATTTTTTCACAAAAGAAATACTAACGTTACATAACTGACATGAATTAGTGCCTGTGTCACACTGTGTCCCTGGACTCAGTGGTACAAGGCCAAGAAAAAAGGCAGGCAAGGATGCAGGTGCGAGTGCCAAAAGTGCTTTTATCAATAAATTATATGAAAATAACCACCAGCCTCTGCCCTGAATACAAGGGGTGGTGAAGGTGATGAACTCATGGACACAAGGCAGGGATCACAGTCACCAGGGCTCTTACTAAAAACGGACTGACTGGGAACCTGACAAGAACACAGATCAGTGTTGGTACTAACACTAACAAATGCATGGCAAAGACAAGACAAGAGACACAAGTGGAACATATGAGAGCTATCAGGGCAAGGACGTTTGGCAGGAAGAGGAAACCCTATTTTAGTTTTCCAGGATTTCGGAGTGCCAGAATGCTGGTTCAGACGTGACACACACAACACTCAAACATAAAATTATTGTTGACATTATTTTAAGTTAATTCACAGGAAACATTGAAGGACCTTCAAACCATTAAAGATCAAATTCAAGCCTGTTAAATATAGGCTGATAAATTAAACTTGCAACAGTTAAGCTTCTGTTTTTGGTCACATAATTTTTGTCATATTATCTCCGGTGATACTGGAATAAAGCATTTTGGAAACTTTTAAATGACTGTTTAGGTTAGACTTTATTTAATAGAGCCATTTATTTTTGCCCTCAGTAGCACGGGTCTGTGTATATAAATTGCCTCACAGTGTGTAACCATCAGCCTTTTGTGTTTGCTTCATTTCCTGTTCTCAGAGATGATGCCTGTTTGACAACTGAATTCTTTAATTACGCACAAGAATTTTATGATAAACTGAAGATCTCCAGGAGATTTTATATTTATGCCTGATTATTTTAGAATATGTAGAATTAATTTCACAAAAGAGGCTGATCTCTAATCCCATCTGAGTGACTGGCAGCCACGTGGGTCTGCGGCAGGAAGCTTCCTGCTGGGGGGCAGGCCTGTGTAAGGAATGCCTATTAAATGAGCAAAGGTCATTGTATAGCATATAGCCCCGTGTGATGGCTGGGCATCTGCTTGCCTCACAGGCGGTACAGCGGTACACATTTTTTTTTTTTTTTACAGATTATTGTCTATGTTTACAGTGTTCTCCTGGTCCCTCCTTCTATGTTTCTCAAATATCTATTAAATGAAATCTATGCCATCAGTTAAGCAGTTGATGATGGCTTGCCCTTAATAGTGCCTGCTAAATCTGTCCCATAAACCACACACTGTGGGTATTTTTGCAGTGCCTGGTGAGGCTGGACCAGAATGAGACAAATTCAGCCATCAAAGGGGAAATGGAGTGGTAGGCTGGGGCTTTTATGGAATCATCTGAGCCTTTGAGGGGGGAAGAGCAGCTCAAAGAACTCAAGGTTAAATCTGGCATCAACCCAGTTTTATCCATACTCTGCCATCTATTTGTGTACAAAGATGGAGCTCTGTGGGGTTTTAGCCTCTCAAAAGCTGCTTAGTCATCCCATTGAGGGGCATTATAAGCATTCCCCACTGACTGACAGACGCTGCGATGTTCCGTGATGGCAACATGAGCCCCCTATCATCTAGGGCATCATGGTGATGTAAGCGTTTTATTGAAAATTGTGGCAAAATGCTGGTGTGTTTCAACTCCAGATTTCTGAACCTTGAAGCAAAACATTAACAAATTCACCAAGATGTAATGGAAAGAAATGCAGCAGGGCAGGTCATTTCATCTGGGGGCATGGTGAGGAGGTGGGCCACTAAAACTGAATAATAATAGAAAATTGCATACTCTCCCCAGTGTGACTATACCTTATGTTACTGAAATGGAGGAAATAGATCCATATCTCTAGGCTGTTCTGCTGAAATTCTGGATCTGCACTGGGGGGATTGATGGGCTTGTCATGAACATAAGATGGCTGCGCTCCTCTGCTCCAGTTTGTGTCCTGAAGTGCCTGTGATGTGCAGAAGCCTTAGCTGCAGCAGTAGGCCTGAGAGCTCTACCCCAGACACAGAGGCGGCGAGAAGTCGGGCTGCTGCCCTAGGGGAACTGGGCAGGAGGAGCTGTTAACAGGGTCTGACAGACCTGGCCAAGGCACTGACAAGGCAGCAGCCAACACATGGGCTTCCTGCTTTAAAAAGAATAACACAGAAGGCTGGCCCAGACTGAGCCAAAAAACTTGGAGACCATGCTACTCCACAGCCGCTGAGGATGATCCAGCTGATCCTGTTTTTCTTATTATTGTTTCTGAAAACGTTTTGAGAATGTTTTGTCTTATTCAGTCATGGATCCGTATTTGGAAATCATCCCAAGCTTCACGGAAGCAGATCGCTTCCTACCTTAATTCAAGCCACTAGAAATCATTTTTAAGACTTGTAATTTACTGGTCAACTCAAAGACACTTTTGTTCACATTCTTGAATCAGGCACAGCAGACTTTGCTGCAATTCTTGGAATGCTTTTGATGTCAAGCCATCCCTGTCACGTTTTTTTTATCCAGGGTCTTTGGAAATGAAATGATCTGTCCAATTCTGTCAGTGTCACACCAACAGTACGGCCTCACCTTTCTTAGAAATAAAGCACAGATGCATTTTTTTGCCTGTTGACTACAGAAGTTGGAATGCTTAACTATTTGTTTTGTGTGCATGTGCTTCTTCAATTGGTTTCATTCCTGCTCTGCATTGCCAAACACGCCAGGTCTCCTGAAATGAGTTACCTGCAACCTCAGTGCTTTCGTTTATTGAATGAAATTATTGTACAGCTACAGGATGCAGGTATAATTGCAAAGCTACATTTTAAACCATCGTATCTTATGGCACAGCTGAAAAGTCATCTGTCCCACATGAAAAATTGAGCACGGGGTGCTTGACTTCAGAATGTTAGCAACTGGTAAGCCTTGTCAGTCATAGTGAGACTGTTGGACGGCCAATACTCCAGAGTTATTGCTTCCCCTTGATGAGGTCATCCGTTCATCTTGACCATTTGGTGACCTTTGACCTTCTTCTGAGCTGATATTCAGTAGAAGTGCCAATGTGATGATTCTTTAAAATCATCTTAAAAAGATCTTTTTATGGACCTTCCATCTGTTTTCTTACCTTTTATTCATGTAGACTGATACAGTACTTCTTAATCTCAGTTTGACTTATCTGACCTGCCTGCTGAACCAGCTCAATACCAGTCATGAACAAGAAAGAAACTGACAACAAATGTTCGCAGATAGGGGATAGCCAGACAGACGGCTCATGCTGTCTGGAATTCAGCTGTGATCATTCTTTTACCATAATGTCTTTAGAGACACAAAGCACATTACCAGCTTCATTCTATGGACTTTTTAAACATACCTAGTGCTGGTATGTGGTCTGTTAAAATCGATAACACATTGCAGAATTTGACCTTTTTTCTCAAATCCTTAACTCAGCCATGTTGCAGTGTTTCAATGACATGCGATTTCCCTGGAAGTCCAAAAGATATACTTCAAGTGGAATAAATGCCATTATCTTAACATCCTTTTGAATGTAAGGTTGACCTTTGAAAATTAGTAGAATAAAAGCCCTGTCTTGTGGTCCATACAGGAGGCCAGCAGGCCACTGTTGTTAAAAAAATAAACACTTTCAGTCACACAGGAGGCACAGCCAGTGGGTGATTCTCTATTACAGTGACTTGTCTGCCGTGTCAAAGCAAGTGATTATCAACAGAATGGCACCATTATCCACAGGAGCCAGGGATGAACACCAGCGGCCTCCCACAAAGAGCAGAAGGAGAGTGAGAGTATCCAACTAATCCATTCATGAGCCAGTCTGTGTAATCCAGCACAGTGAGACTGATGTGAGGCTAAGCCAATGATACAATAATCCTGGGAAAATATGGAGCACAGAATCTGGGTTCTAACAAACAATTCCACCATGGGGGTAAACATGATGTCCTTTATCATTAGAGAAAAGCCCCTTGTTGTGGGTGGCAGGACTAGCAGACTGCCATTCTTCTCAATAGGAGTCAGGTGATCAATCAGATTGTTTTAATTATTTCTCAGCCTCTTTCTGTCTGTCCTGTAGTTTTCAGGTGTGTGTGGCTTTCATCATTTCTTCCATTTGTGGCAAAATGGCAATTTAAATTATTGAGAAGGTTTTGTTGTCCTGTTCCCTTGCTTCTCCCTTTCTTTCCTCAAATTCCCCCCTTGAAATTTAAGTCTATTCCGAAATTCCTGTCAGGCCATTCATCGATTGACCCAGACTTTCCCATGCACACTTTCACGGGGGGAGCTTTGAGAAGCTCAACAATGTACTGAGATGCCTAGCCAGATTCTGATGGACGTCTAGGTAGGGGTTACCTTGTGATTTTAGACTGTGTGACTAAAGTGGCTGTGGTTTTTATGCTAATGACAGCTATTTTTATTTTTAACTTTTTCTTAATGAAAGGGAATTTGAATGGCTGACTAGCTCTGAAACACCAATAGAACAGTCATTTCCTCACTCTAGTCTAAATTGTTATGATTTGAAATAATTATCTGGAATCTACTTAAGGAATCTTAAAAATCACTCTCTCTGAACACCAAAGGTGAAGAGGCTAGAATAAAAACTATGTCCTGGAGAATTATGCCTATTCCAGAAGATTAGATCCAGTATCAATATTTACCCTTAACCACCCTTGTAATTAAACACACTCAGTAGGAGTTATTAGTCAATCAGGTGGCTAACAAGAATGCTTGTTTAAACAAACTGCAGATTGGGAGGTGTTTGTTGCCATCTATGTTTTAAGCTGAATCAAGTGTGTTGTAGATAAGGCCCGCCACACATAAAAGTAACTCCATAAGCTTTCATCCATCCTCCTGTCCATCATCGTTGCAGTCGCCCTACTCAAAATTAGTGATACTCTGGACTGTTCATGCTGTTTGTTTTCTCAGATTACTGGCAAAAGGTCCCCTCTGGTGGGGGGCAACAAGTTAAACATGCCACCGGTGGTTGTTTGATGGAAGATGTTTTCCTTTCCACTTCAGCTATAACCATGTTCCTGTGATGCAAACAGAACATTGGCTTCCTTAACACATCCTTCTGCCATACTTGTGGTGTACATAAACCCTGCGTACGCACCATACCAATGAGAGCATTGGGGTTTACTTCTAGCTCGTGCAATAATTTCATGAATATTTGAGGATGTATTTTTCTTGCTCTGAGGTTGGAAAAAAATGCACAGATGAATTCAAAAGCAAAGATTTTTCCAGTCATTAGACAGCAATTTACTTCTCATTTGTCTGTCAAAAGTGATATCGTTTGACCACACTAACCAGAGTTTGTACCCTTTTAGTGCAGTGTAGAATCACAGAAAACATCTAGGTAGACTGAAATTTTTTCATTGTCTGAGAAACAATGATTGGGTTTTAATATCAAGAAGGCCGTAAAGGTTTCAAGCAGGATTCTCAGTGTATTCTCAGTGAAATCTGACAGGATGTCAAATGTGAAACATGTTCTGCATTAACATACAGTATGTGCTCTGGAGGTTATTTAAGGATAAGTCAACATTGCCTGTGTCCACTGTTGCTTCGGATGCTGCTCGTAAGGCATTTCCTTTTAGTCAATCTTATTTAATCTCTTTAGCCATCCCAGTTTCAGCTGATTCATTTATTTTGAAAAGTCTCATTAGTTATCAGATATCAAGGCATGCTGTTTCCCTGCTGAAGGGCCGTAGATTGTCACTCTTGGCCTCCCGCAGGCAATAACGGAGCCACCTCTTCAAGAGCAGGAAACTTGCACTTCATGGCCACATAACAACAAACTGCTGGACCACTTCATCCAGCGTGAAATTAGTCTTACTATCGCCAACATTCTTGTTTAATTAAACTTAAGTCGAAACAACGTGAGGTGACCAAGTTAGAATGTTCATGAGGTTATAAGTTCAGGCTATACTAATGAAATGAATGCCCCTGGCTCTGTCTGTGACATTTTGTGTCCTTTATTGCACATCTCCCTATTGTTCTGCATTTGGAGTAAGCCAGGTAGTTAGTTTCCTGTCTTCAAAATCTGGAAGGCTGCTTTCTCTTTGCTGTGGACTGTCCTTCCAAGGCCTGTGTTTTTCCCTGCAGAACAAATGCACACTCAATAGCCCTTCTGTGGACTCAGGCTGGTAGTAGTGAATTACCTATTGGGATAGCAGAGTCTGATGATGGGTTTGTGAGAGTTTCCCCCAGAGGAGAGCAGGAGAGGCACAGCTGAATGGCATTTTCCAGATAGGCTATGAGCAGCTGGTGGCAGCTGGAACAGGAGGTTCAGTTGCTTAATAACACGCATTATAGCAGGCATCTGATTGTTAAATGTGAGTGCGGTGATTGCATTTAAGTGTCTTTTGTTATTGCTAAAGTGCCTCTACTTGGTGTCAGAAATGCATAAATCAAATTGTATTTGAACTATATATTTAAATAAATGCATCCATATATTTTTAATGGATGACTTTCATTACTTTAAGCTGGATGTTGGATATATGCTAGAAATTGCAGTAACATAATATTTCTGTACAGCAGATGATGGCTCTTCTCTCCCCAAATATAAAAAGTGAGGTGACTGATAAAAAATGAGCTTTGGTCTATTCTGTAGTGGAGCTTCACTCCATTGGGACAAAGTCTGAAATGGGTGGAACACGGTGGGTTTTCTATGAATCCTTACCTTCTCATTCAGATCACTTCAACTATTATTTTCAAGTTCAGCTGTGCTGGTGCGTTCCATCTTCCAACTACTCACCCTGGTCAGGGTCATGAGGTTGGTGCAAAACCTGAACTGAGATGCTTGACACTCTGCCACCCTATACCCAGGAACCGCCCTCTTTGTACATCCCATTACAAATTGAGATTTTTAGGAATTTTGAAATGTAAAAACGATATGAAAAAAGTCAAATAACACCAGTTGCCCAAGGGAGATTGATTACCTGGATAGAGTTTCAGTTAGGGAATAAATAGCTTGTGCACTAATGCAGGGAAGAGTGGATTACATATTCTTAATTCCACATCTTTCGACTTATCGTTCTATTTTTAGGCAACGTATACTGAATTACATTTTCTATTTACTATATAAAAGTTTGTATAACCTATATTTCTCACTAAGATTCTGTATAGTATGAACATCACCACAGAAATGTACAATTTTGATTCACTGAAATAATGCAGTTCTGTTACACGCATCGCCATTTTTAAGAACATTGCTTGCCTGTATTGGGATGCAGGCTGAGGTCTCTTGGTCTCCTCAAGTGGCTCCAGAGCTGTGTCTGAAATAAAAATGCTTCTGGCTAAGCTGGAATTTACTTAAGACTGGAGATCCTGGGTCGTGGGAAGACATCAATGTCAAACACTTTGGCCAGCATTCTGTCTGAGAACCAGTCGTCAACAACCGAGCCGCCAGCCTTTCTTAACCACTACCAGAAAGTCGACCTCCCCATTGAAATGCTGTATGTGTCACGGGTGGCCAAACTACTTGGCAAGGAAGGCCTTAGTGGGAGCTTACCCTCTGTTATGGGAGTCTCATCATTCTCCCCGGAATGAGGGAGCTCCTCACAATCTAAGGGATTTAGTCGGTCAGCACATTGAAGCTCAAATCCACATTCAAATTTACAGCTCTGACTGCATGCCAGAACGTCAAAGAATGTGCCCATTTAGCGCCGTTCTTGACTCGCTCTATGTGTGGTAAGCTTCCCTTGGCTGTGTCCATGCTGTCAGCTTGGTAATGCTGAAGGTCCCGTCTTTGTGCTTCTGAATATGTTGAAAGAAAGATGAGACCACAGTTCTACTAGAGAGCATGCATGCACATAAGCAGTCAAATAATCTGTTTTTTCAATGAATTTTTTATATATTCTGGTGTTAAAGACATTATCAGATACAACTCTGTCCAGATTTCATTGCCACAAATAATCAGACTGAGAAAACCAGCTATTTGAGCAGGTGGTCATGTTAACCATAACTAACTGGAGGGTCAATGTCCATGTTTCAGATATAAGCTGCCAGACAATAGGTTTTCTAGTGTTGCTTGGATACTGCAAGTGACTCTCACATGGAGTAAAACAGGTACACCTTTATGGAAAAATGATAATGAGGTGAAAGAAAAAATCTTTTCGAGTCACACAGAAGACTGTTGATGTCTAAAACAGTGAGTGAAATAAACTATGCTGAGTTCTGTCTCCCTCAGCCCCTCCTGCTTCTGATATTCCTGTTTGGACTCAGCGAAGAGGAATGACCCACACAAGAGCTGAAATTTCATGAGAAGGATCATGTTTATATCACTTTGTGTTAACCATGCTTGTGTATGAGATTATCTCCATGGCCCCTTGAAGCCCTTTATATATTTCAAGGTTGTCCTGGAGTTTATGAATTCTTTGATACTATGAGAGACTTTAATTTGGTTCCAGACTTCTACCATTTCACTCCAAAGTACAAACAGACTTGAGATTATTCAGATATCACTGTGTATCTATTGAATCAAACTACATTTCACTGCATTTTCTAGAGGAAAGACTTTGGTGCTACACAACTGTGGACTGGTTACGTAGCGCACAGCACTAGAAAATAATATTTAAAAAGAAAATCTTTAAAGAAGCTTGAGTTCATACTGTCTGCAATGAAATATAAGTCGCAGTAAATTTAAGAATCACTGCGTCTTTTTTTTTTATTATTTGCATTTCCCATACTGTCCAAACTTTTCCTGATTTGGGGTTGTAGCAAATTTCTCATATGCCACAGTTCAGTGCAGTGTACACTGGCAAGATGATGTTAGGAGGCAGCGTTAATGTACACATCAGTGAATGTCCAGGGCAGAATGGAGTTTGAGCTAGAAGGTTAGAGACGGTGGGTTTGTGAAACTCCTACTAGCTGGCTGGTGTCAGGGCCATTCGAGGAGGTGGCATTGAATAACTGAGTTGTGGTGGGAACAAAGGAGCACCGTGTACACACCTTGTTTGCTGTTATTGTTTATTTGCATTAGACTGTATCCTATGTGATTTTCAATGTTTAATGAATCCTAAATTACATGCACCAGGAGTTAAAGCGACAGTCTGTCCATTCTTCCAAGTCACGACATGAAATTTCACATATAACAATTGCATAAATTAAATGACAAAAAATTCACATGCTGCAAATTACTGTCAGTTGCTGTCCTCTTGCATAACAGTTCTTAAATATGAACAAAATGTAAAATTGTTTTCAATCATATGTCCACCAGTCATCAGTTCATCAGCTGATGATTCAGTTGGTTCAGGTTGTGCTGTTTCACCATCATGAAGTAAGGCAAGGACACTCAGAGGAACAGAACCTATCTGCCTTGACAAGAAAAAGTTCGAAAGTATGGAAGAAAACTGACGGAGTAATAAATGACTTTTAGCAAAACAAGCCTAATCAACAGGCCTCTCAAAGACATACCTTTGTCCTCCTCTATAAAAGTCTAGCATTATATTTTTGCAGTTTTGCAGCTGTTGATAATAGTTGCAGGTTGCGTGTCTGCAGAACATAAATTATATACTAATGACCAAGGTGGGTGTGACCTGAGCTGCCACTGTCTGGATTCATGGTGGCCACTGTTAGCCCCTACACCCACTGTCACATACTTTACCTAATTTGGTCAACAACGGCAGTGATTCATTAGAAATTCCACCTAAGATTCCAAAAAGATCGTTCTTTTTGTCATGTGTAGTGGAGAAAGTCACTGCCGAGTTTTTTGTGCATGAGTCGAATGTTCTTCAGTTATGCCAGTAAAAGTAAGAGAAGTGTATTTTTTCCATGCAAGATGGCTAACAGGTGGCAATATTCTTTCAGCTTGACATATCTTACTGTTGCAAAACATTCCATAGTACGTCAAAACCAACATTTTTCCTTCGTTCCTAGCAATTATTAGGGTGCTTTGTAATGTGAAACCTATTTATACAACATGGAGTAGGAATACCTCTAACTGACTATGAACAGTTACTGCTTTATTATTATCATTATTAATAAGTTATTCTGAGACTGGCAGCTGTAAGATGCCTGGATTTATGCTTTTGGTTGTTCTTTCAAGTCGTATGGCAGCCTGTTGCCATTTGCTGGAGTCTGAGAAACTAGAAATGACAAAGTAAGAGACGTCTGCTTGTTCCAAGAGACAAGTGTAGCCTGGGACCCTGTGATCTCAGTGGGTTTACACTTGCTTCCTTACCTCCAGGGCAGATGATTGGGCGGACTGCTAATCAGGCCAGCCTGGTGGTGTTAGTTTAGTCCGGGGTCAAACAGGTTTTGATGTTATCTTCAAACAGACATTCTGATATTGCAAACGAACATCTAGAACCACAGGGGAAAACCCTGCAACAGCAGCTTTTGTGGTGATAAGGCTAAATGCTTTGGAACATAGAACCAATCACACCAGCTTAGCTAATAGCTGTAGAGCGAGGAAATGAAATGGAATGTGTGTTTTTCAGCACTTAGAGGGAGATGCTATCAAGGCCTCAATAGCTACATAAACACTATTTTTTTCTTTCCGTTCTTGATCTGATTATGCTACATATTATAAAGTATTGGTAGTGTAACAGCACGAGGAAAAAGCTGCTTACATAAATTCACAATTTTCATTAAAACATCATTAAATAAAGGATCAAAAAAATGTTTATGCACATTCTCAAATTTTTGTGGCGAAATCTACCAAAATGCTTTGCAAAAACAATAAAAAGGCTCGTGCCATCTGCTATATTACTAAAATATAGGGAAACAGACTCCAAAAGTATGCTCTGGGTAACAATTTTCATCCATCCATTTTCCAAATTGCTAAGTCCTGTTCAGGGTTGTGGGGGGCCTGGATACTTTCCCAGGCAGCCTAGGGGCACAAGGGAGGGGACACCCTGGATTAGGTGCAAACTCATCACTAGGCACAGGTAACAATTTGTCTATAATGTTTTATTTTGTTTAGCTGAGTAGCTAAAGCTTTTTTCTTTGAAGTGGGTTGTAGTTTTTCTATTCACCGTTTGTGCCTGCTTCTTATTGACACCTTTGACTGAACTACATACTTCTGAGATAATCAAATTGAAAAATTCTTATTAAATGCTTGCAGTGAAATAATAAGTTTGAGTGACAGGGTGATGTTTTCACCTTCAGAGGACATGTCGGCAATGTGTTACAAACAGATTTGCAGGTGTGAGGAAGACATTTAGCAGCTTTTCAAGTCCATATGTCTGCTTGCCTCTGCCCTCGGAAAAGGCTGTTATGTAAAAGAATAAACACTGGCAACTTCTGAGCTTGGAAATTTGGCATAGGCGTACTAGAAAGCAGGCTGGTCACCGAAACAATTTCTGTTTTTAATCTGTTGCTGTATTTCTCTTTTTTTTTCCATCTGCACATGAGCATTAACACCTGTGAGACGTGTGAACATTCATTATGAATCTGGGGTCGTGGTTCACAGGCATGGTACACGGTGCTTTTAATGTACGCCATCACATCACTTGTGCAATTTTTTTTATTATTCCACCATTTAAATTACTAGCAATATCTACTGTTTGACAAACACAGGGCACAGTGGCTCAGTGGTTGGCACTATTGCCTTGCACCTCCAGGCCCACCTCTGTGTCTGTCTGAATGAAGCTTGCCCGTTCTCCTCGTGCTTTGTGGGTTTCCTCTGAGTTCCCCAGCTTCTTCCTACAGTACAAAGACATGTGATGTAGGCTAATTGGCATGTCTAAGCTGCTTGTAGTGTGTGCGTGTGTGTGTGCGCGCGCGTGTGTGTGTGCATGTAACTATGCCCTCTGATGGGTTGGTCCTCTGCTCTGTGCCCTTAGCTACCTGGGATGGGCTCTAGACCCCCCTGTGATCCTGCATAGGACAACTGGTTTGGAAGAAGGATGGATGAAAAATTCATTTCAACACCCAGCAAAAAATAAACCTTTTCACCAGCATCTTGTATAAACGCCAGAGAAAAAAAGTCTCTTAATTGTTAAGTGGCTCTTAATTGTAACTTAACAAGCACCACATTGGCACTTGGCATAAGGGATCATTTGCAAGAGACTTACTGGTTATTTCATCCAGCTGGTGGAACCAGGGAGTCCACTGAAAGAAGTAAACGATCAGCTCCCCCCGGCCCAGATGGCAGAAAAAAACTGGTTGGGGTGTGTGTCCAGGGGTACGAGGGCTCCAAGACTGACCAAGTCTACTGGTATGGGCCTGGAAGAGAGTTAATTGCTGAATTCTGGATACTGACCTCACATTTCCTTCTTGCACACGTGTGTCTCTCCTTAAAATGCTGTGTACACATGATGGAGCCAGTGTGGAGAATAGAATGTCCACAGCATGCAAATGTGCTTACCTGCAGCAGAAGACACCTCACAATGCACCCACTCTCATCCTCCTGAGACAGGCAGCAGTTGGGAGGTCAGTTTATTTAACATTGATTGGCTAAGCTGCTGGAAGGAGGTTTGACACCAAATATCAGTCCCTGTTTTTCACTGGTGTGTCCTCTGCTGGAGAAGGCTTTCACTGGCAAGACATTCACTGGAGTTTTGCTTTCACCACCTGTTCTCACTCATTGGGCATCACTGCAAGGTTGGGTTTCCTCCTCGTTCATCTGCATGCAATGCGAGCAATTTTTGAATCTGGTTTTGATTCTTAATTAAACATACGTAATGCTTCCATGCAAGGTATAAACACTGTCAATTGTATAAAAGCCTGTCTCTGGCATACTCACTGTCCATATGTGATTTGGGAGCATTATAATTTTTTACTTTCCCAGG
Organism: Gymnarchus niloticus; assembly: GCA_009936485.2. Classification (NCBI taxonomy): domain Eukaryota; kingdom Metazoa; phylum Chordata; class Actinopteri; order Osteoglossiformes; family Gymnarchidae; genus Gymnarchus; species Gymnarchus niloticus. Next base: position 337,613 of record JAACJT020000021.1, on the reverse strand, counting down.
GAAAATTGTGTATCTTCCATCAAACACCACATGTAACAGGTTAGCGCTCTTAACCGTTAAATTGGCAGTTAGAGGGAGACGCAACGTTCCTGCGTTCACAAAAATATTTCCTAAAAGGGTACCAATTTTTCACAAAGACAAATTTTCTGTTTATTTTTAAATTTGACTACTAGATCCATGTTATTGCTATCCAATTAACTGACTATGAATGGCTTTTGGGGTATGTGTTACACAGCAATTAGACAACATCATAAATAGTAGTTTTGGTCACATCAGGAAGACATAAATGGAAATGCATTGACGTAAGCATGCAATCAGTACACCCTGATACCACCTAGTCATATTTATTTAAGCATTCCAAATTGTTTTCCATCTGAATATACCATCTCCAATGGCAACCAGTTGTCTCCCAGACTGTGGGATGTGTTGAATAAGTGGGGGCAGTGCATTATGACAACATCTCATCACACTAAGAAAGAAATCCAAACTAGCGATGCTCTTTTTAATTTGGCAATGCACTAAATGCCCCTGCTGTGCTCCTGCTCAGTAATATTTTAGTGAGAAACCCTCAACCTTGCACCCTGGAGCACCGGAAAAGTTTAAGTGCTCACAAGCTTGGTCTTGGCACGACGGAATGTTGTTGAGAAATGCTATAGCTGTGTTGATTGAGTGCAGTGCCTCAGAATGAGGAGTCGGCACGGCAAGCAGCTTGGCTAATTTTAGTTACCATTTCCCTTTTTTTAACTTTTGTTTCTAAGGCTGAAAGAAATAAAATAAGACATCAAAAATAATAGGTGGCCATCCTCACTCTAGCTGTGTGCATGTACTTAAGACTGTTGCTGTGAAAGCAGACTTCACCTAGACTGCAGACATATAACCTTTTCATTACAAATCCATCAAAGGACTTCTCTGGCACTTCTCCAAAAAAATTCCACTTGCACCTGAGATGAATTCAGGGTCTTTGAAGGGAGTTATGCAGATCCATGGGTGTCTCACGACGGCTGCACGCCAACTCTTGAGGACGTGACTTGGTTTTGCTTGGCAGTTGTGTAAGTCTTGGGCTCTTCCTGTCAGAAGATTGCAGTAATTTCTCTGTCCTTAATGGCTTCAGAATTACGTCTGAAATAGCGTTGGGGATTCAGAGTGCCCCTGATACTAGAATTTTGTTGATTGTTTATGTTGCTGTCACATGTTTCAAAAGCACTTGAGGAATGAGTAACAAATATTAAAGCTGAAAGTATGATACTGTAACTTTGTTTTCCTTTTCGTATTCTGCTACCGGTTATTTGCACAATATGTATTTTCTGTGATTTAATAATAAACTAAGTGTGTTCCCTCCTCTCGTATAGTGGATCACACTGGATCACTATTAAACAAATCGACACAATCACAGCCGCACTTCTGAATAATTAAAAAATGTTATTCCTTTTTAGGTGGTGGAGGGGGTAGCACTGTCACCTCCAGTAATGGGGGTTCAAATCCAGCCTTCACTCTGTGTTTGTGGAGTTTGCATGTGTGTGTGTTTTGTGAAGGGTCCCCTCAGGACAACATTATTTGTTAGACAAAAAGTTCTCCCCATGACCCTGTCAGGAGAAGTGGGTAGAAGATGGATGAAAGATTATTATATTCTAGCCCATTAAATAGAAAAGTGGACAGTATCAAAGCTACTTGATGGACTGGCAGCTGGGCCAGGCTGTGGGGGTAGTGGTTGTTGGGGATAGACTTCGCTATCCCATCATGGATACGTGTTCCCCCACTTTTCACCCTGGAAAATCTGGCTGCACTTCACATCCTGCTATTCAGGATTTCTGATTTGGTGTGAGAGAGAATTTGTTTCCACCACTATTAGCATCTCGCCAAATGTGTGGATTCAAACAGGGTGTTGAGCACTCAGGGAGGGGGGGGCTGACGTTTAGTGATACGTTCTGCGGTAGGGGGGCCTCGCCCTCACCAGGAGTCTTATGTTGTGCTGATGATTAACAATCTGGTTGTTGTGATGCTTGTGTCTGTTGCAGAGTGCAGAGCTGCAGTGAAGAAATGTATTTAGCATGGAAATGGTTATCCTCTGACCAGCTGCGGTTTGACATCAGACCTTCCTCTAGGCACTGAGCATAGAGCCCAGCGACTCAAGAACATACACACGTCAGCTGAACATTTTCTGTTAGTTCTGTCTTTTTTCCAGCCTGATGTTGAAATTGAAAATGAATTATAACCAGGCACATGATGCAGTGGAATTTCTTATTTATTATTACAAAGACTGGACATTAATAATAACCATAAATCTATAAATGACCTCTAAGTACAGCTCCTGCCTCCCCACTCAGGGTGGATCTCTCCGAAGCCCTCGTTCGAAGAAGTTCGCCAAGCGGACACATGCTTCTGCCAAACTGCCCCAGAAGGGTCTTGGACATGTGGCACACACATGTCTTGAGAGGCACCTGTGCCTACATAAGCTGGGCAGTAGCATGGAAATGAAGAGGAGGAGTGGCACTCTGCCTCCAGGCCATTGGGGGCGCTCTAGTCCAAAGGCTAAATGGGAATTTGGTGTCCACTCCACACTCAGTGTGGCCCTCTCTCTGACCAGACTTTTGGGATTTGCCACAAAAAAAGAGAAGCCTCATTCAGACTCATTTCTGTCTTTGACTTTGCTAACTTTTTCACAATACTTTTTTTTTTGTCTTTCCTAACATTTTTTTTTTCGGCTTTCTTTAGTTCACCTATGACTGGACAATTTTTAAATGCTTCACTTTTTCTCGTGGATTTGCCTCATTAAGCTCTAAGGACACTTTTCAGCATTTGACAGTAAGTTTATGTTTTAGTAAAGATAGTTTGTCCTTGTATCTTCGGTTCATGAACTTTCCAAAAGATGTTCAGGTCCCTTAACCTTCTCAGCTTCTTCACCGGAGCCCCACCTCACCTTCTATGATTGCAGCCCACTGCATGCATCTAGGCTGTGAACCTGGTCGCCTAAAACTGTTCAAAAGGAAACAACATATGACAATTTGCATATGACATATGACAACTTCATGTGTTTCCGTGTGTTTGTGCTCTGCACTGCAGAAATGGTTAGTTCCCTCAACACGTTATACTTTTGAACTGATACATTCTAGTTAGTTTTTTGGTTGTACTTAAAAGGTATAGTGTTTGCAGCACAAAATATTAAGTATGCGCTGAACACAAAATAATACATAAAATTAACGAATACATGTAAGTGATGACAACATTTGCTAAATCTAAGTAAACCCGACTCAGCCTTTTAAGTATATTGCATGGTCACGTGATTTGCGTCATACACAGAATCCGTTGTGGAATTTTGGCGCGCACATATTTTCATTCGCGGTACATTCTCAAGAATATCACAGGTAAATCGACAAGAAAAAACTCAATATATTGAAATTCGCAATAAATTAGTCATATGAAGAAAATTAATGGTTAATTCATTGTACTTTCATCTTGAAATGAAACCATTTTTACTTGTTGACGCACCCTCATTCTCGTAAGTTAGGTTTTATTTAGAAAATTACGCTTCGTCTTGCTAAGGTGCCGAATCTACGTTATACTGCAGGATGAACTCGTTTTTCCTGGAACGAGTATGTTAAACCTATCAATTTATTGATCAGTCTAAAATGCTATTGAAATTAGTGTTACGTGGTTTGGTAAACGGTATTGCGCCGAAATTCCCTTGCTGATTTTTAGTTTTTGGTAATATTATGTTTATCTTGATTTGCAAATTAGAAAATACTATTCGTATTAAATATGAAAATGTAGTCTATATTTTTGTAAACTTTTTTCCCTTGTGAAATGTATACAGGCTAATACAGCTAGTCATCACTCTATTCGAGTGCAGCTAAGATGAACGCCCCTTATGGTCATTGAGGTTACACGACTATCCTGCAGTACTACATGTGAAATGCTTCTGTTTAATTTCAAGACACTCATGGAGACATGGACCAGGAGGAGCTGGCGTAGCACACACTGAGAATCATCTCAAAAGGAGGCTCGACAGAAGACAATCCTTTAAAGGCTGGGATAGTGCTGGACGGTACAGAGTTTCTGGATGGACTGCCAGGTATAGGAAGGTCATGTGTCACACTATAGGCCTGATCTATGCTATTAACCTGAGTTATCTCAATGAACTCACTATCGTTTTCAGAAAATACTCTTGAGGCTAGACCGGGTCATGCTATCTACAAAGCTGCTGTCTTAAAAAAACAAGTTGCTTAAAACATTGTATGACATCAGATTTTAATGTTTCATGTTTTTGTAATTATTTCCTGACTTTTAGTTCTGGTTGAAACAAAGCCATTTTGTAACCAATTACTTCATAGCCCTTCCTTGTCCACTAGTATTTCAGCAAAGTTTGTGGGGAGTGGAACAATTGTTGATTTTCATTGATGAGGTTTTTTGTGAAGCTCATTTGCTTTTGGCATTTAATTTTTAACTTGTTTAAAAATGAGAAGACAAAGGTTTTTCTCTTAACAGAAAATAATTTATGCTTTTGTTAAATTTGGGGAGGGTAGTATTTCCCTCAGTTTAGGTCTGAGTGATGTTTAGGTTTAAAAATGCATTGAGATTTAGTCAAGAGAAGCTTGTGTTTATGCTGAAGTACTAAACAAATCTGAAGGACTGTGCAGTTATGTTGTTGAAAAAGTGTCATTTTTAACAGTTGTCCAGCCATACAACTGAATGACATACTGCAGATTAGTTCAAAATTTAATGTATAAAAAATTTAATTTTAAGTTGGTATAACATATTAAATTGATCTGTATGAACTAAACTCTCTTTGTAAATTCAGTTCAATCTGTTAAGTTGAATCTTTTATTACTGAAGTTTAGTTGACATGTCATTCATTTCTTAAATAAAATAAGTTGAGTGAACCTCATTAATTTTAGTAATTGGAACAAATGTTTTTGAATTCTGCTTATTTAAAATACTCCTTAAGTTGAATTTACTTAAAAAGCTGAGTATTACCTTACCTGTTATGTTACCTTAATATTTTATTATTTTTACAGTGTACCTGTCTGACGGGGAAGGATGTCCCTCTGCTGGATCATTTAGCACAGCATTCATGGCCAATCCCTCTGTTCAGCAAGAGCTGTGTGACGCGATAAAGAAGAATGCATGGTACCATTAACGTCGTCTGGAAATGAACGTGGCGTTGTGCAGGTAAAAGTTGTGTAAGTTAGGGTTTTGCAAGGGGTAACGGTAAACAGAATGCTTACACGAACAGCTATCCTCACTAAAAGGCTGCAGGTTTGAGTCTTCATCTTATGCGACCACTTATCTCCATACATTAAATTCATTTAGGCATCTTAAGTCTTTGAGAACTGCAACCGAATAGGCTAACATTACTCTTTGACATTTCTTTTGCATGGTACTAATTTAGTCTGTGTTCAGTTGCATGATTTGCGGAAAACATACTGAATGGTCAGCCACCTGCCATTTTTCAGATGTCAGTGTCCTTTCTGAATGCCATCCGCTTGGCACTCATGGATGGGACTGATCTAAAGTTGTGGCTGGTCCCTACTGGAATGTTGGAATAGCTGGCTCTCTGGCCAGTGCTTGTTTCCTTCACCAGCAATAGCTCACAGGTCATTATTCAGCTGAATATTGCCTGACGTTAACACCAGATGTGCAGTTTAGGAAAACTGCTTTAATAGTGTACTTATTGGGAAGCATAGGCAGAAATGGGAACTTTGTGCTCTGGTGTCCAAATAGTGACATGCATGGTGTCATACCAGCCTGGCACTGATGGTCACAAAGCCTCAGACTAGTCAGCCGGACCCCACTAAGCATTTGGCCAGGGGGCCATTCCAGAAAGCGGGCTGACCTTATCCTATAGTTAAACCTGAATTCTGATTGGAGAGAACTGAAAACCCAACTTCAGGATTTGTTGATTCCTTGAATTTTCCCATATTTCTTCAATCAGAATTCAAGATTAACTATAGGATTTGTTAAGGCCACTTTTTTTCTGACTGCATTGCAATTGCCTTCTTAAAGGAACTTGAAAGTAGCCTTTACAAAGCCAGAACGGGAACGTTGTGATGTGTCATGCTTGTTGCCCATGGGTTGTGTGGTGGATGTTCTTCATTGATGAGTGATTATTGAATCTGTCCATGCTGCTGCCAGTCTTGGATTTCAGATTAAATGTCATAACACATGTGAGTGGCTAAGTGATCCATCCAAGTTTTTTATAGTTGCATTATAGTTTTCCTGCAGAGTAATTTATGGTGGTGCAAAAGTTTAAGGAATTCCAAAGTCCATAAGTGCATTTATATTTCATTTAAGCTGTTGTATCTACTTCTTATGTATAAATGTACATTATAACCATTGGGCAAAGTGGTTTCATCAGTTTTCCTTGAGTTTCACAGGACAGTTCTAAGTTTTGTTGAATAAGAGTTAATTGTGAAAATAATGGTGGAGTTTAACATTTTCAGCAATGCCTTTCCCCCATCCCTTTGTCCTCATTAGGTGTTCATGAGATATCCTGCGCTATAATGACTCTATCATACTGTTACTCTAGACTCAGACTAATAGTTATAAATTGTCCATTTCTTTCTTAATGTAGTCTACATCATTTTTATTGTAACAGGAAGTATTCAAATGGTATCTTAAACATGAATGAAATATTTCTTCCTTTGTTCCAGATAGCCTTGCAGTTCCAAGGAATTCCGGTACAGTGTCTGCCACATTTACCCACAATGATAACTCCCTGGAAACAGGTCTCTTTTAGATCTCCAAATACTCAGTGCACTGTCAACCTCCCACTCAAAAATAAGAGCCAGGGGTTCTGCTGAGCTATTAGCAGTATCCAGAAATAACCACGTTCAAATTCCAAGGCAGACTGTTCAGCGGGGAGTCATGCAACGTCACGTAGCTTCTACTTTTTTGAAAAATGAGAAGTTTTTGAAAAGTGCTGTTCCCCAAGGCACAGGCATTTCTGCTGCTGCTTGTGGAAAATTAGCACTGCCTTTGTGATACAAAATAATTACCTTATTCTTAGCCTAAGATTTTCCTGCGTTTGAATTCAGAATCTACTACTTTTCTTTCGGCTGCTCCCATCAGGGGTCACCACAGCAGATCAACTGCCTCCATCTCCTCCTGTCCTCTGCATCTTGATGTATCACCCCAACCACCTGCATGTCCTTTCTCACTACATCCATAAACCTCCTCTTTGGTCTTCCTCTTTTCCTCTTGCCTGGCAGCTCCATCCTCAGCATCCTTC
>JAACJT020000021.1:306134-326546 GCA_009936485.2 Gymnarchus niloticus | reverse complement strand
AGGCCGCCCTGTCCTCCACCACCTCTCGAAGCCTGCCCAAACTCATGTTCATTGCTTCCACTACACTGTCTATCCATATCATGGATGTTTCATAGCAGCCTGTTATTTCTCTCTTATTTCATCTACTCCTTTTTGTGCTAGAAATGTACATCCCGTGCCCAGCAACCATGTGGTGTGCAGTATGTCAAAATTTAGAGCAGTAGTTCACTGGGTAGCACTTTGGTCTGTTACCTCAAGGATGGTAGGTTTTGACACCTGTCTTTGGCTCTGTCTGGCTGCACTTTATATGTTCCACATTTGTCCTTGTGGCTCTCCTTCCACAGTCCAAAAACATGGTTGAGGGTAATTGGGTGTCAAACTGCATGAGTCTGTTTGCCCTGTCATGTACATTGGTCCTGTTAAGTGGTTATGTAAATTAATTGGTGGGTCCGTATGACTTGAATCTCATTTCCACGCACTGTGTATGGAGTTTGCATGTTCTCACTGTGTTGTGTCGCTGTCCTTTGGAATTTCAAAGACATTCAGTTTTTCTAATTGGTGTCTCTGAGTTGCTTGCTGTGTTGTGTCTGTGTGTGTAGGTGGCCTGCAATGGACTGGCATCCCATCTGGGGTGAACCCCAGCCTTGTATCCTATGCTTGCAGAGAAAGGCTCCAAACACTCACAAACCGAACCAGGATTAGCAGTAGTTGGATGGATGGATGTATGAATTGATGGGGTAATACTTTTATGATGTTTATATATTCAGTCTTTTTGAGACTGTAAAGCTTCATTGTCTTATCCAGATCACTGCAGATTCATTAACTGTTTTCTAAAGACACAGGTATTAATCGCCATTGTGGAACAAACCACCCACTGTCAGATACTGTAGCTGCTTTGAAAACGAAAACAATTTGTACTAATGTCACACCTAGACATCCTCACAGACTGGGGGCTGAGGGTTAGAGGGCTTGCAGGCTCATTTGAGGAAACAATAGGAGTCTGTTAGACTCTGGGACAAACAGCAGCTTATTCCATGGCAATTTTGGAGCATTTGTCCTGAGGTATTCCTGGAATTCTGGAGGACACTATTGACAAGACCACAATGTAAGTGATTAAACTGAACCAGAGCTAGCAGCATTCCTCCATCCAGTCCTCTTATGTTAATAACGTGTTTCTCTCTCCTGTCACTGGGGCTCTGACCAGTTTGCCATGATGCTCACCAGAAGTACAGTGGCTCTGAACCATATAAGGGCAGGGCTACTGTTTCAGGGTGATGCTGTCCTTTTCCCACCAAAATCTTGGGTGGGGAGGTTCTGTACCCAGGAGAGGCGTGCCCCCCCATCTCCAATATACGTTTCCCATTGTTTTACTGTGGGTATTCAGTTTGTGTTTATATACTTCCTGAGTCACCAGTGTATCCTTCCTTTAATCCAGTCATATTTCTCCTTCTTTGGAGTAACATACAGGATTTTTCCTGGCTCAAAATGAGCCGGAGGTGGTACCATCCAGATCATGTACACACACATACATGTACGTGTATCATGCCTTCAGCTGGCTCAAGTCAACACTTTTCACAAGCAACATATTTTAGGAGTTCTAATAATTGAAGAAAATGACAATTATCACATTAAAGCATATTTTATTTAAAAAGTGCCATGTTCAACACATAAAAGCAATGTATTAATTTACACATTTAACATTATGCAAAACCAGCAGCCGCCTGCAGCATGGGGGCACAATGCTTTTGGCATAGGTAACATGTCATGCCCTCCTCATTATGTCTGAGGCAGGTAAATCTGTTTAGCCATTGCAGGTCAAAACCACTTGCTCTGTGTTTTTAAGAAAATCTGGGAAGATGAATAAAAAGTAACGTTAAAATCACTTAAACGTTGACTTTGCATTAATATACTCCTAATGACTTGGCAACCGAATACCCTCCCCTTGACTTGTCTCTTGTACACTGACTCTGATCCTCCCCACCACCAGTGCTTTCCACTTCTTATGGTTGTGCACTACTTTTAGACCTGACAAATTTGCCGCATCTTGTCAGTAACATGAATTATTACTTTTTAACTGCCTATCAGATGAAGTCTGCACTGTTTCATCTGCTCTCACAATTCTCCTCCTCGCAAACTCACTTAGTAAAGCAATTGCTGATCCTACGAGCCATATCTGCAAAGCTGAAAACAACACATTGATGAGATGTGATGTTAATTTAGGAAACCTTTTTAAGAAATTGGACGTACTTGGATTCAATTCAATTTTATTTATATAGCGCCTTTAACAAGAATCACTGTCACAAAGCGTTTTACATAGTCCCAGGCCCAGAGTGTCCAGAGAGTAAGCCAATGGCGACAGTGGCAATGAAAAACTCCCTTCCCCTTCCCTTAGAAGGAAGAAACCTTAGGAGGAACCAGACTCAAGGGGGTAGTCTGTCCTCCTCTGGCCGGCACTGGGCAGAGCAAATTAATTAATACAAATAAGAGCAATGTTGTAACCATCAGGAGATCAACAGGGTATTGGAGGTTGCAGTACACTGATCAGAGCAGGTTTGGTGGCTCAGAAGGCAGCAAGCCGGTCAGTGTGGACAGCTGAAGTTGAGGGAGGGCGTGGTAGGCCAGCAGACGATACGAGGATCTCTTGAATCCGAACCTCTGAGGAAAGCACCCCAAAAAGGGGGGCATGGGGGAAGGAGAATGTGCATGAGCAGAGCAGCAATTTAAGGCAGCAGAATAATTGTAAATAAAATAGCAAGAGCCCTGGCATAACTATATATGGCCGCACAACTATGAGGGAGAGACCAATGGGGACACAGGCATGAGGAATCCTTGAACACCAGAACTTCAACAACACACAGAACATGTGAAGCAGGAATGACAGCACTGACAGAACAGTTCATCCAAAGTCAATGGCACTGATCCCCACCCAGCTCTATAGTTGGGGAGAGAGTAGCTACCTACTTTGCTTGGATGCAAAATATATTCTATTCTATACTCACCTGTTTGAAGAGCCACAAAATATCAGGGCTGCCAGACACAGGGAATAAAAAGACACTCTGTTTTGAGGAAAATTCTGGCAGTTTTGGTAGCGCCTTTCCTGGTGCACTATGCTGATTATGATACAGTGCCACCATATCAGTAATGCCGCAACTGCACTTACATATGACAGAAATATACCGAGTGCAACACTTTTTAGAAAGTAGTTTTTCCATGAAAATACCTACTAGAGCTTTGTCATGAGCTGGAGGTGGCACGAAATTCGACGGAGGTGGCCACCTCATAATTCTCTATGCAGGAAAAACCCTCGCATATGCAAAGACTCTTATGCCACAATCGGTGCTACTTTGCTTGTACTATTAAGTATGAGGACCTCATGATGTCCCTGTGAGCAAATGAAACTCTCACTATATGCAGCACCTGGGCTGATTCTAGGACTAGTTTCGAGCTTCTAGATATCGCTACTGCCACCAGCTCTTGGTCTCATTTTGGTCCACAGTACCCTCCTCCTTCAGCTATTCTACAACAGAACTGAACCTGTCATTTTTATGAACCACCTGTGTTAATATGTCCACTCCTTTATTTCAGTCTAGAGTACCATTTTTTTCTTCAAGGTCATATATTTTCTATCCATCCAACGACCTATCTTGGTCAGTGTCCCTCTTTTCATATCTGTATTTTTTCCAGGGTGATCTTGGGTGGCTTCACTGATTTTCAGTTATTGACAAAGTCAAGACTAATGTTATAAAGGCTGACAGCATTGTCTATGTGTAAGATGTTCAGTCCTACGGCATTCCAGACAGATTGTGTTCAGCAGCTGATGACCCTGATCTCTTGAACTTACAGGGTCTTGGCTCTCCTCATTTTACATGTTCCAAAGGAACAACCAAATTAACAAGCACTGTAACCAAAATAAAACTGTATGATTCTCAACAGCACTCTGGGCAGCCTACTAGCAGACCACTGCTGAGTGACCAACTCCCCAAGCCAGAGGTTGTGGTGGGCGTGTGTGCATGTAAGGTGTGGTTAAGCAGTTGTCAGCTTTGAGCCAGAAAAGCTTAGATACTCTTCCATGCATTGTAGACCTATTTAATTCTTAAGACCAGGGAGCATGGAGAAGACCCATGACCATGAAACAGATGTGGACCGGGGGTGGAACAGCAAGGGTGGCTTAATGAGATATCCCCCTCCACAGCATCACCCACGAGGTTTCCAGTAACCACTCCACCCTTCCTTGGACACACTAACTGAGGCACTCATTTTACTTGGCAGGCAAAACCCAGTGGTCAGTTCAGATTTTCTGTATATCCTACAGTTACTTTGGAATTATAAAATTGTGCTCAAAATGCAGCATTTATTCTTACATTTAGTAATAACTCCTAGAGGCTGGTGCTGAAACCCCTGGGCAAATGACCAGTTTTAACCCGCCTACCACTTTAAACATGTATCCGCTTTATATAGTTATAGAGATTATATAATGCCAAATTTCTGTGATTTTACCTAAATGTTCTTAAGTATCACGTACTAAGTATTCAGATGAGGCCCAAAGTTTACATATACCTAGGCTAAATAATTTCAACCTCAATGATTCACGCTTCCTGACATGTCACTATACATTTCCAGTGTGAAGTCAATCAGGGTATTTACTTTATTTCTGTAAGACTTAATGACAAGATAATAGCTAAGAGACAGATTTCAGATTTATTTAATATATTTAGTGCACCTGTTGCTATATTTAATTGCCTACCTTTAGAGTCAGGTGCCTTGGTGCTTTTGATACCATGGGAAAATCCAAGCCACTCAATCGTTAGAGAAGCACTGCACCAGGATTAGGGGTACAGACAACATGTAGTAGGGTGCTCTCCTTCCTGAATATTGAATCAGTTTGCAGAACTGCACTCTGACTGGGTTCAGTTTGCTTTTGAGTGGGAGTCAGTGCCTGTGTTTCCCTATGGAGGTAATAATGAGTCACTGACTCAGCAGCTGGGCTTCATCAGCCCCACAAGCCCCTGTTTTTCCCATGGTTCCACAAGAGATTCACCCACAGCCAAACTGTCAGGCCAGTAAGCTCTGATGTCATTAGTACATCCTCTTTTTCCTTTTATAGAGAAAGTTATGCACTGCGTAGGAGTCTGGCTTGGAAAGCTGCTTTGATTTTGCATTCATCTTAATGACTAAAGGAAAGTTGGCTATGTTCTTTTTCATCCGATGACATTGACAACAACTTCCAGCAGTTTTAGTAACCCATGTGTATGACTTAAGACCGCTCTGCTTCTCTGGGAAGGCATCCTTTGGGCATGTCTTTCCGGCAGAAGACCACCATAGTTACCAGGAAATAACCCTTACAGCATGACAGGTGTTTTCACAAACTCATGTCCAAAAGGATGCATAACAGAAATATAGCTGTACTTTTCAAGACATTTTCAGCCGCTGTCCAGTGAGGTAAAAGTTTACTTCAGCCTCTCGGTAATCTGAAGAATGGTTTTTTGAAGCCAAATACACTGCATGTAAACTCTTGTTCTCAGGTGAGAAAGGGATCCACAATTAAGCTCTCGAATAAACATTTTCTGGTTACTTTGGAGCTTGGGCCTTAGATCAAAAAACATGCTATATGGGGATTTCCAGAAATTTTGCATTTTATGACATTAGAGAGTTCGCCTACCAAGCAAATATATGTTCATAGATGAAGTAATTAGAATTTTATTTCATTGACTTCATTGTGTATGGGTGGGCTGGCAGAGTCGTGTGATTGTGGAGGAGCTGTCAAACTCATAACTCTGGGGCAAGAGAACATCCAGGCCCCAGCCCCTAGATGCAGGCTATTGAGTGCAGAAGTGTTTCGTAACTGCTCTGGAGAGGTTTGCTAAAAGACATAACAATGGAATTAGCTGTGCTGCACAAGCCCACCAAGACCAAGATTCCAGATAGTTTGGGGAAGAAGGCGAGGAGGCTCCAGCAGCTAGCAGAAGTTAAAAGGGAAAGCCCAAAATTTGTATCCCGTCGCTCCTTGAATCAAAGTGCTGGGCAAATTGAAAGCATTCTGAACCATTTCCAGCCAACACTTACAGCAGCAGTTTATTTTCATCCACCAAAGCATGATAGTACCACAGCGAATAGAGTAGGTTGGGCCAGGTGTTAGTGTCAGTCGCCTGCTTTTTGCTAACCTGCTGTTAGCCCACTGGCTACATTGTTTGATTTTCTGAGAAGGACTCAGGGTGGCAGATACAGACATAGACTATAATGGTTTGAATCCCAAGGTTTTCTAGCCTTCATATTGTGTTATACCCTTGGGCTTGAAGAATACTGTATACAGTGTCTAGTTTTTAGATTGATAGATTGCAGAGATGATTTTGACTGGATTAGCTATCTTATGCAAAGGCAGGAGTATGTACATTTCAGGAAAGATGCCAAAATCCACGTGAAAGTTCTAGGGAGGTTTCACCCCCTTGTTGTCGTGGTTCCCGCTCCCGCCACCAGGGGTCTCCTGAGCACCCTGTCCGGGATCCCCCGGATCCTGGATCTAGAGACTATTTAGGGGAGACTGACCATAGGTATGATGCTCAGTCATTGTTTGCCTGTTCTCTATCCTGCTCCTACCCTGAGAATAAAGGTCCTGTTTCCCGTCACTCTGCATCTCACGAGTTCTTCTCCGCCCTTGGATCCACTGCGTGTGACAGAATGACTTATGCTTATAGCTTTCTCACCCAGTACAGTCTCAGTTTTGAAACCCAACCATGTGCCTTCCCGACTCCCAGAGCTAACATCGCATATATCATGTCACTGTTGTCTGGCCAGGCGCTCACTTGGGCGACAGGTATGGAATCATAGTCCATCACTCTTTACCACCCTCAAGACCTTCACATCTGAGTTCAAGCGTGTGTTTGATCACTCCGTTCAGGGTTGAGAGACAGGCTCCCGATTACTCCATCTGCAACAGGCGAACCGGTCTGTTGTAGTGTACTCCGTAAATTTTTGGACCCTGGCCACTGAGACGGGATGGAAGCAGGAGACCCTTATAGTACATTTCCACCTTGGGCTGACCAAGACCATCAAAGATGAACTGGCATCTCGGGAGCTCAGAGAGGACCTTGAAATCCTCATTACGATGGCCATACGCATGGACAACTGGCTCCGGGAGTGCTGCTCTCACTACTACGGTTCACGATTGACCTGGGACGAACCTCTTCCACCTTCTCTGACCTGTCCGACACCCAACCTCACCACCGAGGAGCCGATGCAGTTGCGGCAGACGTGTCTGTCCGCCGAAGACTATGATTGCAAACTCCAGGAGGGCCTCTGCCTGTACTGTGGATGCTCTGGGCAACGGCGTCTGGGATGCCCTCACCGGGTGGGGAAACCTGCCTCCCGTCAGATGTCCGGGGAGCCTTGATGGGAGTCATACAGGAAAACCTGGGGTGCGTGGACACTCTCACCGTCGCCGTCCACCTGTCTTAGTTGGAGGGGGAGATGACATTGTGGGCTTTTGTGGACTCGGGCAGCAATTTTCTTGACGCCGGGCTTGCTCAACGTCTGCACATCCCGTTGCAGGAACTGGAGGAGAGGCTTCACGGTCAGGCCCTAGACGGACGTACCCTCGGCACGGGTGAGGTAAGCCACCAAATCATTCCGATCGTGTTAAGAATTGGGTTGCACCACGAAAGGATCCAGTTTTTTGTTATCCAGTCTCCACAAACGTCCCTCGTCCTTGGATACCCTTGGCTACTGTTTCACATCCCTCTGATATCGTGGTCTACCAGACACATCCTCCAATGGAGAACGGATTGTTTGGCCCGGGGTTTCCTGCAAGACGATCGCTCTGATGCTCCTCCAGAAAAACCTACGAATGAGGTGGATCTGTCTGTCCTACTGCTGGAGTACCATGATTTATGTAGCAGGCAGATCTGGCCATCTACATCTCCAGTGGCAGCCAGGTTGTTCTTTGTGAAATGAAAAAAATCACGGTAAAGAACTGCTACACGTTACCCCTTATGAACACCACGATAGAGTCACTGCGTGGCAGTACCATGTTTTCTAAGCTCAATCTGCATAGGGTGTACAACCTGGTGCAGATGCATGAGGGGGCATATAGAAGACGGCTTTTATCACCCCGAGCGGTTTATACGAGTATCTCATTTTGCCATTCGGGCTGACCAACAGTCCGTCTGTCTTCCAATCCTTCGAGAATGATGTTCTCCGTGATTATCTCAACTGGTTCATCTTTCTTTATTTGGATGACATTCTCATTTATTTCCACTCACTCTCCGATCACAGCATTCACGTCCGGACAGTTTTGCAGCACCTCTTAGAGAACAGCCTGTACTGTAAACTTGAACAGTGCCTGTTCCATGCCCCCTCCATATCGTTTTTAGGGTACATGATCTCCGCCGACAGGATCTCTGTGGACCCCGCTAAGGTCTCTATTGTGTTGGACTGGCCCCAGCCTGGTACCCATAAGCAGCTGCAACGCTTTCTGGACTTTGCCAACTTTTACAGACTGTACCCGTCCTAGCCCATCCGGATCTGTCCTGTGCATTGAGTTGAGATAGATGCCTCGGATGTGGGCGCAGGAGTGGTGCTCTCAGAGGGACAGGACAGGTGCTTTACATCCCTGTACATTCTTCTCTCGCAAGTTCTCCCCTCCCAAACGGAACTATGCCATGGGGGACAGGGCACTGCTCGCATGCCAGTTGGCCCTGGAGCAATGGCGACATTGGTTGCAGGGAGCTGCGACACCCTTCCAGGTCATCACTGACCATCAGAACCTGCTCACCATCCAGTGGACCACGCAGCTCAACTCCAGACAAGCCAGGTGGGCCATGTTTTTTGAGAACTTCGAGTTCATTCTCACCTATCATCCAGACTTGGAGAACACCAAGACCGACACCCTGTTTCTCCAGCTTGAGCCCGATGACCTCCACCCCACTCTGGTACCCATCGTGCCCACCTCCAAAATCGTGGCTCCCATCCGTTGGAGTGTGGAGGACCAGGTACTGAGGGCCCTGCAGTTCGACCCAGGTCTGTCAAGAACGCCCCAGGGCAAACTGCTGCTGCTCCCGCCACCAGGGGTCTCCCGAGCGCTCTGTCTGGGATCCCCCGGATCCCGGATCTAGAGACTATTTAGGGGAGACTGACCATGAGTCAGTCATTGTTTGCCTGTCCTTTGTCTTGCTCCAACCCTGAAAATAAAGGTCCTGTCTCCTGTCACTCTACATCTCACGAGTTCTTCTCCGCCCTTGGATCCTCTGACATGAAATTAAATGAAATGAACAGGTTATGAAACCACAAAAAGTAAGGGCAAACCAAAAGAGACGAGGCATAAGCATTATTAGAGCGGTTAAATATTCGGTAAAGATAAGATATTCCGGATATGACACCACACTGTCATTTGTTGTCATTTTATAATCTGAGGTTAATTTCACCCTGGCAGCCATTGCCACCATTATTATTCAAGGTATGCCAAATGTTCAGTGTAGAATGGTGAAAATAAATATTCTGTGGTAAAAACAAATGGGAATCAACTGGCTCAGCCTATAAGGGCAGGAGCAACAAAACAGCCACCCACCAGTTGCTCATTGGTAGACATGAGAAGTGCTATTCTTTCAGCTTTCAATTGGAGCTGTCCTACATTGTATATCGTACACAACTATTGGAATGTAAAGATGTCAGCATGAGAGGATAGGGTATTAATGATACGTGCCTGATTAAAAAAACATTTTTTAAGTTGAAATTTATTTTCTACTGGCAAATTCCTTGGCTTTGGCTCTAATGGTATTTCCAGTGAGTTCCTTTGGCAGGTCTAATCTGCAGTACCATCTTCTCATGAAAAACAGGATTTGCCGAAAACCACCCGCTCAGTGCACAGGCTGTTCCTTTCTCCACAAGAAATGTGTGCACACACCCGGCTCGTCCGACCTCTGCCGGCTCACACTGAACCTGTTATGCCAGATTAAGGTTGAGGTTTTGGCCACTTCTTTGTGGTGAGCGTGCTTAGTTGCTGTTAATGGCCAGTGCACCCAGGGAGGAGGACGTACTGAGGAATGTTCAAGATGAGATTCTCTGCTTTGTTTAAAACCACAAACCAACACAATGAGGCTATTCACCGAACCAAAGGACTGGCAGAAAGCTTATTATTTAAGCAGCCGCCTTGCGTGGGATTAAGGGTGTGCATTTTTTCGGTGACAATTACGAGCAACAATATCAAATTTATGAATAGATTGCATATGGTGAATACCATGTACCCATCTTTTCTCCTGGTTCTGCTTTGCAAGAGTCGTGCATGGCTTCTTCTGAATCCCAATTTAATTGCATGCAGTCTCTTCCCCTGCACAGAAACTTGCGGTGTCCTGCTTGGTAATAACAACAGCTCTTGAATTGAACTGCCCCACTTAGGTTCTGATATCCAGATGGAGCCAAAGCTTCTATGTTTCTTCACTTTGAAGGCCAGGACATGGATTTAATAAGTCTGGATCAAAACTGGCCTAAGTTAATATAAAACTGAGAAATAGAAGAGATGATAGTCTAACTAAACCCCCAATGTTTCACTGCTCTTAGTGGTGTACAGCACTGGTGGTTCTTGCCTTTCGTATCAATTGCAGGCTTATTAATCGCTGTCTGAAATGCTTTTTCTGTCATGGGGGGACCTTCCCATGCATCTTGTTTGTCTCATCAGATAATAGAGCTACCCCCTAAGCCAGCCTTTTTTAGTAATAATTTTTGTAAAGTATATTATTAATGGAGATTTTAAGACTTATGACTTCTGAAACCCAAATTTAGAATACACAGGATTCAGAATGTTTTCTGAGGTCCCCTCAGAAGTGTGTGTTAGACATAACATATAGGTGTGATGATTCATGTTCTAGCTCGGCTATTTACACTAGCACTGGGTTAGAAGAAAGGCACAGAAGATGTCTGTGGGCCCTCTGAGGATTGGACAGCTTACCCCTGCATTTCAAATTTTTCATCTCTGTTATATGAAACTGATCCTCTAAAGGGGTTAAACTAACATTTTCCTCCATGGAAGGCCTCTGACTGCCACCATTATAAAAACTTATACTTAACATAGTGTGTATTGAAGAAATTTTTTGAAAGAAAAAAGTTCCCAAGAAACCAGTATGGGTGCTTTTCCAAACCCTGGTCCAAAACTGTTACTCATGAGGAGGTTATACTGATAGGCATTGCAAGACTGGGAGGCTCTTTCATTCCTTAGAATGAGGTCAGGGTCACTGGACAGAGGGCATCAAAGCTACATTTACAGAGCTGCTCTCGGACATGACCAAACTGTGAATGTGGGGGGGAGGACTTGGGAGGGACCCCAGCCACTGCTTGCACCCTTTTCATTGTTAACCAATCATAAAATGAAATATTGTCGTTACATTTTCCTTGGGGTCTGTAAACTTTTCTTTGAAAAACACAAGGAAAGGAATTGGTGTTGTGTAATGCTAAACCAATGCGTGGTTTTCTGAGGTTATTGGGGGAGAATAACACATTGTATTCTAGTTTTTAGAAGGGGGTGAATGCTTTCAGCAGAACCAGAAAGATGCAGCGTGTGGACAAAACAACAGTAGTGGAAGGTCATTTTGTCCCTGTGCTAAGAGGGACTTGAGAGGGGAATCGTTCATGGAACTGAAACTCTGCCAGCTTGATTTGAAAGAAAAGTCAAGAAAATACACTTGTATTGTGGCAGATGGACTGTGGTGGCTCAGGGAGACAGAGAAGTCTGGCCAAACATCTGTAGTCCAATTTCCTTCCGTCAGAAGTGGAATCTGGGAAACAGAAACTCCACTGCCAAAAATACCTCAGGGGACTCCTCATATGCTACTCACACGCATGTAGACATGGTTGGATATGGTATCCCTGAGGTGCCGTACATGTTGAATTGGGTTTGAACCCTAGCCCTTGTAAATGACCTTTATGTTTATTACCAAATTTTGTTGAAAAAATCCATGCTTAAATGGCTTTTGAGGTCATGAAAGAAGAAGCTATTCAGTAAAATCTGTGTTTAACTTGGATGTCATTGGTGTGAAATAACAGTTATGACTCCGGACACATGGTTTGGGCTTATGTGTCAAGGGGTACACTAAGGCTGTACCCTTGTACTGTGCTTGCAGTGTTTTTGTTTAATGAAGCATGTTTAAATAGACTTGAGATTTCTTTGTCAACATGAGTAAAAAGTTGTTCTCAAACTATGCCTACAGATGTTAAAGACATTGAAAAGGAAACATCGTTAATATTATTTAATATTCATCTTAAGACTAGAAATAGAACCTTGGAAGGTTTTTTAATGAACAAAAACAAATGACAAATAGTACAATTACAAATGCTGCAGCCTTCTCGTCTGAATACAATAAATAGCTAATTACCATACTGTCCTGGCCAGCAGTTCTGAATTTTTGCCTTTTTTGGACCTGATGGGCATGTGCAAGACCACAGCTGACCCAGCAGATGAATAGAAGGGTTGGTCTGGCCTGAGTTGGCAAAAAAGTGTCTTCATGGGGGAAGAGGGGATAGAAGTAGCCTTACGCTTGCAGAGTAAATGAGGTGACTCATCGGCCCTTTGGGTGTCTGACTTCCACAGCATGATTGGTTGCTGGATGCCGCACAGCAATGGAAGTGACTAAGCTTCCAAGAATGGACTGGATAGAAATTGCATGACTGTGATTTGACCTGGTTACACCTCTGCCACACTTCTCCACTGGCCAAGCATGGGGTCACTACTTGGGGATCTTTGGAACCAGTTTCTCTCTTTCTGAACTCGTTATTGATTTGCTGCAGGATTTCTTAACCTCATTCTCAGGAACACACAAACAAGGAAACCCTAGACAGTGTTGTTTCTCAGTTGTTTTGTTTGTTTCATCCTGTTGCAGAGTTTTATCTGAAATGCATGGGTATTTGTTCATTCTGCATTATTATATTTTTAACCTAAACCATGTGTGATCTCATCCTTATAAAATACTTAACTTCCTCCCATTGTGAGTTTTGAGGGACCAGTTTTTCATATTCAATTTTAATGGCATTCAAATTTTGACCTCTGAACCAAACTTAATAAGTGATCATTGCTAACAATGTGGACTTCTCCATAGCCAGTTAGTGTCATGCTCTTCAAGAACTTCCTGAAATGGAACATCGAGATCAGTGAATTATGCTGAGCTGTGGATTACACAAGAACAACAAAGTGTTCCAGAAGTTTATCCAAGTTTTCCCAAATCTCGGAGTTAATTTCTTAAATATTCCTTTAAAACCCATATTGGTAAACTTGTAAATATGAATCTTTAGTTCTAAATTCTGAACTGTTTTTCAGGTTAAGTGCTTTTTAAAAGTTGCTATACAGAAATTAAAACCAAACTAGAGCCTGGGTACTATTAAATATACTTTAAAAAATGTATAATTATAACACTTAAAAATGTTGTAAGCATTATATAAGTACTCATGTTCTTTGAATGTATGGCCCTATTTTTGCATACAGAAAATTTTATTCTGAAACATTTGTGACACTATCAGTCTTTCAGCATTCATGAATAAAAAACAATGTACATATGAAGTAAAGTGCTGCTGAGCATGATAATGTGAACAGAAAGAAGGATGAGAATTCAACACTGAAACTGTTAAATTGGTCCTTTGATTGGATGGGATAGTTTAACTGTTGCCTCAAAAACAGTGCAGAATGGGAAGTCTTAAATCAGTACCAGAAGTTGGATTTTATTTTGCCAAGTCATATTTCTCTTTTCTCTTTCTCTTTGTTTTTACATAACTCAGCTGCACAGCCAACAGAGACTCTGTTGTTGTTGGCACTGGATATTTTATTTATTCCTTGCAGCATTTGTATTGAGGGGAGTTTGGGGATTTGTGGATTATCGCTGGCCATTGTGTTTGCAGCTGTCGCATGCTAAACCTATTGACTAAAGCATTTTTACCCTAATTTTCAGCATAAAAGAATGAAAGATGATATGCTCTTGACACACATTCCTAACAGTGTAAGGACAACACTGGAGGTCATGGGTCATAGGGTAAACAGGCTCAGGTCATAAGGTGACAGTCCCCCTGAACAGACAATGCTCATTCAAACTGATAAATGTAGATGTCTCTGTGTGGGTCAAAGCCAATGTTTCCAGTTTGATTATTGAATTTCATCAGATATGGCAGTTAAAAAAAGTTCAAACAAAAAGAAGCCCTAAATTGGTGTATTAGGCCATGGTGTGGGGGGAAAAGAATTTTTAAGTAGGCTGTATGTCTTGGTTCTGAAATTTGGTGGTTTTTAATGTCTGTAGGTAAATAAGGCCTATCATAATCAAGTACAAGTTCAGTATCCAGACACGGTTAAGAAAGGGAATTTACGGGGAATTATTCCTGCAGATGGTTTTGCTTGGTGTCCCAGTATTTAGTTGTTGTGAGCAGTCTGAACCCTTCTTCTGTTTGTGATCTTTTTATTTATAAAAAACAGTTGTAAAACGAAGGCTTTCAAAATGACATAACTTCAGAAGAATTTCCTGTGTGCTAAAGCACACCAAAAGCCATTGTTTGAGGTACACTGTGCAAACCCTTCAGTTTTCTGGGTTTTATAAATTGGTATATAGAATGCCATACATGTTTCAACAAACACACCATGGCAACAGGGAGAAAAGGTTCATGCCTTTGCATCTAATCATTAAGATCCACATGTATGCAAGAAATATCTTTCACAGAATGACAAAAGTCATTTTAGTTCACTAACACACATAGGATTGACTGGAAATTATTAAATGGAGGTGCTTGTGGAATCAGTCTTACCTGTCATACACAGAAATGAGTCCTATTCACTGAGGGTCCTTGTCTGATGTCTGGAAGACTCTGTTTCTATTTCAGTCGTATAAAGTGTTTTGAGGGAGAAGAAGCTCTGAAAACACTGAGTTATTCAAACTCCCAACCAGCAAAATTAATGTGCAAAAGTCTCTACCACCAGCCTGCCTAGCCAACACTTTTTGATTTGTTTTGGCACCTGTGACTAAGAAACCAATCTCTATAGGACCACACAGTAATACCATATAAAACGACATGTCATATAAGAAGATTTAGGAAACAGCCTCCAGAAAGAGAGGCATTCAAAATTTTCATTAACAAAATCCTTGAAAATGTTTCACTACTTAATTACATATTTTTTTTCTTCCATTTAGGTTAATACGTTCATAATAGGCAACTTTTTAAGTTAGTCTAAGATATCACCAGTAATGTATCCTTCAGCTGATATCCCTCTGAAGAGAGCAGATTAGAGGTCACACAGTAACTGAATATTGTGCACGTCTGTCTTAGAACAAAATTTCAGTCCAGTTTTAACTTTTCTGTCAAAATTGGATTTGCAATCAAAAACAAAAGTATTTGGTGTTTGACAATAAAATGTGATCATACATTTCTGAGATATACATCAGCGATTTATTTTTTTATTTATTTGTTCTGCAGTGGGCTTTTCCTGGTTTCTATTAATGTACGTACCAAATTACTTAGGTGGCCTTATCTAGAACATGTGGAATTCATCAGTTCCTGAGAATATCTAAAGAATCTCAGCCTCTTGCTGGAATTACAGAATGCCTTTGATTGCTTAGCGTCCAGTAGCCTGCAAAGTGACTAGGATCATGACTGCTATTTATCAAAGCTTCAGATAACGCAAACACTTTATATGAGAAACTGCATTGTCTTCTCAATTTCTTTGTCTGTGAAATGCTGTTCTACTTAGTTTTTCTTTTCTAAATGTAAAAACCAGCAAACATAAACAATGTGAATATATTAATCACTCATTTTGTTAATCACCATACGATTTTTTTATGCATCTAAGAGAAAGATTATTATGATGAATTAGTGGAAAATGTTTTCTTCCTTCTAAGAAACATTTAAATTCTGTTTTCTGTGAGGAAGTCTTTGGGGAGTAGTTTTTGTTCTCTGTTGCTTATCTTTGGTACCATGGTGGAAGCTTTATGAGTCTGTCAGGGTAGAATAACAAAATAACCTAATACTAAATTGAATTTGAGAAAAAAATCTTAAAAACACTAGTTGAAAATGAAATAATTGTTATTACCATTAGTACCACCACTAAAATACCAAGAACAAAATGAAGACATTTTGGTATATTTTTTTAAGTTCTTATGTTTAACCCAACACTGTAGGAGCAAGCATCTGTAAATCTTATCTGACATTTAGATACCTTTTGGAAAATGTTTTGGTTTTGGGGCATGACAACATGTGGCCTTGTTCGGCCACAACATAAAATCAGCATAATTTACCATTTTTAAAGTGATCCTGTCGCTTAATCTTACTGTGCAGACTTCTTATTTACAGAATAGAAATACAATCAGGGGCTGCCAAGGTTATAGGCTCAGCTATCACATACAGTTACATTCTCTGTCTGTGATGTGGTAGCAACGCAATAACAAAACAACACCCCAAAACACTGTTTTAGTAGAATCTGTTGCTTGGGCCATTAATCAGTGATGCTGCATGTTGTAAGTAACAGAGCAGGGACATTCGATGAAAGGCTGACCTGTTGAAAAGGCTTAGTTGCCTTAAATTTGATTCATTGCCAGTTGATTAAACCTCCGTAGATTAACTCCGGAGGAGAGAAGTTTGCTCTTTGGGTACTCAGGAAATCTGGTCATGTGTTCAGTGTCACTGGCTGCCAGCTCAGTTTGCCTAAGGAAAGTCCAGCACACAGCCAGAGCCTTCACTGGACCGGTCATACAGGGACTTGAAAAGGATGCATTTTATGAGCATAGCTAGTTGTGAATGTTTTGGGGAAATGGGAATTTGGGTTTACTTTTCAGATGAATTTTGATTATTGTAATCAACAATCAATATCATGGAAGTCTTCAGAATTTAATTTTGGTTATATATAGTAAATATTCACTGTCACCATGGATGGATGGATGGATATAAAATCTGAGATGTGACTAAGTCAGTAAGGTGGTACAGTTATGCTACATTTTCTTTAAAGCAAGAAAATGCAAAAACAATTTTTTTAAAGGCATGGAAAATGTCCAGTATAAGGCATCACTGCAAGTATCATACGGTGAGGTGCAGCAGCTTTTTGGCTCAGCCAGTTCATTGAACCCAGGGTTCGTCTCCATCAGATAGAGTTTTTCCTGGGCAGAGGACATTCCAGAGTGGCTACATCGCTTCTGATCCTGAAGGCAGAGTGGAAATAGTCTGTGGAATGTCAGAACGGCCGATAAGATTTACCAGGAGGGTTGCTATTCTGACATTCTGGCCTTTTCACAGTGAGGCAAGCTCCCATCTGGCCAATTCAAGTGTTATCTGTCCATCCAGTGCATAGTTTTGGAATGCCGTAACCGATGGGCAGTTCAGGTTATAATGTGAGGCTTGGCTAGTCTCTGTGTTGCCAGACGCTCAAACAATTCGTGGACTTATAATGGGAATGAAGAGACATTAGAGAAATAAGTGGAAGTGCAGGGATTTCTCATGTTTGACGAGTTTTCTCCAGGGAACAGTTCCCAACACACTGGACAGATATTAAGCCATCTGTCTTCACAGTTCATGAAGCTAGCAATGCAAAGGCTCTGCAAAAATCATTGTAATTTTGTCACTTAGCCAAATCCTATAAAATGTCTTTAAAGTGACTCTCAAGTGTACCCATTAGTATGGGTCAGTGTTCTTTGAATAATAATAATACCGGGATTGTTTCTCTCTTGTGACTATGTAGTGTCACCATTGAGCTCTTAACAGCCAGTGAACTGTCCATTTAACAAGGCATTTAAACAATTTTTGTTTCTATGGACCCAGTCTTTGTGTTGACTCCTGTAAACATCAGCAACCTGCTCAAAGCACTAGTCAAACACAGGTCATTTAATAGGCTTATTTGTTTGTGGATTCTCCCCTGCTAATCTCATATTATACTCTGGTGTGTTATTTGCTTTACATGTTATAACATTTTTATATTCGTACCCCCAGTAATCACAATATATCTTTTATCGACTGAGAGGTTTTAGTATATTTCCATTATCTTTTGTGTATTGGTAATATTTCAAAACGCAGAAAGTCAGGCTGGCAACAAGTAACAAATCTGAGACCAGAAGGCAAATTACTTTGGTCTTGTGATTACGAAAAATCTGTGCAGTAATATTCACATCCTAGTCCAAAGCTTACAGCTTAAGTAAAAGTGGAAATGACACACTCCTGTTGCTGAACAGCAGCATTCCCAGTGAAATCACTGAGGCAAAAACCTCTGAATATTAGAGTTAACCATAGCATGACAGAACGAACAGAAGGGAGAAGAGTTGCTTTGAACAGAGGAGTTAGTTCCACTGCCTTGATTCTAATGAACCCCCCTGACAAACACTGATCCTGGGCTTATACAAGACATATCTGAAGGAATGGTGGCCCTTGAACCTGACTCATATTATCCACTGCAGTAGCAAAACTCTTAAGGGTTTTAAACAAGGAACACTAATGCTTAACATTTTGAATAAGGAAATGTAAAGGCAGCAATCATTCTGTGCTGCTGTGCATTTGAATTTCTGTGCTTTCACTTTGATATCTTATAAGATTTTTACTGTGTGGTTTGCAAAACAAATTGCATTCACTTTTTATGGCCTAGGTATAAACCGTTTATCAGTTTCATGTCATTTTGCATTCCAAACATCTATTTGCATTTGTATGAAAAGCTTTTTATTGCTTCGTAACATCCTAACCATAGAAGGTATGACATAATGTCTAAAATTTGTACCTTAACAACCGCAATCAAAAGCCTAGAATATGGAACATTCAGTTCTGAGTTACTGAACTAAATTAAATTCAGTTTATTTTTATTCAGTGCCCTTCCCATTGTTACAGACAAGAAACACAGAGCACATGAAGTGAGCAGCATCGCAGACACACACAACAGTATTATAGTTTCATTTTTGGAAAAGAACCAGAAGATAATGAAGGATGGAAAACTTAAAGGTGGATATAAGACAAAAAACTGTACTGTTGTACTGTTCCAGCACCCTGGAATGCTAACTTTATGGAAGTCAGAAAAAACTATGTGAGTGTTTCGTGAACAAGATTAACTGACAGAGCAGTTATATTTATCTGTAAGCTGTTCCCTATAGACTAAACTCAGATTCCCATGACTATGGTATGCAGGGGCAACAAAGTTATGCAAAATTTTAGTGGTCTGCTTTGAAACCCAAACAAAAACAAAAAAGGGAAAGTTTCTGTGGTGATAAACAGTTTAGAAAAAGAGCTGTCAGGGCTGGTGCTCAGTGCTTTTTCAGTGGTAATTTCTCTGAATTTTTTTGGATTTTGTTACATTGCAAGCCCTTAACAAAATGAAATTTAGCATGTGTTTTTTAATCTACAATTTAATCCTCCTGGATTTCAAGTCCTTTGCCAAATAGTTCTATTTGATCCTTGAACGGCTGTCTCTGTGGAGTGAGTGCTAGTGGGTCTGGTTTAAAGGATGTCAAAAGCCTGCATTTCCCATTTGTGTTGCCTCAGCGGCTCCTGAATAAAGGGATCTTTGTGATATCAGTCTGCTAAAGGCATGAAGCGGGCCGGTGGCCCTGGCAAGGCTTGTCCGTTGCCGGCCTGTTTTCACTCCGTCAAAGGCGAGGAGCGGCCTCTGTTCTGAAACCTGGGATTTCAGAAGCCCCGGTTGTATAAACAGTCCTATCAAAATCCTCATCACTGGGAGGGAGGTGAAGAATCAGGGGCTTTGAGAACAGTCTAAAAGGACAGGTTGTCTTTGCCCAAAATGGCTTGGTTACTTCGGTATGTGTGTACAAAAGACACGCATAGAGTCAAAAGGACAAGGCAAAGGATGGGATTAGTCGACCATCCTTAAGGCTGAGTTCATCTGCTTCTTCTGCAAATGCCCTTGATTCACAGGTGTATAATAATTGTACTAATTCCTAATCATAACCAAAAAACTGGCTCACAAAAAGTATCAGGGCTTAGACAGGGCTCTTTCACAGACAAAGTGGCACAACGTTTCTGCTGTGAATCCTGTGCCCTCATTTAAAACCAAGTACAAGCTCTCTGGCTTATAATAAATCCTAATATAATTGTTGAAGTTGCAGCTGTTTAACTGGCCACTGTGATCAGCTTCCATTAGATGAAAATATTTACCTACATTAGAGCCTTGTCCCAGCCTTTACTGGATGTCTGACACTTGAAATAATCGTTGGCAATATTTACAGAAGGTCAGGCATTTTTTTTTTTAATCTCTCTGCAATTTACAGGGCTGTTGTGTATATCACCCTTCCAAAGTGCTTTGTGTAGAGAACGAGGAAGGAGAAGGAATGGGCAAACCTTGGCACGCGTGAGTTTCCATGCCGGCCGAGCCAACCCAAGACATGTATGGAATGCCTTCAGCCTGTGAGGGGTCTGCAAGACTTCCTTCCTGAGCCCAGGTCTGGCACTCTGACGTACAGCGGAGCCTTTGTTCCTCTGCCCACCCGCACCACCCAGCCCCCC
>JAACJT020000021.1:254518-306034 GCA_009936485.2 Gymnarchus niloticus | reverse complement strand
TGACCTGGGGGGGGGGGGGCTAATCGGGGGCTGTTTCTTCGGGTTTTTTTGGGTGGGGGGCTGGGTTTTCCTTCCCTTGCCCACTGGCAGCCCGGGGGTTTAACGGTTCTTTGGTTTGCTCCCTTTCTGGGGGGGGCGTGGGTGCGGCGCCCGGGCGCCGCGACCCGCAGAGCGCATTCAATACATATTGTCTGTTTACAGAAGTATGCTCCACATGTCACCAGACCAAGAGCATATGGAGTCCTGCTCCAGGTTCTGTATGCCCCCCTTCTACCCCAACCCAGGTCTGAGTGCCTGTGTTGGATGAGCTGGGGTCCCACAGGATCCTGGGCTCAGGAGACCAGCCTGTGTGCTTGTGGTCAGCCTTGCATGGCTGGACCCTCTTCTGGGGTATCGCCTTTCAGCTCTGAAGAATGGCCTGAGTATTCCATGCCCGCTGGCTCTGGGATCATTGCTGCCTGTGCCGCTACTTCCCTCAGAACCAACCGTAGGTCTTAAGGAATGTTGGCAATGAAATAGCAGCTGACTGTTCTCTGTCCGTGCAAAGCTGTTGATTCCTATTTTTTCCCCTTCTTATATTATTTTAACCATAATATGACAGGTTTGCTCATTGAGGTGTGTCATACAGTGAACTACAGTCTACAAGGGTTTCACACTATTTTTCATTCCTGAGGGGTGTGTGGGTTTTAGCTGCATAAAACCATAGAGACTAAAATTCAGTTCTGAAAGCTGTATAAGGCAACACTGCTGAGACATGTGGGGAATCTTTATTTATAAATGCCACTCTAGAGTATGTGTCCGTCTAGTCACCGTTCAGCTCATGCTGAGTTTTAGGCTACAAATATGGGTGTCTTTTGCAGTCAGACCAGCCCTTGCTTACCTGTACCAGAGACCCTCTGTGTCCCCTGGCATGCTAAAACGGTTCCTGTAGTTGGAGAAGTTGCTATTGAAGAACGGAAAAAAAAAGAACAAGAGTTGTGAGGTACATGTATAAGCTGTAGAAGTCACTTTCCTCAAAATTGTTTGGTAATTAGCATCAGTAGTCATTGAGATGCATTTTCTGTTGCTGTTCCCCAGCGTGTGGTATGGGGCCCTTTCCGAATTTGTAAAGTCAACATCAAAGTAACATTAAATAAGGAGTCTGGTGACAGAAACCCCTTGACCTTAAAAGAAATGCTGAGGGGTTAGGTTTCCCTAGCATGCCAAAACACAGCTGAGTTCAGTTAATTTTAACCGGATTCACTGAAGCCTTTGCTTTATTCCCAGCTGTGTTGTGAATTCTGCTTTTTGCCTTCAGGAATACATCACTAATGCAAGTAGGTGCTTTAAGAATGTCTTACTAAATGTGTATCTTTATATAGTGAGGATTTTACATAATGGAATCCAAATTATCATTGATGTTATAACATTTTTAATAGTTATGTTGCTGACTTGCTGTACAGAGGGACATATCTTTCAGCCAATCTCCCAGTTATGACAACAGCAGCTTCTGTGAGGCAGACCCTTTACACATGCAAACACGTGACACACAGAGACCAAAACGCGTATGAGCACATCATTTTCTGTTTTAGAGGGGATATCATATTAGTGCTGTCTATAGACAGCGAGAAGCATTTGGCCGCACAACACAGTTGATCACCACGCGTTCTTTTCGTACCAGCTTTCCCCCAGAGACACGCCCCTGTCGAAACTGATTGGTTTATAGCCAGACGACGCTTCCAAGGCGGCATTTTTATACAACCACAGCTTATCGCTATGAATTCGTGACAAAAAATTGATTTAAGGCAGGAGTAAAGTTTAAAAGAAAAATACGTCGCTTACACGGCATTCATTGCCAGGAAGCCAAAAAAAAAAAAACCACATTGTTCACCGCGGTGGCCAGGTCTCTGTTGTAAGAGATATTAAATCCCAATGGGTCTAATATGGTAAAATGAAGCTGGAGGTTTAATAAAAAGAAAAAAAAAAAGTTTTAATAGTAACAAAATAAGAAATCGCTACTAAACAGATTAAAAGAACCAAAGTCGCGCAAAACTTCGCCTCCTTGTGTCGGTAGGGTGAACTACAAATCGTCTTTTTACGACTTTTCAAGTATGTTTATACCAAAGAACGTGTTTTCTGGTCTTTCGACTTTTCACTCAAACGATTCTCCTACTCAGGATCACCGTTGAATATTTTCTTCAGAATGTACACAGAACCTTAATGCCATACAAATAAGTCGCAATCAGCATCTTATGACACTAATTTGCCTACGCAAGTCTTCATCGTCGAGGTGTTCTCCGGGCTGTCATTGTGGTAAGAATAACCCCGGGGTTAACATAACGGGAAATTACTATTTTGTGTCGGCTTCCGTCTCAGTTATTGTATTTGTCATTACTTCAGAGTGATAGGCTGTGGTTGTATGAAAGCGTCGTCAGGCCATAAACCAGTCAGTTTCGACAGGGGTGCTTCAGCAGGGGCGGAAAAAACAACGCAGTCACCGCACATCAGAATACAACTACCCCTCGTAAAAACAAGTCAACTCGAAACACATTAATAGTCATTACCCCTGACAGGACTCAAGGTTTGCGTGATAACAGCAGGTATTCCCTTTCCAGTAATGTATTTTTAAAAAGGCTGAGCTATGGGAACTGCCTGGTGTTCTTATATGACTGATAGCCGGCCATGGGTGGCTAGACTGAATTTCGGGTGGAGCTGTAGGGTGACAGGGTCAATGTAAGGTTACGGTAACCAGAGAAGGATAAGGTCAGGGATTAGATGGACAGGGAAGGGTTATGATAGTTGTTTTAGTATTGGGGGATACTGTAGAAAGGATCAAATTTCACGGAGAACCTTCATTATTAGGGTTAAGATTATGTGGTAAATATTAAAAAAAATAAATATGCTACCAATTCCAGTCTCAGACCAGGAAAAAAACACTTCTTAAACTCTGAGTTTGTTTCTATAATTTAACACAATATAAATAAGTGAATGTCACAAAACATGAAATAAGGAAAACGGCGAAATACGTAAATACACACAGGGTCATGTCGGTATGGATTCATGGACGCTTTGTTATTCTAGCATGAAAATGTGCGAGAACTTCAGGGTCAAATGTACCTCTAGTGCATTCAAAGTTGTTGGGCTGTGAAACGCCTTAGACTTAACTACTTCACTTATGACTGATAGACAATGAAGACACAGGTTCAGATCGCCACCTTGTGGCAGAGATGGCACCTGACATTCTCTGATTGGGGAAACAGGAGAAGCTTTAGTTAATAAACAAGCCTTCTACAAGCTCTGAGCATTTGGAAATATCCACTACCTCTTTTCTGTGGACGTCTTAAATTCCCATAAAACAATACGGAGCCTTTAGCCCAAACATTGCAGTTGTAATCACGGAACTCTCCTGGTGTATTCCATGATGTGTGGCTAATTAAACCTAGAATTTAAAATAATAAAATAACAACTGACACTTTTTTAAACATCTACAACAGTATTAAGTGATTTAATCTGATTCTGGTATTGTTCCTATTTTGTTAATGTAATACTAAGAGTGAGCTCCCATGTCAGAATGCAAAGAACACAAAGCTTAGAGGTGCCTTACAGGGGACTTTTTTTGAAAATTGCTGTTGTTCGACTGAAAGCCCATTGCAAACGATGTCTCCATTTGTTTGGTTAATTTCTGGTTTTCATCAACCCGCAGTGCCCTTTTTTTTATGAGCATCTACTTTTCCATGGAAATTCAAGCAGATAAAAGTAAGAAAAGGATTGCTAAAAGATTATTACTGCCAGACTGATTTACATTTCAGCGGAGCTGCTTTATAAACAAAGCTCTTTCAAACAAAAACTAAATCAAAGTTTAAAACAATATGTCTGAAGTTGTTGATATTTGAAACAACTAAACTAAACCTGCTTCATTTTTGGTTAAATGAAAGTATTTTTATGGTTGGGCCATTGTATTTAGCTTCTACTTTATTTACTGTGGTAGCCATCTCCTCCCTAACCTGACAGCCTAGTGGCATATACACATGGCACAGAGGATACTAAGGAATCCAATAGCTGTTGTGAGCATCGATGCCAGTGGCCAATCTTCAGCCACCGTCAACCACAGTGGTTTCATGGGCCAAATAAAATGGGAGCTGGCAAAATGAATACAACACATAAAAATCTTTCAGGCAGCGGGGCTGTGGTTGTGGGGGCTAGTTACAGAAAAGTTATGTACTATAAACACAGTCATTGATATTAAACATCCATGTTGCGGGTCCAGCCAAGAACAACAAACTACTGCTTGCCCTTCCCACATTAACATATAAGCTGGGGGAAAGGGGACAGTAAATTTAAGAACGGGGGTAGGAAGGGCAGATCAGAGAATGCAGACATAACAGTGAATGACTATTATTGTCAATCTGTTTGATATATGATCCCCCTATAATTCTCCCAGAGACACCCGGGCATTAAAATTAGTGTGCAGCTGATTCTCGGGATATTAAATCGCACCAACAACATCCAGCTTCTTTCAGCATATTGTTTTAATTTGGTTGATAGCTCTCTACATCGAAACTAGCGTGCTTTGCCAATAGAAAAGGGTAGTTAGCTAGGTCATGCATCATATGGCCTTCCCATCAACAAAGCTGGTATGAGTGGCTTTGTGCATATTAGAGTGCCAAGGCTTGTGTGCCCCTCAGCCTTGGCAAACAGACTAGCAGCACAATCGCTCTTCACTCACACTGTAAACTCTGGCTGGGGATGAAGAGTGTGGCCACTAAATCACTGTCTGCCCCTTGAGGTATACCCCTCTGGCAAGGGAATGGCCATAAAAATATGGAATTCTAGGAGACCCAGGAGACAAGGCAGGCTTTAACAGGCCCTTACATTGAGTGAATAAATGACAGATGGAAAGTACAAAAAAGGAAAAGGACAATGTTTCAAAGGGTCTACTCTAAATGTACACTCACTTCTATTAATCTCAGCCTGTTCCCTAAATTTACGGCTGAGACATATTAGATTATTTTATCATGGATATTATAACCATCACAGCGCTGCAAAAGCCAATACACTGTCTGTCCTTCATCTGAGAAACACGGCACTCCTGCCCCCAGAACGAGCTCAGTAAGGTGAAATGCTCCACTTTGTTTTAGCAGAAGCTGAAAATGCCTCGTTGTCATCATGATATGAATGTAACTCCTTCAGGGACTACCAGCTGCAGCTTTCTGAACACGACTGCCAGCATGCTGTTCTGAAGTGCATCTTAAGAGTGACCTTTGACACACGGCAGATATGCATCTTCTGTTGATTCAGCTCCAATTACATAATTACATATATCGTGGGTGGTAGAACTCTGGCAGCATATGTAAACTGACATTTTAAATTGGAGACAGTACATTCCTGTTACAGCTAGGCAGATACCTTCATGCAGTGTGACTCCACAGTTAGAGTCAGTGGCAGATTATATAAAACCATCTGATCATTCCATTCTTCAGAGGAAATTTTTTTACGCTTATGAGCAATTACTGGGCCCTTGGGGTTTCTGAGTACATGGAGGTGTTATCTTGCTGGGTTCCTTATGGCACTTGTATAATCTCTCTTTAGTCTGACTTCAGTAAAAGAAACACACCTTTGGTGTTGGCGAACACTAATAGAAATCATCTGGGACATACAACATTTTCCGTGTGCACACAATCCCTTGATGCCAGACCACTAAATGGAATGGTCAGCTCAGTACTGTAAACACCATAATGTGTAAATACACATTTATATTTACATGTTGCAAAATGGCAATTTTTTTCACTGTATTTGTTTTTGTGCATAAGAAGTAAAATGCTTGTGGCTTTTACACTAAGATACTGTCAAACAGTTTCAAACTGTCACCTTAAAGTCAGATGCTGGGGACATCTCTCCCCCCACCAAGCAAAGATTATTCTAGAAACCATTTCCTTGTTTGATGCTGGTTCCTCTTGACGTATGTTGTGTCTGATTCAACAGCACATTACAGTCCATTGGAATCTTTTAAGTCTAAGAGCTTCTGCCTTACCTTACAGGCCGACAGTATTAAACTCGCCATGTGTGATGTTTCACTGTTGTACGAAATACGTTTCCTTTGTGCCAAAGACTCAACAGCATGATGTACGCTGCCTGTACAAAAGGCTGGAATAAAGCTTGTGTACAAAGGGAGAGGAAAAACACCGCAGTGGCCTAACGAGTCACAGAGCAGTTACCATATGTACCTACTGTTTATCCCCAATATAAGACTCCCCCTAGGGCTTGCCTGCTGCCTCTTGTTGACCCTGGGAGCCTGGAGACCGTATGACTGAAAGCAGTCTGAACTGGAGTGGCTGGCAGCAAGGGAACCTTGGTCACAGTTCAGAAAGCAGCGAGGTTAAAATCCCAGACTGAACAACGCTTGTGGGCTTTGCAGAACCATCATTTGTCAACGAGGTAATGGCAATGGCATGAATAGGGAAACTGCCTGTAAATTCAGTGCACAAATAGGCGACTTCTTTTGTGTGGAAGAGAAGAGGGAGAAAAATGCGCTGAGTCATCAGCAGCAATAACAGGCGCTCTCCTGCATGCCCAGCACTTACAGTCCGCCCTGGGAGGGACTCGGCCTCTTTCTCTGGCTAGGCTGTCCACACAGCAGACCTAGTAAGGCCTCTGTTGTTTGAATCAGCATCAACCTCCACATAAATCACCCTGCTTTTCTTCTGCAACTTTGGCCGGCTCACAGCCTCCACTGGCTGTCCCGTCTGGGGTTTGGGCCTGATAGATCACACCAGAGCCGGCCCATGAGGGGAAATATCCTTGCTGGAAGGCATCAGAAGCCTCACAGCAGACCTTCGCTATTCCCCATTTCCCTGAGGGCTAAAGGCGCGTGCCTGGGCCGAACCACCACTGGGTTCGTAGACCGCTCTGGTCCATGCCTTGCCAGGGGCCAAGCAATTAATGATGTGTGCACAAAGGATTGAGTAAAGCTGAGCAGGGTAGTGGAGATTCCAGCATGCTTGTAGGAGAACAATGAAGTCCATACATCTTAGACTTCTTATCTGACCATTTAAAATTAATTTGGCACGGGGGCTATTGGCACACTGAGACGTTTTAATTGACTCATTCCATTTCCAGAAGAAGTGATCAGCGAATCTCTGTTTAAAGAATGTGCTGGTGCAGGGCAACATACAATAGCTTTAAATATGGATGTTACTGTTTTACACAGACCCTTCAGTCTGAGATAGGATGAACAGCCAGCTTCCAATCCCAACATCTGCCCTTTTGGCCAGTGGGGGAAAAATAAATGAAAGATCATGATGTGAGATTGTGGGGAAAAAAACAGCTGAAACCAGGAAACACAAACCATGTTGATTGCCACTCGTGGCACTGTCGATTAAACACGTTTTGGAACATTGCTGACCTAGACAACGTCAGGCAATTGTGATCGGTGGTTGGATATTGAATGGCAATTAACTGTGTTTTGATTCTGGCCTTCTTAGCACATGTTGGTTAAATTTCATATATAGGCTTAACCGTTTGACAAATATGGATCTTTATTGCATGTGTCCTAAGGAAAGGCATGATTCTGAATGTATTCCCAGAAGCCACGAGACAGGGAAAAAAATTAAGTGTTATTCTATCGCAGTTACATAACGGCCCAGAAGAGACACTGCATGCATTTTTCAATCGTTGTGTTTTGGCTGCAGATTGTCAGCATGTCCTTGTCGAGTGTCCACAGCAGAGTAATTTTTCAGGGAACACTTGAGCCTCGCAACACTGATGTTCATCACGTTTGCCTGTTTTAAGTTATACTTGTGCACAAGTGTGTACGTGAGGATGTAGTGACTCAGGTATTAGTTTATAATACTGATGTCTGGCTGTTTAAGGAGATGTTACCGAGGATATATAAATACATCTCGCGGCCTAGCATCGTTCAAAAACAACAGTAGATGGGGACACTCACTACTTGTACTCGTGGTTCCCAGGGCAGGTCATGTATGGCACATAGGCGGCAATGGCTTCCACCTGCCTCATGAACTCGTCCCCAATCCTGGCATTGTCCTGGAACAGGCAGAGAAAACGGGCAGGCCTTCAGTGCTAGTCAGGGGGTGGTGCCATGCACCGAGGTTCCTACACAATTCTTCTGGTTACATCATAACAAGGTGAAACACTTAATTTGTTCATCTGGTCTTTTAGGCAAAATGCAACTGATGAAGTTAAACAGTTATTCACCTTCTGGAGAAATGTGACACTGATATAGCCTGGACATATTCTCTTCAGCGAATTGATGCCTAATTACCTACATGCAGCATTCACCTCTACATCTGGCAGTGAAGTTCTCGTTTCATATGGTGCAAAAGCTGTTCCTGGATTTTTCATTTTTGAACAAAATATATGTGAAGACTAGAGCTAGAATGAAAAATCCACTAAATCATAGAGAAAAGCACTTCAGTTTTCCCATCAAAAGAATTCAAATAAACAACATCTGGTGAATATTCAGGGTGTTAAAATATAACCCATTTTGCCACTCATGCAGGATGAAATTAAAACAATTAAAACTATATAATAACACCTACAACTTATGTGATGAAAAATACAAATTATTTACATTAATAAAACCATGTCTGCTTTCTGCCTTCCTTATATGGACCTAACAAACGATGAGCAATAAAGATAATTTAACTGGAGTTAATAGCCTAATTGGGACAATTCAGGATTACTCTTTCTGTCCTATGATGAACAGCAATTATTATGTCATTAGTATTACATGTCTCAGTGCTTTATAGATCCCAGCAAAACAAGTAGAGCCTTCTTATTTATTAATTAGCAATACTAATAAATAAAAAGGATCATGTGAGTAGTTTGAGATAGAGTCTCTAACCGTTTGTTTCTCATAACTCGTATATTTTGAACAATATCGGTAAAAAAAAAAAGTTGATTTTGTAAATTCTTCTAGGTTCTGTACTGACAAATTACAATAACAGAACCTCTGTATTTCTCTGTCAACATTTTCATAACACAAAAATACGCAGAGACATGGACGCATGGAAACAAATGATGGAATGTCAGATTTCTTTTTTATTTTCAAAGCCATGTCTGTAATCAGCATACATTAATTTTCCAGACAGCTTGAAATATGAATCTACGTTCCAACCAAACTTAATAGATTCAGAGCTGTCATTTTAACGTTGGTCATTGAGATTGACATTTGGTGGTTCCATTTCCTTCACCATCCTTTCTAAAATAGTATCAAAAGGATTTGCTGGTTTCTGTTTATAAGATCCAGGAAGCCAAGGAATGGAATCAGCAGCTGAAAAACACTGGAAGGCCCGGCCATGATTAATTTCTGTGGCCGTCTGATTATCGAGTCCTGCACATTTTTATTTCCTTTGGCACTTGGGGAACAGAGCAGTGGAACGAAATCTTCAGACATTTAATTTGCCCCAAATTATGTCAAATTGAAGTGAGCAAAAATACAGGAACACACAGTGCCGTATTCACGTAGTGTTTAAACTCGCAGCTGCACCCAGAGACATTCCACCAGCGGGAATCACCTTGCATTTTTATTTTGGTACTTCACACAAAAATAAACAGACAATCGTTTTGCTTGCTGGACTGACCACATCTTTTTCCAGGAACAGCGATGCATTTTGTTGCATGCTTAAAGCACTGAATTTGTTAATTGTGCCTATAAATACCCCATATCTGTGAACTTGCGGACTGCAAAGCATGTCATGTGGTTGGGGACCCCTGATAACCTTCCAAGCTGATGTTAGTCTGCTGTTGCGTGGAAAGATGCCCCTCATCAGCAGCCACTTACAAACATTACATGTTACCCACTTACTAAGGATCCAGGAACATTTGTGTGTGGCGTGGATTGGCACTGAGAGACAGGGTAGCCCGCTTTGAGGAAGGCCCAGTGTAATATCTACCCTTGTGTTGCTGAGGCTTGACTGAGTTAATTTTAACCCTTTGTATGAGAGATATTTATGTGTCCAGTCCTAGTGATGTATTTGCATTGTTCCCCATCCTGGGGCAGCCATATTTACAGACTGATCTTGAGTATCTATGTAACATATCACAAGTACGTTACCTCATCCATGTCATATGCAAAGTCCCCTAAAAGGCAAAAAGAAACAAGCCCAACATTATTTATTAAGCAAACTGCCTCTTTGTATATTAAGTTTTGTTTAGCCAGCATTGCTAACAACAAAAACAAAACAAAGGATGTTAACACAGTTTCTTTCATTTGAGCCTTTAGTTTAGTTCAGTAGAAACTGAATGTACTGTATACAGTCATGTGAAAAAGAAAGTTTCAGTTCTCTTTCAGTTCTATGGTTTTACATATCAGGACAGAATAAAAAATCATCTGATCCATACCAGGTTCTAAAATTATTTAAATCTAACCTCAGGTGTAAAACAACACACAACAGATTCCACCGTGTCATTATTTATTTAACAAAAATGAAGCCAAAATGGAGAAGCCATGTGGGGAAAAACTAAGTACACCCCATGATTGAATAGCTTGTAGAACCACCTTCAGCAGCAATAGCTTGAAGTAATCATTTTCTGTATGACTTTATCAGTCTCTCACATCGTTGTGGAGGAATTTTGGCCCACTCTTCTTTACAACATTGCTTCAGTTCATTGAGGTTTGCGGGCATTTGTTTATGCACACCTCTCTTAAAGTCCCACCACAGCGTCTCAATTGGGTTGAGGTCTGGACTTTGACTGGACCATCAACACCTTGATTCTTTTCTTTTTCAGCCATTCTGTTGTAGATTTGCTGGTGTGCTTGGGATCATTGTCCTGTTGCATGACCCAATTTCAGCCAAGACAGATAGCCTCACATTTGACTCTACGATACTTTGGTATACAGAGCAGTTCATGGTCGACTCGATGACTGCAAGGTGCCCAGGTCCCGTGGCTGCAAAACAAGCCCAAATCATCACCCCTCCACCACTGTGCTGGACAGTTGGTATGAGGTGTTTGTGCTGACATGCTGTGTTTGGTTTTCGCCAAACGTGGCGCTGTGCATTATGGCCAAACATCACCACTTTGGTCTCGTCTGTCCAAAGGACATTGTTCCAGAAGTCTTGTGGTTTGTTCAGATGCAACTTTGCAAACCTAAGCCATGCCGCCATGTTCTTTTTCGAGAGAAGAGTCTTTTCCTGCCAACCCTTCCAAACAAGCCATACTTGTTCAGTCTTTTTGTAATTGTACTGTCATGAACTTTAACATTTAACATGTTAACTGAGGCCTGTAGAATCTGAGATGTAGCTCTTGGGTTTTTTGCAGTTACCCTGAGCATTGCATGGTCTGACTTGGGGCTGAATTTGCTGGTACATCCACTCCTGGGAAGATCGGCAACTGTCTTGAATGTTTTCCACTTGTGAATAATCTTTCTCACTGTAGAATGATGGACTGCAAATTGTTTGGAAATGGCCTTATAACCCTTCCTAGACTGATGGGCAGCAACAATTGCTTCTCTAAGATCATTGCTGATGTCTTTCCTCCTTGGCATTGTGTTAACACACACTAGAATGCTCCAGACCAGCAAACTGCCTAAACTTCTGCTTTTATAGAAGTGGTCACACTTGCTGATGATCAGTTAATCAAGTGCATTTGATTAGCAGCACCAGGCTGCTACTTACCATCTTAATTCCTATGGAAGCAGTAAGGGTGTACTTAATTTTTCACACACTGCTTCTGCATGTTGGCTTAGATTTTGTTAAATAAATATTGACAAGGTGTAATATATCATGTGTTGTTGTTCATCTGAGGTTGTATTTACCTAATTTTAAGACCTGCTATGGACCAGATTTTTTATTATGTCCCGATATGTAAAACCATAGAACTGAAAGAAGGTGTACTTTCTTTTTCACATTACTGTATATAAGAAAAACTGTATTTCCCGCAGCTCAGTTCTTTACTGATCGCACATGCTTCATGTTCATTTTCTGAGAACAGCTCACCGGTTCCTCACCAATGTGCAGTATGGCATCATACATCCCAGCCTGGGTCTCCTTCTGAAGCCTGGCCAGTGACTGTGGGTTCTCGTTACCCATGTCTCCAAAGAGGGCAAATCTGGGACTCCATCTTGTGCTTTCATTCAGGGCGGTGAAGTAAAAAATGTCACTCCAGCCAGTCTGGCTGCCACAATGGTAGACTGTCATATAGAGGTGGAGAAAGAACAGCCATCAGTTGGTGGTGGCACAACGACTGCAGATGGATTCATCCCAGATGCCTCATAGTGGGGCGTAAGCCCAAAAAAATAGCAGTCTGACATTTCTGCCTGTTAACATGGCTGACACATACATGATTAACTAATGTACGTGTAAACCTAAACCCATTGGCTACTAAAGCCACTTCTATGTGCATCCCTAGGTGTGCTATGGGCCCCAGCGATGTGACAGCCAGGAGGCGCCATTGGGGCTCCGCCCAAGCTATGCTTGAGCCACATCTGTAAGGGGGTAGCCAGTATGCCGACCCATCCCACACCACACATCTGTATCCATATGACCCATCGACGGTACCACTCAACCGTAGCGATGATTTGGCTAAACACTGGACAGCCAAGCTGCAGCTGCCTCTCCTCACACCATCCGATCCCCTTTTCTCGTCAGGCGATTGAAAAAAAAACAAACAGAAACTTTCGAGCAATCAGAGTTTGCTAAGACAGGGCCATAAAATGAGCCTTGCCAGAAATCACACAGCAGGCAAGAACAGAGCAGAAAGCTAAACCGGGCAGACCTAGCCAAAAAGGAAACCGTCCAGGTGGCCCTGCTCGTGGGACTCAGCAGCCTTTGATGCCTTGGCACGTCCCCCATTCCCTGGTGACCATTATGTAACGTGCCAGGGCTTCTTAGTAGACACATGTATTCCCAGTTCAGATACCTGCTCTTCTGCCTGTCTTAGTGCTTTCACGCTAAAAGCTTCCATAATCTCTGGCTGCATGCACTCACCATAAACAGAGCCAGGCTTCAAGGCCGTCAAGGTGACCCTGTGAATGAACAGCCTCCTCTTCTCTGAACCCCCGTCCACAAAAGTGCTGGTACTCCCCTTGGCCACCAGCGTAAAGACTTTTGCACCCCATTCGCTGTATTCAACCATGCTCTCCGTCTCGTTGAAGGTGGTCCAGGTGACCACCATAGAGCCATGGACTCCTGGTAGGAGACACCTGGTTATCAGACACTAGTGGAAAAGAGCAACTGTATGTTTGTTCTATATTCCAATTAATGATCACAGAAAATGTCATATGTTACATAGACCAAAACAGCTACAGTTAGACTAATGGCTAACATGAGACCAAGCCATAATAGCAAAATATATTAGACATAAATTAACCATCTGGGAAAGGTCCTCCTCTGCACAAACTGATGTCCAGGAACAAAATAAAAGACACCAAAGTAATTATCACCGTGAAATTGTACCTGGATAGGAGATGTGCACCTGCTCTGGTTGGCTCCAAATGGGAGGGACCCCCTGCAAAGGGGTTACCAAACAGCTGACAACCAAGAGAATCGATGCAGACCACATCTCTGCTTTCTTATCTGCCAGCGCTGTGCTCTGTGTGACACATGAGGGCAGTTCAGCCACGTGACTTATCCTGTGCAGTCGCATGACCTTCATGCTTTCCTGCACCAAAAACAAACACACAGAAATCGTTTCCCGGACTATGACCCGTCTGCTCTGCCAGATGTCCACGGGATAGCCAAGCTCCCACACCTTTGACGCACTTCTTCTCCTCAAAACCAGTTATGCAAGAGGAAGAGTGTAAG
Organism: Gymnarchus niloticus; assembly: GCA_009936485.2. Classification (NCBI taxonomy): domain Eukaryota; kingdom Metazoa; phylum Chordata; class Actinopteri; order Osteoglossiformes; family Gymnarchidae; genus Gymnarchus; species Gymnarchus niloticus. Next base: position 292,292 of record JAACJT020000021.1, on the reverse strand, counting down.
AAGGCATAGGATGACAAGGCAAGTGAAGTGCTGTGTCTCTGGTCAAGAAGAACGATGCACTCTTAACGCCAGCTGCTGGCCCTGACTGTGACCTGTGCATAAAAAACAATCAATAATCAACTGCAAATAGCCCTAAGAATATAAAACAGTTGCTTTTTTCTACAATGTGGTCAAGATTGCCTTACCACAAAGTCACTTTTTTCACCCTACTCAACTGACTTTAGTACTGGTCTCGCCTCTTAGCAGTCATCGTCTCTGAAGTCCAGATAATTATTGGCTGCAGTTTAGTTTCCATCACATGAACAAAGGAGGGAAAGAGCTTTGTCAGCTTATTATGAAATACCAGCAGTGCATTTCCATGCATTTCCTCATATTTATGTAAAGAATCATTAGCAACTTTATAACCTAGAGCAAAAAGCTTTTAACGTTTGGGAAGAATTTTAACAGTTTAGCTCATACAGCAACATGATTATATTTAGCTTTGCAATCTTTTAAATCTAAGGGCAACAGTATAGATTTGGGAATTTGCATCTATTGTGCAAGAAGATGTGAATGTTCCATAATAAGCTAATGCGAGTGTTGCTCTCAGTGAACTAGGTCACCACATTTCTGTGTTTGAAAGCATTCCTCTTCAGCTTCTCAACTATAAGCAACGGGTGACTTGCACGAAGTGGGAGGACAGCACTGTCGACCACTGCTACAGCCCCTTTCCAAGGGATCAAACGAGGAAACACCACGCCATACACACACTGCACTCAGTCACTGTGCAGATCAGCTGGCTTTTAACACACTTATGACAACAGCGCTTGGTCCCATAACGCTTTATGTAGTCCATTATCTATCCCTATTCCAAAGCTATTCAAAATAACCTGCCTTAGCGACTGCAGACCCATCACTCTCACATTGATGGCCATGAAAGTGTTTCTAAGCTTGGCACTTAACTATTTTAAACACTCTACACATGGGCACAGTGCCTCAGTGGCTACCACTACTGCCTCACGTCTCCCAAGTTGGGGGTTTTAACCGCACCTCAGTTGTGTGTGTGCGCGTAATTGCATGTTCTCCCCATTCTTCATAGGTTCCCTCCTGCAGTCTGGTGACACGTGGATTAGGCTGACTGGCATTTCTAAATTACCCATAGTGTGTGACTGTACCCTGCAATGCGTTGCTACTCTATCCAGGATGTCCCCTGCCTCGTGTCCTATGCTGCCTGGCATAGGATCTAGGTGAACCTGCACAGAATGTGTTCTGCAAAATGAAAGGAAATGCTCTGCAGGATTACAGATAGATGCACTTCAATTTGCCTATCGCCTAGACAAGTCTGCTGTGGGAACACAGACATTCAAAGAGTAATGTTAGGCACAAAACATACAAGGCCTCAAAAACTTGCCATCATTTCATTCCCTACACACCAGGCAAATTGCACCAAGGAATCATCTCTCCCATTCTACCCACATATTCTCTGCTCTGGCAGACATTTCACTTGTCTGACCTCCAAAATCACACGTTTTATTGTCTTAATATATCTAAAACCAACTGCTTTCACACTCAGAACGTGACTGCACAATACGCATCCCCTGTATAGCAATTTTACCCGTACTTATTCTATTTAACTGTCAGAGTTGCTCAGCCCCCAGTCTCTGTTTGTAGAGTTTGAATGTTCTCCCTGTTTTACAGAAGTATTTTTTCCAGGTCTTATAGTTTCCTCTCACAGTCCAAAGACAAACAGTTAGGTGAACTGGCATCTCTAAATTACCCATAGGGTGTGCCGGTCTGTATAACTGCACTAAAGCATCCACACTCACAGCTGTGGCTTTAGAGTGTATTTTAAAGTAATCACTATGACACAGTGATACAGTGTTCACTCAAGGCTTCATGATACAAATTGTAAAATGTTAATACAATAATGCTTAAAATGTTTTTTCACTGAATATGATTTTTTACACTAAAGATCTCTACAGTTTTCTGAAAGTTTTCATAGCTGCGGGGTGGTGCACACATTGCGCCCATTTGGACGTACGGGGGCGCCCTTCAAAGGTGGCCAAAGCTGTCGAGTCCATATATTTCCCCGACCAAACAACAGGGGGCGACCGATGCCACATGACAGTGTCAGGCTAAGCTGACTCCCAACGTGCCGTGTTTTTCTGTTTGAATGGCGCAAATAACACGCCTATTCCGAATGCAATTTTCTCGGTAAATGCTGTTTAAATCCTTTTTAATTCTTATTTTTAAGTTTCTCTTTTTGTTGCCGATCAGGTAAAATCGAGTTCAACTCCAGACTTGACACGCTGACAATCAGACACTCAAGAAGCCAAGATGTAACGGTAGGTGAAGGTGCTCCTTTCCCTAAAAGCGTGTCATTAAGTCGTAGCCGGCGACCCCTCTCGGAAAAACCCACCTTTTCCCGCAGCTAAGTGGTCGTCTAGCCAGCTTTGTCACAGATCGGCCGAAAGGCTCCGAAGTGTGCTTTGCTGTGTGTGACTCGGCAGGCCTCAGTGGTACCTCTACTGGCAGCTGCCTTCGCTGGTCGGGTAACAAGGAATAAAATCCGGCTCACAAACTGATCTTAAAGTGTGTGTGAAAACGCAGTCCGTGCCGGATGCATTCAGCCAGCGGGAAGCCGGGGAGATCCTGCCATGGCCTCTCTTTGTTTTCGGTGACGGCCTCGTTATGGCAGTGAACTTGAACAAAGGCGATTGTCCACCGCCGCCGGGGCTTCCCTAGTGGCGTGGCCGTCCTTCCCGAGTGGATCTTCGGCTGCAGCCTGTCTGTGCGAAAGGAACTTTCCCCGGAGAGAAGGCGCTCTTTGAGGCCCCACTGTTCGGCCATGCTGTTACCTGAATAATACCCTAGATCTGTGGCGCGATGCTGGCATTTATTAATGTAGTGTTCGGCCCTGACCAGATTACTTTATTAACCCGTGGAGACTTTGCTGGGAAGGGACGGAGGAAAGCTGTCTTCTCCCAGTTAAGAAGGTCGTAGTCGAAAATGGACTCGGACGCCGTACTTTGACAGATGCAAGTGGTGCTTATAGAAGGTCTTGTAGGCTGGCAGGTGTATCGGCCTTTCGGAGCAGTCTTATTCCATCTAGAATTATAGCTACGAGATGCATTTGAAAATGTGGCAGTGCTAAACGCCTTTGTGCTTTGGGTCGGGTGACTTTGTGTTTCTCTTGTGCCGCATTGGCTTAATACTGAAAAGCGTCGGAAGCAGTTAATCCAGTCTCGGTAGTTTTGTGTAATGTTACCTGCTGCTGGTTGATCGTGCGGACTCGGCCCGGCTGCGTTAATTGTTGCTTGCTTGCGTTGAGTAAGGAGGAAATGTGTTAAGTTTAAAGGAAGAACTTGAAATGAGAACTTCCTGGATTATTTGGTACGTGACAGTGATGCAAAGATTTTGTGTATACGGCAACTCATTTTTCCTTTCTTCCGTCTCTCCCAAAGGCCCTTCCCTGTTATGGCCTCTGGAGCCCATGGTGTTGACACATCCGACCGCCAGTTCCACAAAGATGTCCAACCCTGTGAGCTCGTCAAACAAAGGATATGGTCTGCAAGTGGCAAGACCATGAAGGAGGCAAGTGTGCCTGTGGTGGTTAGTTGGGTGCTTGTGTGACTCACTTCCTGTTTACCAGTGTGTTTGGGACAGGGAATCCCTGTGTCAGTGTGCTTTAGTGCCACAAAAACAGCAGTTAATTATTTTCTTGTTCTGTGGAACATCTAACTTCCCCTCATCTAAGCAATGTGTGTGGTTTTTTTTTTTCTCCACAATATCATGGTAGGTTTTAGTGATCAGATGTGTCATTAAATCAGAGTCAAATGGTGCACCCATTGTACTAGCTTTTCCTTCCAAGCGATCTTTTACATGTACTCTAAATTCTTCTTCCACCAAACCTTGTTAATGGTGTTTTTTTCCCTTTAGGTGGATTTTTTTAAAAAGGAAGAAATAAAAAAGAGGTTAGTGTTCTTTAACCATCAGTGGTCAGACACCTCATGCATGATTTTCATGTGTGTTGATGTCAGGAAGGATGTAGCGAAACACCACTGGCATGTGAATTGACTCATTCACAAAATTCAAAAAGTAAAACCTAGGCTAAGTGAGTCCCAAGAGCCTTGGTTTTAGCAGTTTTGTGTGAGGGGTGGTTGGGTTATCTGGGCCAACCCTGAACCTTATCTTTGCACCGCAGATCTCCAGTGGGCCGTACTCCACAGAACTCTGGCAAAGTGAAAAGAGTGGTGTCCGGCAAACGAAAGGCACGTCAGGTGGCGGTGTACCCTGGAGGCCAACGGAGGCCATCCGCAGCTGGTGGGAGCTGTGACATGGCAAACAAAGAGAATGAGTTGGCTTGTGATGAGGACCATTACCAAGGGCTCTATTGCAGACATCCCCTGAACCAGCCAGGAGCCACCAAAATGGATGGGCCTGGCTACAGTGATAAGTACAGCGACTACTTTGCTGAGGTGGGTTTCTCGCTGGTAGTTTTGCTTAGCTGTCCTTTTTGAATATTGCTTTTTCGTAAGAATCTTGAAGCAGATAAGACGAGCACCAATTAAGCTCCTTTTTCCCAGAGAAAAATTGATTTTGCTTATGTGTTCATTGTGATAGTTGAACCATTTCAGATCATTTATGGCTTTTTCATGACTTTATTTTTAACACAGCTTTCTAAGGATCATGATGCAATGACCCAAGTGCTTTTTGGAAGAAACCTCAGGCTTAATGTTGCTTTGACTCTGTGGCGAAGGAACGCAGGGGAACTAGTTGCATACCTTCTCAGGTAAAAATCTAAAACTAAAGATCTGCTGGTTAATTTGAGTGTTCAGATATTAATTTCTTCTACCTTTTTGCAGAATCCAGGACACTGGTGTGCTTGTTGACTGTTTACCTGTAATCACAAAAAGGTAAATATTGTTTTGATTTTAATTTTTTTTACTTCATTGTTTTGCATTATAACTTGTGGTCTGTCTTCAAACAGTCTTCAAGAGGAAAAGCCAAATATATCAATTGGCTGTTGTGTAGACCTTCTACCTTTAGTAAAGACACTTCTTACAAGTCCATATGAAGAGTAAGTTCCACTTTCTATAACAATCTAGATTAGTCTTAAGGCTGTGGGAGGCTTTCACTGGAATGTTTTCTTGCATTTCAGATACCTGATAGTCGGTTTACATTGGCTTCAGTCGGTTCTGAAGAAGTGGTGGCCAGAACTGTCTGTGAATGGCAGGAATGCTCGCGACAGCCATTCAGATAAGTATGTTTGGTCCATGTGGCCTCTTACAGCTCATTTGCATTTATTATCCATGTGTATTGTGTGCTCTCAATGTTTCTTGTTTGATTTCCAACTTAAATTTGTATTGTAGGAATATTCATGTGATGAAGCAACAGTTACAAGAACTATGGGAACATGGCTCAAAATTAATTTTAGTTCCTGGAACTACGGGTGAACTGGCAAAGGTATGGATCTTCATGCCTTCCCATAATCCTCTAGCAGCTGTGAAATGTGTTTGAATGTGGCTGTGTTCTTATTCTGTCCTCCTCTTTTGAAGGCAGTAGAGTCGTACTTATCGCAGCTGCGCTGATGCAGAAATGTAGCACTCCGAGGGTCTGACCACTCCAAGCACTTGACAGTGGATTGCAAAGCTGCTTTTCAACTCCCACACTAATTCTGGGGCCAGAGGGACTGAGACTGGCAAGGCCTCAGAGGCAGGACACGGTGGGCTTGATGGACCAAGCGTCCGGCTGATGATGCATAACTTTTTTTTTTTTTTTAAATAAATGGGGGGGTGGTGAAACCAACTACAAACCTTAACAACCGGCTTCACGGTGAAGTTGGCTCTTTGCTCTGGGGCACGCAATGGACTCTGATGTGCAAGAGGCTCAATCCAGAATGACCAACAAAGTGCCAATCTCTCTCTCCACTGCAGCACTATTCTACTGTCGTGTTTTTGTAGAGATGAATGTAATTTTTTTTTCTCCCCCCTTCTTTCCCTGAAATCAAGAACAGCAAGTCTTAAATTATTAGACCTTTCCATGTGCTTGTTCATAATTAAAATCTTTGACTGTAATGTACATAAGATTTTATTTTAATCGAGTATTAAATAAATATTCAATGTCCTGTTTCAGTCGTGGATTTTATTGTGATCGAAATTATGACCTTTAAGTAGGCAACTCCGTATTAGAGACATATTAATGTATAATCCCCGTGAAATCGTTCAGACTTGCACAACGGAATGCAATGTTTGTCTTGCGTTTCAATGTTAGATTTTGGTAGGTGATATCTAGGAAACTAAATGTATGTGTAAATGGCCCGCAGGCGGAAGGTGTTTTGCTTATCGCCTCGACGCAGTTTACAGAAAGGTTGTGGCCGTGTCTGCTGTTGTCAATAAAGTTTTTCGTACAATCGCCGCGGTGACATCACCGCGCAAGCGCAAGCGACGTTTAATGGTGGAGAAGTCGGCGTCCGGTTGCTTCTCACAGTCTTATATAGAATTATCGTGGTTTAGCCGTCATTAGGACTGTTTTCCAGGGCGGCGAGGTTCGAGTCAAGATGCTTCTGCAGCGAACTGCGTGGTCGTCGTGGCTGTGTTTAATAACGCAGTTTGCGCTCTCGCTGGGTTTCGGAGACTTGGAGCCGGGGCCTGGAGGTGTCGCGGCGCCGACGAACGGAGATCGCTTCAAGATCGAGGGCCGGGCAATCGTGCATGGGGTGAAGCTCCAGGACTGGGTCTCTACTGCCCGTGTTCTCGTGGAAGGGGAGGAACATGTAGGGTTTCTCAGGTAGCTTTTACGTTGTGTCTGAGATTAAACGACAAAGTCTATCCTTGCTGTTTAAATTGCATCCTATTTTATATGTAATGGTGGTTTATGACAGCAAGCACCCTAACGACGAATGCCCAAATTGGGGGAATGACAGCGAATGATAGATATTTCCTTACGGTTTGTAATGTTATTTCTGTACAGGACCGACGGGAGCTTTGCCGTGAATGATGTTCCTTCGGGATCATATGTAGTCGAAATTGCGTCTCCAAGTTACAGATTTGAGCCCGTTCGAGTGGATATCACATCAAAAGGAAAAATGAGGTATTTGTTGTGTTTTCGTATAGTTCGTTTTCCATTGTGGGGCGTTGTGTTGTCGATGTGTAGTAAAAAGCTTTTATTAAATAACACGCAGTTCGCGCTTAAGTAGGTGGGTATCCTTTCAGTCGAAATAAAATGTACAAAACTAAAGTGCATAAAGCATGTTTCTCAAGTTCTGTATGTTCTGACCCACAGGGCACGCTTGGTGAATTATATTAAGACTTCAGAGGTGGTGAGGCAGCCATATCCACTCCAGATGAAGTCAACTGGGCCCCATGTGTACTTTGTAAAGAGAGAAACCTGGGGTTGGACTGATTTCCTTATGAACCCAATGGTAAGAGACACAGCAGTAGCACTCATTACTTCTTTTGTGTATTAAAAGGCTTGTGATCTGGAAGATTTACCTTCAAAGCACATTCACTGGCATTTGTATGTAATTTTGTCTTTTTATTAAGGTGAAACCATACACAGATTTACCGATGACACAAATAAGGCATCAAAACCTACGGTGGGTGGAATTATCCCAAACAACCAGTCAGTACTGGTGATGTTATCACCAGTATTGATTAGTTGTCTGGGATACTCCCACCCACCACGGGTTTTGAAGTCATATTTGTCCTTTTACTATTATGATTAACCTCCTGTTTCACTTTTCACCCAGGTTATGATGATGGTCCTTCCACTTCTTATCATAGTTCTACTGCCTAAAGTTGTCAATACCAATGACCCAGAGATGAGAAGGGTAAGTAATCTAACCAAGCTGACCTTGTATACTGTAATCTGGATGACTTTCGTGCGACTTCTGTGCTAAGCACATAATACATGTATGTGTGGCACCCTTCAGGTATTGCAGGGACAGATTCGCTGAAGAGGCTTTGGTGCACTTGGCCGGAGAGGCAGGCGGATGATATTGACTGTAATGGCTTTGTACTTCTGTTTGCTCTTCTAGGAGATGGAGCAGTCAATGAATATGCTGAACCCCAACCACGAGCTGCCAGATGTCTCGGAATTCATGACCAAGCTGTTCTCCAAGGGGTCCGGCAAGTCCGGAGGTGGTAGTAAGGGAGGCAAAAGTGGCACAGTGAAAAGGAGGTAGTACAGTGTTTATGCCCAGGAACAGTAATGCACTGTAGCACTGTTACCATGGAAACAGGCTTTTGTAATTTTAAATGAGAATAGTTATTTCTGCTCTATTTGTCATTTTGTGCATTAGAAGCTCAGCATTTCAGGAGTTGCATATTTCCTGGGTGAGGGCGAGGGGTGAAAAATGGTAATTGTTTTTGAACACGTGTTGAAAAAGTTCAATCTCATAAGTAGTGCAGTCATGAAAGAAGCTGCCTTTCAGTTGTTGGTTTTTTTTTTTTTTCTTTTTTCTTTTAATTTCTCTACACGGAGTGTTAACATTGCAGTCAGTCTGTTAGGTAGTTGGCTGGTCAAATATCCCTCTGCAATGCATGTCCAGCACCTCAGATTTAATTTCTTAAAACCTGTTGCACTGTTGAATGTAAGTTAATGTTAGTGTGTAAGCTCCATAAGGCATCTGTTGCCACACTGTATGTGTATATTTTATACTGGTTCTCAGCTTGATCCAGTTCCTGCCACATGTACTAAAATGAGATGATGTATATTAGAGATATTCACTATGGGTGTCAGTTGCCTGAATTAGGATTGATATCCTTGAATAAAATAAAAGGTTATGAATTTTTAACCTCAGAATGAAAAATAAAGCGCTCTAAATGCTAAGGTTATAAAATTGTGTTGCTCTTGTACTTAAGTCATGCTACTTAATCTTTGTTAATTCAACTTCAGTTAACTGCTCTGGGTTGAATATTTTGACTTGTTTGCTTTCAGGGTCCCCTTGCGGTGCCCTACTTATCTGATACCTTGGATTTGGGGGGGGCAGGTGGGGGGTGGAAATGTCTGCCTGAAGTGTATGCTGGGGAATATGCAGTCTTTGGCTGTACGGAGCCAGCTGCTTGACAGTGCTGCTGAGAGCCTGGGTTGCGGTTGTGCTCATTCAGGTTTGCTTTGGACTGTGAAGTTAACTCTGTGTGTCATGCTGTGCATTGGAAGTGTCTTACTAAGAATAAATATGTAATTGTAATTGCAGTTCATGTGACAAACACTGTTGTCTCCCACCTGCTGATTAGTGAGTGTTTACAGTCTCTCTTTGACGTTTTAAACATGGGATCGCCTGAAGCCTTGGAGAAAGTAGTATGTGAAGCAACCAGTGAGTGTTTTTCAATTCCACAGTGTGAGTCTGCTGTGTTTCCGTGAAGCCTAGTCAGTTGTGGTATTCATGCTTCTCATTAGACAAAATTCCTCTCAGGTCTAAGTACAAAAAAGAGTGTACCATCCAGCAACATTCTGCAATCCTTTTATTTAAACAAGATGGATAACAGCAGCAAGAACAAAGGTTGAAATATCTCTCAGTGTTAACTCAATCAGGCCTCTGCCGATGGAGAAATTCAGGGCCGCGTGGAGCTTTGTGGATAAGGGCCAGCTTTAATCCTTATTGAGTCTAAGGAGGCTGAAGTCCGACAGAGGCAGACATGGAGCCAGGTGTGAGCGACTCCACGTCCGTTTGGACTCTGAGTCTGGAGCTGCCAAGTGGGATGGTCGTGTTTGTTCTGTCCCTCAAGGCGGAGTCAAAGTACAGCATGCGTATGAGATTCGGCACAACTGTCATTAGACGCGGTAGGTGACACTCGCAAGGGACATGTAAAGTTGCTAACTTTATTTGCTCAGTTTAAGAGGGACAAACCTTTTTACCTAAAGCATAGAGTGCTCTCTGTTCATTTGTAACATTTGTGTCACTCTTATTTATGATAAGTTATTGACTGTCTGATGGAGTGTTTATATTACTCTGAAATGTCTTAAATATTTCAGATTGCAATTATTAGGATCTTGGGCTGATTTACAGGTATATGCTACACCTTACATTTGCCTTCTGTTTGACAAAATTGCTGCTGTTTTTGCCTGGCAGTCATGCCCTTCGCGTTAACTTTCAGGGGGATGTGGGGGATGATTACTGTGGGATGCCTGAGAGTTCTCCTGCTCTCTGTGCTCTGCTTGACGGGGGCTCACTGTGAGTTTCCTCCTGCCAAGAATGTCCACCTGCTCTACCCTGAAGAGGTCAAGCTGGTCCTCAATCCAGGGCTCCAAGGTAAGGTCCTGGCTTGCCTGGTAGCAACTGGATTTTCTAAGTAAACCTGTCCTTAAAAGTTAGTAATTTATGATGCTGATAAAAGTGGCTTATCGCTGCTGATCACTGATATCACTGGAAAGTATGTTATGTTTTGGACACTGACCTTGTGAGTAATTAGTTTCACACAAACTGCACGATATGGAGTAAGAATGACTTTTATCAGAAGTCACAGTTTGCGTGAAACGGGGGGGGGAAGGCTGAGCAAATGAATCAGTGAGTTTCAGCTCGCAGCTGTTGATTAGCCTTACAACAGGATTGTGATGAGGATGAATTGAATACATCAGGTCAGCATTCCAGTGAAAAATGGGGTAGATATATTTGCTGAGTTTTGACATTTCATTAGCTTAGCCATTTAGCAACCAGTACATGGTATGCGTAAGAGAGGTGTGTGTGTGTGTCTTGCAGAGTTCCCAGGGGACTGCTATGAGATCTGGCAGGATTCTGGGGGCCAGGCACCGGATGGAATGTATCTCATCCAGCCAGCAGACTCCCTCATCGTGGCCTACTGTGCCATGCAGGATGGTGGCTGGACTGTGGTGCAGCACATCACCGTCAACAGCACAGTTGACTTTGACCGCACCTGGGATGAGTACAAACTGGGTTTTGGGGTCCTTACCGGGGATCATTGGCTGGGCAATGAATATCTGCACCAGCTAACCCGCCGACCCCAGCGGTACAAGTTGGGAGTCAAGCTGGTGGACAGAGACGCGGTTACCAAGATGGGTGAGTATGATCCAGTGTTGGTGGAAGGTGAGGAAACCCAGTACAGACTCCGCCTGGGGCTGTTTCAGGGCACTGCTGTGGATGCCCTCACTCAGGACACGGAGAACTATCTCCATGACAACCAGAAGTTTACCACCAAGGACCGAGACAACGACAACTATTTCCAGAACTGTGCCAAGCTGGAATTCCAGGGTGTGCCAGGCGGTGGCTGGTGGTATGACGCCTGTGCCGGTGCAAATCTCAACCGGCGCAATGTTATCTACTGGCAGAAGGACTGCAATAAGGAACATCTCTGCAAGTATGCCTGGATGATGGTGAAGCCCTCCAGTGATGCTGAGGGAGTCAGAATTGGCAGCTGTCAGAAGGATGAGTTGTGATGAAGTCTGGGGGGGGTATGAACTATACAGTTAGGGGCATCAGGAGCTGTCTGTGGGGAATGATGATTACAGCTTAATCCTTCCCGAAAAATAAGCTTAATTTTTGAACGAATTACTCTGGTATTTGCAAATCTTTAAAATGAGATCTTTGGAAAAATAACTTTTCACTTTTTGTTTATGTGTGTTTCAGTATGTAATATTGATTAGGCAAAAATGTAGAAACTGGGGCTGGGACATAAAGCAGTTTGTTAAACTATACCAGAAATAGCCAAAATTACAAATCCTTCCATTGTTTTATGTGGGGAAAACAATTTGTAAATTTAAGGATAAATTTAAAATTCGATTTAAAAATTGCTTCGAATGTTCTAACACATTACAATTGTACACATTGGTAAATGTAAGGGGTGACGTGACTTTTTTTTTTGCTTAAGCATTACAAAAAAGGAGAATGAGGTAGCTAGTCTAAATATGTATAACCCTCTGGATGTTTCTGAGTGGTTATTTAGTGCAATGCTCATATCACCTGTCATAATTTACACAGCTACAAACTGGGCACGTGCTTTGCATTAGGTTCAAAATCAAATGTTTTCAAAAGTAGCAATATGTGAAATAGATCCATGTGCTATTAAGTAATTATATATATATATATATATATATATATATACACACACACACACACACACACACACACCAGGTATGATCCTGTCATGCTTGTAGCTAAACATAGACTAAGATGAGGTTTTGTAGGGATACATAGGAGAAAGAATTCAGATATACAACCGTAAATGCACACATTATAACAAAAACCCAGAATCTGATGGCAATTAATACAGTCCTTTCTACTTTCAAATATTGGTAGGCACAGAAACAAACAACTGTTTTATTGTCATTTCAGGGTGATCTGACTTGTCATTAACAAGGGTTATTGATTCAACAATAACATGATACAAGCAAAAAGTCATTCAAGTTCCAGTTGAAACTAGTGCACCTCCACTTGACTTTACATGTTTCTACATGTCTGAACTAGTCTCCATTGTGCATAATACTATAGGTACTAGTTAATTAGTGATCTCTAACCTGAACCCATCAGTTGCTGCCAGGATTGGTTCATTTATAGGAACTAACATTTTACTGGAAAATTCTGCTGGAATTTACAGTAGGGAAAATAAACTTCTAGTTAATTGTATTACAGCATTTTCTGCTCTCCACTTTATAGCCTAAATATATGTAGAAAAGAATGAACTTTGTATATTTAGAAAACATAAATTATGTATACAGGAGCCTACTCATTTGAGAGACATTTTCAACATTACCTTGTTACAAAAGGCTTTAATGACCAAGAATGGACTATTGATTGCTTATAAGAGTCAGACTGTACATATAGCCATAGCAGAGTCATATAATCCCAGTGCAAAATATGGAAAACAGAAGTAGGAGTGGAAATCTGGTGAATGTAACACGACCAACCCAAGCTCTGTCCAAATGTGCTTGTTGCAGAAATAAAGACGCTGTGAAAATCAAAGGAAATGTACACGTGGGTCTTTTTTCATCTTCATAGAAATTAATATTCCAATGATTATATCTCATCATCAGAGATGTTTTATTTGTCAGTGTCAGTTGTCTCTGTGACCCTCAACAGGACAAACAGGGAAGATGATGATGTATACAGTTGTCTTTTCACTCTGCAGAAAGTGATAATCCTTTATCACTGGTTTGACTTGTGGATAACTCGTATTGCCAGATAATATTTGAATGACAAGATTCAGCCAGGTTTCCTCAGCTGGTCTACTTTGATCAATTGTTTACGTGAGCTTGACTGCAACTAAGTGTTCAAATGTTTTCGGTAAATTAAACGATATGCTTTAGTTATTTGTGTGCACGAAAGGCCTGATTATGAGTAGGTTTGAGGTTTCTAGTATAATTTTTCTTCTGTCCTCTTCTTTTTCCACTGGCAGAGCAGCAGCATCCGGAAGGTTTTCTGGAACGTTTTGTTGCACAAGGCGTAGCACATGGGATTAACCGTGCTGTTGACATAACATAGCCAGTAGCCCAGGTGCCAGAGAGAGAGGGGAATGCACTCAGAGCAGAAAGTTGAGATCAGAACCATGATGTTGTAGGGGGTCCAAGTCAGGATGAAGGCTAGGAGGATGGCACTAAGAGTCTGAGCTGCCTTCTTCTCCTTGATGAGAACCATCCTTTTCCGCTTGGTGATCTGGTTCTTCAGGTTGGTGTCCATGGGCTTGGAGGAAGAGGTGGAAGGGACACCCATGGACTCTGCAGAAGAACATGATGACTGAATCATTTTTGTGTCCCCGTTTTTACATGGCTGGGGGCTTCCATCTTTAGGAACTGGCTTAAATTTATATGAAACACATTTTTTGTTTTTTTGGGAACTGCTCTTGGGTGGAGAAGGTAAGTAGCATCCCTCTTCATAGCTGCTTAGCTGTTCATTCTCACTTGTGACAGAACTTTCTTTTGGCTCACAGGCCTGGTTCTTACAAGGTGCTTGAAAGATTCCTGTAGAGACAGGGTGCTCCTCATCTTCTGAGGATGCGTCACTGTTAAAGGTGGTCACCTGCTCAGCCCTGGACCACTCATCATTAGAAACTGGCACAGACTTGGCAATGTTACTACGGTTAGAAGAAGACCAGGATGCCTGGGTCCTATCCCGGGAGGAACTTGGAGGCTGTTTGCAGTTGAAACAGGACCTCATTCTAGTCCTCTGGGGGTTGGTACTGCTGGAGTCAACTGAAGAGTTGAGACCTTGAAGTTCTGCTAAATCCTTTGTGCGCTTCTCAGTTTCCTTGTAGATCCTCCAGTACAGAATGGTCATGATGGAGACTGGGATGTAGAAAGCAGCAATTGCAGTTCCAAATGTGATCACTGGCTCTGAGAAGAATTGGATCTGGCATTGCTTGTCAGGTACTGTCCTTTTGCCAACAAAATACTGCCAACACAAAATGGGGGGTGCCCATAAGACAAATGACACCAACCAAGCCAGGCCAATCATGATTCCAGCCCGTTTGGGTGTCCTTTTAGCTCTGTATGTTAGTGGTCTTGTAATGGAAAAGTATCTGTCAAAACTAATAACTAGCAAATTCATTACTGAGGCATTGCTAGCCACATAATCTAGAGCTAACCAAAGGTCACATGCCAAGCTCCCCAAAGACCAGTACCCCATGAGTATGTAAGAGGTATATAAATTCATGGAAAATACTCCAATTATGAGGTCTGCAAAAGCCAAGCTCAGCAAGTAGTAGTTGTTTACAGTTTTCAGCTGGCTGTTGACCTTGAAGGAAATCATCACAAGAATGTTCCCAATTATTGTGATCAGACTTACAATTGCTGATACAGTCGCTATGGTTATGACTTCCCATAAACTGTGTGTGGCTGGATGGATATCCGATGCATTGACTGTAGAATTTTGCCATTTGTCCACCTCCATGTTCTTTATGTTGATGTGAGCTTACAAGAAATTTGTCTGGTGACAGCAGTCTACTGTAATTCCTTCATGAAGTAGCATAGTCACCTGAGGGGGAAAGCACAAGGTATTTTAGCAACTAATAATAATTAGCAGGCAACGTGGGCGCAATGTATGAGCGTGCGGTTACATACATTTATTCTTTGTACTGTACTTGTTAAAACAGATTCGTTATCATCTCAATATACTAAAGTGTCCTCAGTGTTGTTAACGCTGACATCGGACGGAACCGGAAGTTTGGCTTTAACATTATTTAGTATCCCACGCGCGTACTCGGAAGCCCAAACTTGATGACGCGAAGAGCGAAAATGAGGCGGGAAACCGACATTTCGTTAGAGTCCGGTAGGTCAAGTACCGACAGCGGAAACGTTTAACGACGTAACTTTCAAAACCGAAATAAAACTCACGGTTATACAACATGCAGCCTTATAAAGACAAAAATAGGACTTGATTGTTAAAGAAAAAGCCCACTTTTAAATGGATAGTCTCAAACAATTATAATTGCTGAGTAGTTGTATTCATAAGGTGCGTGCTAGCTGCCCTATTATTCGGGTTTAAAATAGTTCTTTTATTACCCAGAAGCATATATACCAGTTTATAGTTTGTATAAGAACAGAAAATTGAAGACTATTAAAATAATGCGGTTTTTTTTTTTTTTTTTTACTGTGGTAATTAAAATTATTGTTAGGTTGTAATTAAGCGAAGTGGTCTTACTATAACACACGCAATTGTTTATGTCTTTAATTGTGTGTAATTCTGGGATTAAAATATAAAATTTTGGGATGCAATGAATTTCCCCCGTCCAGCCTAACGTATTAACGAATAAATTAGTGTGAAACTAACACACGCGAATTCACAGACACGTAACCGAGTTTATCGGTTTCTGACCATGGGTTTCTGTGCCGGTAGTATGCTGCCGCAAGACCACGACTTCAAGAAACATTTCTAAGTTCCTTCAACTCGGGCAAAATCAGTTTAGTTAGGTGATTTAGATTTAGGAAGGCAAAAGGCTGTGAAGTAGCTGAAATGAGGCCAAGACGTTATGGGGACTTAAAGGGTGCAAAGGGATCATTCATCCAACTGCTTCTCTAGCAGTGGGGAGCGGTGGCCTGAACGCAGTAACGGGGCACGTATCCACGCAAACAATAGCACAGGACGAGTAATTAAAAAATACCAGTTCTCCTAATTGCATGTTTTTGAATTTCAGAAAGAAACCACAGCAACGGTAAGAACGTGCAAACTCCATACACAGAGAAAAGGTAGGATTTGAACCCCCAGCTTGGAGGCGCGAGGCAACACTGAGTCACTACCATCTGCAGGTAGGACTCACCCATTCAGTGGACTTCTTGTGCTTCAAGTGTAGTGAACCTAAATACAAAAGAACCATTCCATCATAACTGGGCCACTGACTGCAGAAAATGTACTGTGTAACTCTTCCTGAAAGGTTTGTGGCACGGAGTAAAATAATGATAGCCAGGGTGCTCTTGTTATAATATTAAAATGATGGGTGGAAGCCAGAGTAGCAAGGCTTAATTTCTCTAGCTTCTTTGGTCTAATGTCCCTGTACTTGAACATGTGATGCTTTTGTCAGAATCATGAACTCTTACTGATTAATATGCTGAAAAAGGACAGGAAAATAAGGAGAAACATGCCCCACTGATACACACACTCTCCAAACGTCTTTTTTGGGGGGATTGGTCTTATCTTTGACAAAAGGAAACACTGATTTACTTTGCATGAGATCTGCAAATGTAGCAATAAAATCAAATGTTTTTTTTTGTTTTATCATCTTGTAGAATTAGTAATACTGTTTTAAAATTGTGGGTTTTAGTTTGTGCATTCTGTTAAATAACTAAGACTTCTCATAATGGTTTCAGGCACTTCCTGTGCTGAGGTGATTGTCTTTGTGTGGTTTTATTGAGTCATTTTATTGGACTTGCTAAAACAGTCAAGTATTTAGACGTTGCAGGATCAGAATACTAAAGAGACTTATTACTGAAAATGATTTTGTTCAAGTTTCATCTGCAGGTGCAAAAAGAACCTGATTGTCTCAACATGGAAACAGTTGATTAACAGGAAAACAATATTTATATAAGCAGCATTTGCAAATAATGTTATTTCATTCAAAGGCATTGCTTTGAGATGCTAAAGATTTTTTATAAATGTAATCAAAGTTTTGAACATATGATAAAAGCTGGTCTGTTATTTTCATGGTGTTTTGTAAATTTCATGCTTCTAAATAGAATTTGTAGAATTGTGTGCTCTTAAAATGTTTAACAGGGTGTGTATGTAGTGAATCAGGGGACTAAGCTTTCTCTGTGGCTGTCATCCAGGAAATGGTCACATAATGATGGTTCTTGCCAGCTCAGAAGAATGAAATGCATCAGGCTGGTATAAGGAAAAACAAACCTGGTGAATTAATTCTCTTTCTCTCCCCTCTTCCTATTGACTGCAAGAGGCTATTTGTCTTGCCGTTGTGTGTTGACTTTGCAGCTAGGGTGAGTTTGCCCTCAGGAGAGCAGAAATTGTCTTTTTTGTTGAACAGTCTTTCAGTTCTTGGGTCTTGTCATGTTGTTTATCCCTACCTTGCCCGAGGCTGATAAATCCAACTGATGTACGGTTATCTGTACATCTTTGATATTGCCATTAAAGATAATACGTGGCTTTGTGTCAGTATTGTATGTGATACTTTAGCAGTCTACTGTAGTCTGTATCTCTGCATCTTGTAATATAAGGAGATCCTGTTAGAGCCAATTAATTTGATTAAACCACCAAGAGTACTGCTTGCAGCAGACTGGTTTTTGCAGCACATGTCTCATCATTGCCTTAATAATGCTATTACCAGAGCTATTGTTATTTGACTGTTTGGTGATTTAGGGCTCTTCACTGGCAGCAGGTTGGGTGGGGAGATGTGGAGGCGGTGAGCATCAGTTTGTTTCATGGAGAATATTTCCCTGGCAGAAAGTACAGCTAAGTGAACCACAATCCTCTGGGACTAGGGATGAACTGGAGGATTCAGCACCAGAGAGAAATGGTGCGAACTGGATGTACGGTGCCACCTAGTGGGTGTGGAATGGAACACTAGGTTTCGTTTTCCAGGCAAATGGGGAGTGTGGCAGGCTTGCACAGAGGATTACAGGGCTGGCCAAATACTGTGTCCACTGCCATGCAGAGGTTGCCTAAGATGAACTGCTGATTTTTATTTTTTTTTTGAGCTACCTGTTGCATAATGGCATTTTTCCTGAAATAGACTTGTTTCTATACATACCTCTGCCTCACCTTGTTTAGGTTGTCTGCCATCAGTTTGTGTTGATAGGTAACTGCAAACAGAAAATGACTGTCAATGATATGATGGTCAGCAGAATAAGTCCACCCATATGAAACTCAAGAGTTTGTATTCATTTGATTTGCTCTCATTGGTTCCACCTTGTTTTATTGTGCTTGCATTTTGTTTGATTTTATTTTTCCCATTTGTATACGACTGTTTTACCCATCTGCTCACGTTTTTTTTTTTATTTTGTTGCCCACATTCATTGATTCATCACAGAAAGCGGCAGCCTGTAATTCTGGAGCATTTTTAATTAAATGTAGGCGTAATGTGGTTAAGCCAATTGTTGCAGGCAATTAGCATAACTAGGTGAGACAACTTTTGCAGTATGCAACAGGAAATTCATTGTCTAATTGCAGTATCTTAGAAGTTTAGAGTTCTGTCAATAGTGTTAAAAAGCAGCTGAATTTTAGGCAAATTATCAAGGATTTTGCTACATTAATCAAGCAAAGCTGAAGTCTCAATTATCTGTTTTACTCTCTATGAAAGTGTGTTGGTTTCTTTAAATCTTATTGAGGCCTTTATTTCCCAAATTGACTACCAAGAGGTGCTTCTTCGTATGTCAGCTGCTTTTTTTTAAATCAAATTCTTTGGTCATGAGGCATTTTTTACATAAGTGAATACCCTTATAGATTCCCTTCAAAATAACTTGTATTCATCTGTACAAGCGTATTACACTAAAAGATTAGCTTCAAAGAGGTGTGATCTATTTTACATGTTAGTTACCGACTCCTGCTCCTCATTTGATCTGCCAAGTATGATTTGACATTTTTGCAATACAGCAAGGCATTGTGATTGGGACAGCTTGGGACGTACTCTGACGTGAGAATTTGCCTAGACTTTATTTGGTGTTCTTAATATTCTATAGGAACATCTTTGTCCTCATATTATAGGTTGTCCCTTTTGTTCTCTGAAGAGGAGTGTGAGGAAGACTATTATCATACTTTCCACACCAGTGGCAAGCTGAAGTTTCTGCATTTGTTTGGATTTTTAATACCTCGACAAAATGTTTTGTCCCTTATCCCTTTAATAACTATTACTGTTTTTGATATGACCGAAGGATATTTTATCGTTAAAGATCTTAATACAGGGTAAAAAGAAATCAGGCTGTGATTTGTTTTGAATATTGAAGATATCAACAATAGTGGGAAGCAAGAAATAATATTTTTAAACCCTAAACTTTTTTTTTATTATGTTCAAGAGACTCAAAATGGGTTGTTCTGTATTTGACAGACAAGGAGCCTATTTCCAATATCAGTCTGTACTAGGCTGTGACAGGTAATTATGTACAGTGTGTTTGTGCTCTTCAGGATAGGACAAGTTGACTCAGACATGATCAGTGCTCATTAAAACATCATTAATGACATCAAGAGACCAAACCACTGTCGTTAAGAAACTATCTGCTAGGTCTCTCAGGGTACAACTGACAGTCCATGGAATGACAGAGGTTTGTTCCTCTATTTTGTACTTTTCTTTCTGTGCACTTTTTGAATAAAAATATCTACATGTAGGCTGTAAGAATTTGAAATAAAACCTTTGAAAAGACATTTGTAAGGTTGATTTCTGATTCCCTCTGGCTTTGCTGTTAACTGTGAGGAAATGGATGCTGAATTTTATTGCGGCCTTTAGAACACTTGAAGTGCTGTATGGTTTGTGCCATAGATGTTGGTGGCAGGTAACGCTCTGAATGGGGTGCCGGTCCATTGCAGTTTAGGCATTCATGATTTTTGGGCTACTTGTGAAGGAACCTAATAAGGGTGGTGTGTGTTTTTTATATGAAACAAGAAGTCGTTTTTGAGCCTCAAGCCAGGAGAGTCTAGAGAAAGACACAATCTATTGTATGAAATTTTCCAAGATGTATATCTGAGACCAAAGAGTGCTTATTCTTAAGAATCTGTGTAATTTGTGCAACATTGTGCTGGGTAATATTTACATCATTGCTTATTATACAGCATTAACTTAGGGTATAAAATGGTGAATTTAGTGGAGCTCTGTGATTTTGTTTTTTTATGAAAATCGCCAGTAGTGTATGGTCATTTTCTGACTTTGCTAGTCTTACAGATTGCATATGGCTCACTCAGGATACGCAGCCCCCTTGGTAAAGCTGAATGTAGCCTAAAGTGGCCCTTGCCTGCTACCATCTGGGGGTCTAGCAAGGCAATTTCCCCTTTTGGGACTGCATCAGACAGAAAAGGTTCAAAGATGTGCCCCGTCTTCAGGAAGCCTGTCTGGGTCCTAAATAGTATGAATTAATTATGGCTGCTGTGTGCTGGTAGAGAAGTGACACGGTAGCCTCTCTCACTGCCCACCATGTTGTTCGCTGTCCCATTTCTTTGGTACACCTGCCTCTAGTCATTACCCCTGCCATGCATGTGTGTACATTCATGCACAAAGAGAAAAGTGACATTGCTTTGAGCCACAGAAGTGGTCAGTTCTAGCACTCTTTGTGAAGTAGTTCTGATTCGCAGATATAACTCAGTATGGGCAGTTTGAAGAGCTGGCTGTATAGTTTCACACCTAGCACTGCTGCCTCTCGTCTAGGGTTGTGGGTTTGAATGTCGCTTCTGCTCTGAGTGTAAGGACTTGGCATATTTGTTTTTTCTGTTTTCTTCTCGCAGTCCAAAGACATGTACTTAGACAGGCCTATTGGTATAGCTAAAATTGCCCTATGGTGCTTGGGATAGGCTCTGTATCCCTCAGACCAGGATGCACAAAACAGAAATGAATGGGACGAAGATAGTAATTTTTTTTTTTTTTTGTCTATTCTAATGGCGAAAACCCATCAGGAAAAATGTTACTGTCTGAAGTGAAATGGTGACATGATGGCTCAGTGGGTCATGCTGCTGCTTCCCACCTACAGTTTGGGGCATTTGAATCCTGGCATCTATGTGCAGTTTGCTTGTTGTTCCCGTGCTGTGTGTATTTCCTCTTGCAATCCAAAGGCATGCAGTTTTGCAGATTCTGTAAATTTCTTGTGCTTATATAGGCATCTTGTCTGAAGTGTTGCTTTGCTTAGCTTGGATGATGGACCCTTTTGGCTTGAATATGGATGATGAATTCAACTGTTTTCCCCGAAAGTGCATATTTCAGTTTGTATTGCATTTTTATGTTTAAGAAACTAACTTGGTTGCATATTTTAGTGATTCAAATGGACATATTTAAGGTGCACAACTAAAACCAGAAATGCTGAATAAAACCTGATGTGTGCATAGTCAGTATGTATCAAGTTCAGCTGTAATCCATGCTGGCTGTCTAAGGTAAAGGCTGTGATGACTAGTTAGCGATCTTTATCTGTGTACTGTAGTTATCCTGTTTGTACAATGGTCAAGACTATTGCAGATAGTATACTGGAAGGTTTTAGTTTGGGGGTGGGGGTCTTTCCTGTAAAGCCCTGTTTTTGATACATCCAGAATGTACCTGATCATACTGCTGGGTGGGGGGTGAACACTGCTTTCTTGTGTCTCAGGAGTCAAAGTAAATCTGTGTGTGTGTGTGTGTGTGTGTGTGTGTGTGTGTGTGTGTGTGTGAGAGAGAGAGAGAGAGAGAGAGAGAGAGAGAGAGAGTGTTTGAATGTGTCTTTTGGAGGTCAGCTCTATCAGAGTGAGTAACTTAATGCCGAAGTAGATCTGTGGATGAATCCTGCGGCTCTTGACCTGGTTCAGAGTCCCTGTGAACTTAGAAATGCATCTTAAAGTCTATGTGCATCTTTGTTTGGCTGCCTGAGGGGTGACCAGCATAAATTTCATCTTATGTCTGTTTTAAACCCTCTTGGCAGTATTGGAGAGATGTATAAACACTTGGTAAAGCATAAACCTTTGTGTGTTGCAGTGATCTGAGACCTGGATTTTCTGAGGGTCTTGAGATTGTTCCTGTGTGGAACTTGGATTACTTTGTCAGGTGGCTAAGTACAGTAGGGAGCACTGTAACCTCATAATTCCATGATTGAGGGTTTGATTCCTGATGCAGCTCTGTGTCTGGAGTGTGGGGTTTCTTCTCATAGCCCAAAGATGTGCTGTTAGGTGAATTGGTGCCACTAATTTCCCCATAGTGATTATATGTATGAAGTCAACAAAAAATCCATCAAAATTTTGGGACTCTTGATTCATTTTGCTAGCACTGTTTTGAAATGTGTCTCTAATGTATGAGCGCCCTCAATGATCAGTAAGACTGTTTGCAGAGTTAGTGGATTTCTGCATGCAGAAAGGACATGACTTAGTGTTAGTGCCTGGCAATTTAGGCAACATCTACGGTTTTTACTGGTTTGATCTCTGTACATGATGAAGTAAATTTGCCAACCTCACCAATTTTAATGGATTTTGTAATACAAAATTACATATGGTTGCACCATTTATGGTTTCTGTACATATGTTTCTGTAATCAATCTGTACATGCAAGCTTAGCCTTTTTAACGTATTTATTTATCAGTTTCTCCTGGCTCCAGGTTCAGGTCTAAAGATGCTTCTTCTTGCTCTGCTTTGTATGCTGACTTGTGAAACAATGCCTTGTGTACTGGACAAGGATCTCAATTAAATAGAGCACATAGCCTGTATGGGAACAAACCATTAGAATATATCACTGGTTTAAACTGAAGTGACTTGTATTTTGTGGGTTCTTTGCGAATTGTAACAGTGTTATTTAGGTGTGTGAAAATCCACTTGTCTTCCTCAGTGGAATAATTTGGCAAATGTTCAATTAAAAACAGGAGGAGATTACTGAAACATGACTTAACATTTTAAATGTGTTAGAATGATTGTGATTTGATCTGTGGTAGGTCTGATGCTTGCAGTAATGCAGCATATGTCATTTTACTTCAGTCTTACTGTTATTACAGGTGAGATTATATCTATAGTCAAGGGTAGATTTGGGATTTAATAAAAGTGCCTTAAGATTACTGGGGCCACATGTCTGTGTGAATTCAGCGGCATACAATTATATATCAATATATAGAATTGAATATGATAATATCAATGAATATAATATCAACCCCTCTCAACATATTCCTCTGCCATATGAACCTGTGGCTTTCTCTTTCATCTAGTGGCTTAGCTCAAAAGGTTTGTCTTGTACCACACTGCATGCCTTAAATGCTTCGCTGGCTTTGTGGGGTCTGTATGGAGCTTTGAAATCACGCTTGAATGACTAATGGCTTTTCATTTTTGATTAGGTGGAAGCCAGAAATAAGGGTGGGGGGCAGGAGAGAGCCATATGATTGTGACAATAGTTAACATGGTAACACATTCACATCCATCCAAAAACTAGCAAATTTTGGTGAACCGCTGGGACAGCACATGATTTGATTTCAGCTCAGTACCAGACTCAGTGATTATGTTGCAGTTCCAGATGCCATTTCATCGCTTCTGTTTTCTCCATTTTTTTTTTTTTTAATGGCAAGTGCAGCAAAACCTGTGCTCTTTGTTAGTGGTGAAGTGTTCGCCTTTTTGGATGGCTCCATGCCATTGTTTCCAGAATCATGACAATGGGAGGAACTGACAGTGTTTCTGTTTCAATGGTATCAAATCAAGTGGTGCAGGAGTCCTGATTACAGCTTGTTACATTAATGAACGCAAAGGATATCTATACCTGGCATCCATTTCAGCTGATTCGCTATTCTTTAATAGCTAATCATGCATCTTAAGTTGCCTTATTTGTAATGCATCATCTGAAATTGGTAGTGTATGAACATCAATTGTCCGTCAGTGCATAAGATTGCCCTTAGTGTGTTCCAGGTCGGGTTTGAGGGACATTGTTTCATACGGTGTCTTTGGCAAGCCTGGGCACTGTAGGGTGTTCATTAGTTTAACAAGGGCTGCAATCAGAGCTCCCACATTGAATGGGAAAAACAGCTACCATCTGCAGCCGATGTAGACATACTGTAGTGTCTGAGCTCCAGGGACAAGGGGAAGAGGCAGAGAGTCATGGAGTTTTTAGTGTGTGCCAGTGAAATATAGGTGTTGCCTCAGCTGCCTTATCAGGTCATGGACAGCAATGAACAATGTTGCTTTTTAATATGTAACTTTCGTAAATGACATTGTTGGCTATGTTGTCACCTTGAATACCCGCCATGAACTTTTACTGACCTGAAAAGCTTACTATATTGTATAGTTTTACACGTTTAAATGAAATGGTTTACATCTGTGAAGTTAGACACTGTTTATGTGCTACATGATTTAGCCTGTGTTTTAAAATGAGCCAGTAGTAACCTAATGAAACATCTCTGGTTCTTGTCATAAAGCAAACAAAGAGAAATACTCACAGTTGACAGTTTTGTATGCCTGCCTTTCCTTTTGGAGATGGGTCTTATCCATGTAGAAAAATAGATGGCCAGTGCTCAACTTCATTCCTATGTCCCTAGCTTCACGTCCTTAGGTTAAGATTCAGGTTAGTGTGTCCAAAAAACGTGGTGATTGCTCGATCAATAATGCTAGGAATTCCAACAATTTAGACTAATACACAGCTTGTCAGCTGATGGAGAGTGAGCCAGATTGCTGCTCAGAGTTCAGCAGTCTCGCATTGTGCTGGGAGGGAAATCAGGCAGTCGGTCCTGGTGGAAGGAAGAGAGAAGACCCCCGAGTAGCCGGGAGAGATGCCACTGTTGCCTTGCACAGATGGTTCCCTGGAATGGCTGGCCAGTGGTGTGTCTCCCTGAGAAGTTGCCTGTGAGAGTGCCGATGGTCCTGGAGCTGCTGCTGCTGTTGACGCTGCTGACAGGCACAGATGTCGCTGGTGCCGGCTGGGTGCAGGCATTCCCATGGGTCAGGATGGCTGGCACCGCAAACATGCAGGCGTGGAGCCTGTGAGGAGCTGGAGGAGGGAGGAGAGCATGGTAATTCAGAGGGAGGAGCTATGCCGGCATGTGTAGGCAGCTCTCTGACAGTAGGGTGGCTCTGACAGGCAACGAGCTCCTTAATCACCTGCTCGGTATGCAGCAGATATAAAGAACAAGTCATTTTGGGGCTTTGTGATTCTACACCTTTTGGTAAGAGGGCTGCTATTAGAGAGGTTGTAGCTCACTTTGATGGTCAGCGAGTCACGTGTCATCTGACCTGGGTATCTGAGATAAGCCTATGTCTGTGATCCAAAGCTCTTGTCTGAGACTTCTGTTGGGTCTCACTGGTATTGTTTATGAGAGACACTCCTAAGTGTTAATAAATTTAAACGTTTAGGGAGCTTTTGCTTAAGATTCTCATCCTCTGTATGTGATATATTTTCATTGTCTAAATTTAGCTTCTACTTAAAATTGCATTTCTTGTTTTGCCAGTATTAATGCTCCACATGGCTTAAGTATGTCATGATTGTTATCATTCCAGCAGACATCTAAAGCACGTAAGTCACTGGAAGATGATGCCTGCATGGTGGCACGGCATCAAAGCAAAGCCATGCATTCATCAGCAAAGCTCTTCACCTTTTTCCCCCTTTACATTTGATTTCCATCATATGTTTCTGGTTGCTTGCTCTGTAGTGGATAGGAACATAGAGATTTTGTGACTCAAACCACAGCCATTTTTGTGTGCAGGTCAAAAGCCCTCAGGTTGTTTTGTGTACTTTTTGGCTTTTATTCTCTAGTACTGAAATTGAAAGTTATGGATGGTTTTTACCAATTTCTCCTGCTATTCAAAGCTGGACTGGATGAAATGGACCTACTGCTAATACCACGCTAATGTAAATATTACATCTGCATTAAATGCCTTTGCCAGTGAGAGGACCTTGAATGGATCTGATGTCAATGAGCAGTGCTTAAACTGAGAAACTGACCATGCAGTAAAGATACTGACAAAGCAAAAAAAAAAAAGGTGGTGGTTCTTAATTGTTTTCAATTTTCATATCAAGTCTTCGGTGTCATACAGGAGTCATTTTATTAAGTGTGGAGGGAAGAGAAAAAACTGAGCCACAACCCAAAAACATGATTGGCCATTATCTGAAGAGGAGAAACGGTAATTTATGTGTAGTTTCAGCAAGTGTTAACCTTTTCATTGGACAAATTAGATGTTAGTAACACTGGTCCTGAGGTTCACCTGTCCCTTTTGCAGCTCTCTGGACAAATGCACAGCAGTTCTTTGCCTGTGAAAATAAATAAATTAGCCCTAGAAGGCTGGGCTTTTTTTGGCATGTTATTTATTTTTTCGAGGAGTACTTCACCATTCCCCTTGAAGTATTGATTTTTATCCCAGCTTGCTTTAGTGGCTTTTTGTTTCAAATGATCTTTTTCCCTCTCTTGCCACATGATGGGTTATCTTGTAAACAAGATTAGCTTTTTTCCCTGTGTGTCTTGTGGTAAAATTCATTACTTTGCACTTCATGAAAATTTGTCCAGTTACTGTTCAAAAAATGTATTTCTGTACAGACTTGGCATCTCTCAGACCTTTTGTATTAAACAAAAAAAGTCATAATGGTAAGAGTTACTACCTAGGGTAAGCAAGACTAGTTTAAGGGTGTCTGGGGAAGGATAGTGTTGTGTAAATCTGATGTTTGCTGTTCAGAGGTGGTCCTTATATTGGCTTTAACCTGAGCTGCAATTTTACACCTACACCTGTTGCCCTTCTCATCGAGTCTGAAAACAGATGCCCTTGATGGGATGAATTTGGTGTTGGCTACCAGCCGTCTGAGGCCAGTTGTTTAATGAATTGTGCAGTACTGACCCTGGGTTAAAATGTTAAATTTAAAGACTTGTTTTGAGTGACGTAGTGAACAGAACCATGCAAAAAATGAAACAGGCTTTATTTTGATGCAGTAATGGAAACACGCAAGAAAAGAGAACCCTACACCAGTTATGTAAAAAGCTATAATCAGTAAAGTTTGGGCATTGAGGTCTTGGCATGCTTCACAGGGATCATGGAAAATGACTCCATTTTATTGGTTGGGTACTAGGACAGGTGAGGTGAACAGCCAAACCAGTAATCTGATATTGCCTGGGCTGAACAGATGGTCTGGTCTGTAACAAAGTTTTGAAGGTACAATTTGCTGTATAGCCTGCAATTTTTGCTGTTTTAAAAATGGAAAATCTATCCGTTTACCTGTTGTTATTCTGGTCAGAGTTGTTAAATAATAAGTGAAGTTTCCAATCTTCGGTTGACATTTGACTCTCTCCCATCTGATCCGTGCAAGAAAAAACCCTGAGACTACTTGTTAACTTAAACTATTTACTTAAACAAATAATACGCCAATACAAAAATGTTCTTCCAATATGTACAAAGTTTTCCATGTGTCAGGACCCCTTTTTGAGGTACTTCAAAACAGAATGCAAGACCGTGTAGCTCCATCTTCTACTAAGTAATTACATTATTATTGACCTCCTCTCTCACAACGCTACTTGACACTCATAAAGGCACAAAACATTAAACTTTATCCGTGTAAATAATAATCCTCAAATACCTTCCATTAGCAACATATGAATTATTACACTTTCAATCTATGAACTTAAATCAATGTGTAACTTAAATTATCAATCAAGTATATTTAGGCTTCTACAATAAGGAATGTTCATTTGAGTGATTTAGAATAACCAGGTTTGATTCTGTATTACTCACACCAAGTACCATGGTGTGCATTTACTGTCATTTCAATGTTTTGCTGCTGTTACTGCACAATAACAAAGCTGACAGGAAGACCTCATTAAGGTTTACTGTCTCTTGGATGAATGCTTCCCTGATGTCCAGGCTGGTATTTGATTTATACCTAGTAAAACATGCTGCCGTTTGAATCTGATATACTTGCAAGACATTAAGATAGAAATAAAGGGCCCTCATTATTTCAGTTGGCTTGAGGACCACGAATCCTCGTTAAGCCCTATCTTTGGTGCCTTGAAGGATAATGACTGAACTTATCCTTTTTTTTAAATTAGAAACCTGTTTCCCCCCCCCCCACCTCAGATTAGGGAGAAATATTATTCATCAGATGGCAAAATCCCTAAATTGCTGAGCTATAAAGTCTGGGAGACAGTGGGAGTTGCAAATAATTGATAATGATGGTTGACTTGGTCTTAATGTCCTGCCAACACATTAACATTCAGGTCTGTGTAATTTGTCTCCTACGTCCACTACACAGTGCCATCTGTCTCTCTCAGCAGATGATGGGAGACTGTGATTGCTGCCTACAGTTAATGCCACGATAGAGCCAAGCTAGAAATTTGACCAGCAAAATGTTAGCTCTAGAAGCCATCAGACTTTCACATTAAGGCGCATCAACTTCTCGAATTTGAGTGAGGCTCTATCATTGTCTAAAACAGGAGAGAAGTGTAATAGTGTGAACATTGGGATTTTTTTGTTAAAAACCTTACACTCCCTTGATTTATCATTTTCCCCACTCAGAAATACAGTACTGTGTAAGTCTTGAGCCACCTCTCATTTCTTTATATTTTGCTAGGATGTTGGACAATAGGTACAGTGATTTATTGCAACATAATCTGTAATCGTCTGCACCTGTTTCTTCACTGGTTCATTCCTAAAGTTAGATGGCTTTGTTATGCTTGAATGATTAATACGTAGGTCACTGTGTGGCTTAACAAAAACATTCTTCTGAAATTGGTCAGGTACAGAGACTGGACTGAAAATGAGAGCCAAAAACTTTGAAAGTCCTTCAGGAAGCCTGGAGAACCATTGAGGGGTGGCTCAAGACTTTTGCACAGTAATATACTTCTCTACTAATTAAAATGTCATTAGCAAATTCACAATGAACAGACTTTGGTTCAGTATGCTTCAGAAAAACCTGCAGTTTTTAACAAAATCGTTCAAATTGCTACAAGTCTGACTGCGGTAATTGACAATCTGTGCTTCTCCTTTTCCTAGTGAGCCGTGGATTAAACTTTACAACTGACGTGTTTTAAGGAGATGTAGATGTGTAGACTTGGAGAAGTGAATGAGGGAATCAGTCGTCAAGATGATGGCAAAGGTATACCAGGTTCCCATATCTATTGTTACTACTAACTTAAACTTAGGAAGCCTCAACTGAATAACAAAATGATTGCTTTGCTGACCGCTGAGTATCATGATGGAGTTTGGAGATTTTGGCTAGATATTTAAATTGAATGTTACATTCTAAAGATTCATGCATGTTTCATACTGAAGGAGGTCATGCATTTTCATCAAAATTACATTCCTTAATACTTGCACTTAAGTCTGTGCAGTGATGTGCTCCTTTTTGGGGGCTTCCTCTTTAACATATATCCCAAAAGTTTCTAATTGATGTAAAGAGAATTTCCTGAAACTTTAACTTTTCGTCAGTAATACTTCCGTGCAGTTCGTGTATGTAATGTATGCCACTTTCAGTAATTTGGTTGTGTTAATCGCTGTTTGACTGGATTACAGATGTTCTTTTTCATCGGTGTCAATTAATTGTGGTAATTAGGATTGAACTTCATGTAGTTCTAATGCAGTGGTGCATCCATCGGGCTCTTCTGTATATATTAGTTTACATGCATTCTGCAAAATGTTTTGGAAGTGTTACTACTTGGTAGTCATCCAACATATTTGTTATTGTTGACTTTGCAAGCTGGAGGTGGGTATTGATGGACTGTGACTTTGTTCATGTTCAGGGTGGCTGAGTGGATAACGCTATAGCCCCTTACTGTTTGGGGGTTCCGATCCTACCTGTGACTGAGAGTTTACACGTTCTGTGTGCATAGGTTTTCTCTTCATACTCCACTTTCTGTAACAGTTTCTTTGAATCGGTGCCTTTGAATTGCCCATAGTATGTGTGAGTGTGTGCCCTGTAATGGCCTGATGTTTTCTCCAGGTTTTTCCCCCTGCCTCATGTCCTTTACTTCCTGGTATAGATTTCCAGGCTCATCGTGACCCTTTACTGCTTTTGAATGGTGGTTGCCTCATAAAATAAAATAAGCTTTCTCCATGTCTTGTCTATATGCTTTCAGAGTTCTATTTTGCAGTTTGATACCCATTTCATGCATTCAACTTTTCTTGCTTCTACCAAAAATGTGTGCAAAATTTGTAGTTCAGTAGTATACCTGCCCTGATTAAGTAAAATCATAAATACCTGTTAAGTAACAAGAATTCTTTAGTGTTTGCCTGTAGTTATTGTATGCCTTTCTAAGCAAATTCAATTGTACTGAATTATATCCTGAAGAATTGTCATTATCTGGTTCATGGAATAGTGTACACAAGTATTTAATATTCTATATCAAATCTGTATATTCTATATGCATATATTATCCTTTCTTGAATTTAATACATTATATCAAACGAGATGTGGTTCTTGAAGTTTTCTGATTGTATCGTCTTATGCATTTGTGATATCACACTAGAGAAACTTTGAGTGCTTCTGTCAATCAGTGTGGAATTAGACACACAATATTGTCAGGTCTGTATTGGTCTGAGATTTGCTAATAATTTAGTTGCCATAAAGAAAACATGCTCTTCAGGGGAGGAGTAGAAACGGAAACATTTTTAAAGTATGCTTTCATGCAAAAAGGTGAAAGCTTAGGGTATGGGTATGTAGTGAGCTTGTGTTTGGTGCCACAGTTCACCAGGAGATGCACTTCATGGAACATTTTGGGTGAGAAGGTCTTGGGATTATGCTTGTGTATTTTTGAGTCTGTCTGGAGAGGCTCCACTGTGGACCCACAAAGATGGATGTCCGAGCAAAAGTTTTCAATGTCAACTTAAATGTGCAAAGCACTTCTGAGGTAAGATGAGTGTCAAAGTCAGAACTTTTGGATGGATGACTCTCAGCATGATAATTATGGTAATTCTCTTTCACATGTCATTCCAAACGACTGATGGAATCACCTCCTAATAGTCTCAGTAAAAGTATCAAAATGTCCATAAAATCTTCTGTGAATGTTAAGCTCGAGATCGTGTCTTTATGCATCACTGGTTTTAGGAGGGGTGGGTCTTACAGGTAGTGTGGAGGGGAGGCATATCGAATCACTTCTACAAATGTTGACTTCACCACCATTAACGCCAGGTAATATTTTCTACAGAAAGAACTAAAAACAATAGGATCCGTTTACATGGTTAGCACCCTATTCCGAGCTAGTTTTATTTACAATTTCTTGCCAATTTGCATTAGTTTATTAGTAGAATATATGCTTGAACTCAAATTTCACGCTCTTAGCCTACTCCAAACAGAATTTCTTATGATTGGATTATAAAGGCCATAGGAGGATGTAATAGTAAGCTATAGTAATTAAAACAGTATGACAGCGGATGATAACCATAGGGGCTACAGGATGAAATTACAAGAATGCAGTTTCCTTCAGCAGCTACTCATCCCATATGTGTTGTTTTCTTAGAAAAGCAATTACCCCAAGCATAAACTGATAACTGGTATTAAATGGGGGTGGTTTTTTTTTTACTTATTTTTGGCAAGGAGAGGCTGGGAATGAGTTATTGGAAATGGAATTTTTAAATGGCTTTTATGAGAAAATCAAAGCAATATTAAGTGCAGTTCCCCAGCATTGATTAGAGCATCTCCCACAAATGAGAAGTGTCAGATGGCTTGGTGAATTAATGAACTTCTGTAACTTGGATGTTGTTGAAAAATCAGAGTCCACTCCTGGACAATTACCTTTTAATAGATTCTGTTCAGGTGTTATGATGATGTCAGACATTAGGCCTAGATCAAGGTGACACTTAAATGACACCTACATTCTTTATGATGATCATAAGTCTCTCTTCCCCATGTTTTTGCCTGAAGTATTTTTATAAAATGTCTTTTCAGATGGTGTCTCAAATATTAACAAGGGCTGTCTAATGTGGAACTTCAAGTGACAGAGGGGAGGCATTTTACGATAGGTAAAATGGTGCTGGCTTTCGTCCTGTGGCTTGCAAGCACAGCTGTATACTCCACCTGTCCTGTTCACCCCTTTTTCTTTCCCTGTAATTCAAATTGTGGGAAAGTTCCACATTCAGTTTTTGATGGGGAAGTGGAGCATCATGTAACTGTGGACATTTTGGTTAATGATTCTTTCCTATGTTTTCTGATAAGGATTAAAAGTTTACCGGTGCCATTCAAAAGGCTCTTTTTGATACTATGTAAAAAATGACTTCAGGATCGGGCGGAAGGATTCCTCTTCATATGCTGATTTTTATTCTAATTCTTTTGTAGCTTAGTTTTAGTCAGACTTCCAGTTTGAGTATTGAATTGACTGAAGCTTATTGATTTGACAGTTAACTGCAGCGCCTATGCTCAATTTGGAGTGGTAGACTTCTGATATGTAAAATTAAATCTTTAAGGTGTTAACACAGCATGGTGAAGGATTGCTTGGCCTTTAAAACCCTAAATGTTGATCTGTTCAGTCAGATTTGTCACTTTGGAGTTCCTAGAAGTTAACTTAAGATGCTGAGTCATAATTCTGAGGGCCACATGACAACATTGTCGTCTTCTCTAATGAGGGTAAGAATCAGAGGATTTAGGGTCTCATTTTCTGTGAGACAGTGAAATTGTACGGCAGCGAGTGATTTAGAATGTGCTTCAAAGATTATTGGAACGTGAATTAATATCCTCTTTGTGGGGAGGGGGATAGCAACGTGGGTGATAAAACTAGTGGCCCAGTGATGTCAGTGCCTAATGACTGAGAAGACTTTGGCATTAGCCACACAGTGTTAAATGGTAACAGGCTGTCAGAACTAGAAATGATGGATATTCCCTTGTCTTCATTTATTTCCATGAGCTTTGTGTAGCCATTTATCAGCATACCCAAGCATAACCAAATAAACTAGCTCACAGCCTGTTTAATTGTGCTGCATATGTGGTGGTTGTTTGAAAGGGATGCACTTAATTTTGTTTGCATTTATAAATGTGAACACAACTGCTTTTTGGAGGGTTTTGATTCTGTGTGCGCACATACACAAACTGATGATACATTGTCTTGTATTTTTTCTTAAAAGAATGTGCAATCAGTGGGTGAAGTGTGCTGTTAAGTGAACATGAAAAAATTGTATATTGAGAATTTCTGAAATTTGATTAGACTTGATTATAGAGAAATTAAAATTGAGCTATCATGTTTGGTTCGTGTTTTTGTTTAGATAAAAATGACAAGTACATGCAGTTCAGATTTTATTCAGGTGACTGTCTGGCTCTTAGCCCTGGTAACTGGAAGATTTAGGCCAGTTCACCCTTAATTTGACTACCACCTTTTCTCCCCAAAGTTCACACATTCAAATATATCCTCCTTTTATAAACACTAATTTGAGAATTTGAAAAGGACTCACTTTTGCTGGATTTCATCCTTGATTTCCCTTCAGCGTGGCATGGTTTTCTATGGACTTGTTCGGAACTGCTGAGTGCTGTTTAATGCATTTATCTACTAGGTGCTGATATCTTGGAACAGTGAGGCATTTGGCTTACAGGGCTGCAGATAGGATGGTACATTGATGGCACCCTGAAAAGAAAAGGCTTATTGATGGATTATTCAGCAGGACATGCCAAACGCATTGTTGCAAACAGTGATGTTTGTTATTCAGGCCCTTGTTTTGCAGGTGGAGTTTTTTGCTCTCTTTAAAACTGTCTCCTTCCATTTACTCCCAAAGACAAAGTAATTAGACATTCATTAATGAAGTTCCTTCATGTCTGTAATGTTCATCTTCACCAGGTGTATAAAGGATCAACCTGTCGAGGGGAACTTTCTTAGTAATATTGAGGGGTCAGAAGCTAGATAATCTTGTAAGGTTCTTTCCCTAGGTCCTTGGTGTATTGTCTCTCAAACTAGACTATGTTGATGAAGACATTCAAACACAGCTATGTTGAATATGTATTGTATTTGACAGCTTCTTTATGCATGTGCCTCATGGAGGTGGTGTGTAAAAATTGCATATAACTGTAAAGTATGCAAATGAGTCAGGGCTTAAGTGGGTTACCTACACTGATTAGAGCATGTGTGGCTTCCATTGCTTGTCTGTAGATTGTCTTTCTAGCAGATGTTACTCCAATGACAGAATGTTGCCATGGAAATAAGCTGGTTAGCTGAGAGCAGTGTTATCAGAGCAGTTTGTTATACTGAATCTCTTCTGCATGTGTTTCCCTACCTTACCTAAGTTTCTGTGTTAATTTATAAGATCTCTCAGATATTCTGACAGATCTCTTGTCTTGAGGTTTTACTGTGTGCTTTCTTAAGGTTGTTCCAAAACCACTTTTTCCATTTGCACTTGGGAAAGGCCCCAGAACATGGCCAATGGAGTAAGTTATTCAGCAGAGCTACTAAAGCCCTGGCCTGGCTGTCTGGGGATGATTATAATGATATTCAGTAATATGGTTTCCACTTTAGATTCCTGGGCAGAGTCAGACATGGTATGATCTTCCCCCCGCACATGCTGACTGACTTGTGACATTTACAGTTCAGTGGTGCTCCTGGAACAGATCTGTTGGGTCCCATTTCATCTGCTGTTATCTTGCTTAAACAGCGGTTCTTCCACTATGTTTATCCTTCATGCAACCTTCTGCCCCAACTGCTACTAATGTTTTGTGGGCAGAGGAGTGAGAAGATGATTTTTTTTTTTCTTTTTTCAACATAGAAAGAAAATTACAATGAGCCAGTTATGAAGTTTGCACAATGAGAATATATTTTTCAGTTTGCTATTAAATGTTCATACCAGATGTATTGCATTCTATCAGCAACTGTGGAGGTCCTTAACCGAGATCAGCAGTACTTACAACAGTTTTTTGGGCAGCTGAGGGACACAGCAGAAGTAAGGATTGGTGTCTGCCAGGTGGGCCTATCTGGTTTCCTTAGGCGTCAGTCAGAAAGCACTTTGCTGACATGACCTTCATCCCATCCTGCCCCTTTGACTGTCACATTAGACATCAAAAAGCAATATTTGCTGGAAAAGGACTGACTTTCGATGGATGTCTGAACATGGGGATGCTCTTGTGTCCACTTTAACCTGTCATTTTTCTGTATTTTGATTGTGAATAGTATATTGAATGGATTTCACCTTCTGTGTGTCAACACCAGGTTAACAGTTGTAATAAGATATGGTGGTTGAGGGAGCAGTTTTTT
This sequence comes from Gymnarchus niloticus, assembly GCA_009936485.2. Taxonomy (NCBI): domain Eukaryota; kingdom Metazoa; phylum Chordata; class Actinopteri; order Osteoglossiformes; family Gymnarchidae; genus Gymnarchus; species Gymnarchus niloticus. The sequence goes on along the minus strand of JAACJT020000021.1, from coordinate 257,159 downwards.
GGATTGCTGTTCCCTTGGGAAGAAAGTTAACTGGAATCAGCATAGCATTAAGGATATACCTGTAGGTCAGCTCGCCCTCTGGATAGTCTTCTCTCGTGATAGTTGACACACCGTTGCCCTTTTGTAAGACAACCCTGGGCTGTTTGCAGTGCTGAGCTTCAGGTTTTTCCTCAACGTTGGCTGCCCTAGGAGTGGTCCTTGACTGTATTCACTGCTGGTGACTACTTCTGGGTCCTATGGCTTGGGGTGTTCTGGTATTAGATTTGAAGGGAAAAACGCATGCAGCTAAGAAACTCATTGACAGGTTTTCAGTGCTATAACTAGTCACCCTAGCCATTTTCAGCTTCAACTGGCATTACAAAATATTGCAGAAATCCCAATAAGATTGGAATGGTTGTTTAATGTTAGTGTTTAAATTTCCACTCTGGAAAACTCTTGATAGCAAGTGCAATTCCAGTACACCAAAACTGATCTAACCTGCTTACATTGTCTTCTGTTTCAATGAACAAATGAAATCTTAAGAACTGGATAAATTGTGTGGTAAGACTAATTTCAGTAGATATTTTCTTGTATGTTAGAGCAATGCGTAATAGGAATTGCTTTGGTATTCTCATTAAGTGTGTGCCAGGTTATTTTATTGCCTGTACTTGCATGGGTGGTTTAGAAGGGAGACTCTTCTGGACAGTAAGGCTGGATTTCTGTCGGTGCCTTTTTGGTAGATCTGCTTGCCTGAGGTAAAAACTGTACTGTACCTTCCAGGAACCTATGGTTGGTTCATTGTCCAAGCATTACTTCCGGCATTACTAGTAATCTGAAAGGCCAGGCATTAATAAGCAAAAGGAGTACAGGGTGTTAAGTAAACAAGTGTGATGCAATCCGTTTATCTGTTGGCAACTAAATGTCAGAAGCGTTCAGATCTTAACCTGTTCAAAAGATATCCCTCATTAGCTTTTGGGGCTATATTTGAGTGTTCACAGGAACTTGACCATGTAAATGTTGCTAAATTTGAGCTTGAGGAATTGAAGCAAGTCCCTGTATGCACTTTGTGTCTGATTTTTAAACACTACCCTGCAACCCTACACAGACGGGCTTTCATCATTGGTGTGCTGCATTAAGCCAGAAGAGAAAGCATTCAGCATTGTTGCTTTGTACTGTGAGTTTATTTTGATACTCCTCAAAAGATATGACAGCATTGGCCACTGCAAAGCTGGAGGTGCTTCTCGGAACATCCACGATGGCTGCTCCATGTGGCTCGAAATGCGTTCTTGATTAAATGATGCTTAGCCACAGACAGGCACCTTTCTGAAAGTTATGACTTGAAAATGTTCAAATTCATGCCATTGAAAAACATTTACAGTAACCTTCAAGGTGTCTAAAAGGTATTTCTGAAAACTGAGTATTGACAATGAGGATGTTTTTAGGGTTTATGCATACACATGGTCACATTTTACGGCCGAGTCTGTCTTTTGACTTCTCAAAAAATATTCAGCGTTGTGTAATTTAATGCAGTTTTTTTTTGGTTACTTTTGGTTAGATTTTGATCTAACCATGGAATCTGATAATTGGCTGGGGGGAGGTCACAGAGTGAGTTATAATATTTATACTACTTTGCTATCAGGTATACTACATGTCACATCACACAGCACTAAAATGAAAGCCTCCACAAACCCAGTTTCATAGTTTGTGAAAACTCACGTATCCCAGCCCTAATGTTGAGAAAGGGGATGGCACTGTAATGCTTAAACAGACCTGCTGAATGTGATGTGGTCCCTCACTGTTAATACACCAGCCTCTGCTGAATGCATTGAGCAAGAGCTTCAAAGTGCTAACAAGCTGACATGCTGGGTACCACCCTCAGCAGCAAAGGCTGTCCAAGATGATGAAGGGCCATGCTGGAAGGTTTTGGTCCCGTGGTCAGTTCGAATCGCTGTTAGTTTCAGTCTCCGCTCATGTAGGCAGGCTTTCACTCGGTTGCTCTTTGACATACAATACTGGATGTACTCTTAAAATCAAAGTTAACTAACAATATGCTCAAAGTTTTACTTCATGAATGCTGCTTAAGACCAATATGTTTGGCTTTCTCTCCATAAGTCTGGTGGGTTATGTAACACACTTGCTGTAGGGCTTGTGCTGGAGCTTGTGTAATAAAAATAGTCTAGCATCACAGTTGAGGACATCTGCAGTGTTTGTAATATTGCATGAGATGGTTTAATGTGTTGGAAATAAGCCTGAGTGTCAGAGAAGGGGAAGATGCAGAAATTGGCCTACAGTGGCAGGTCAGTGTCATTTCTCAGCTCTCTTCACTGAGTGCTCCTGAGCAGATTGACTACTTTGCTTCTTGGTTTGAGCATAATTCTGCTTTGATAATGAAAAGTAAAGTAACAACAAAACTGACAAGAGGATGTGAAGTTTTTCTCTTCTACCACTGCCAAAATGTTTTGCAGGCTCTGATGCTTTGTTCAATACCCTTCTGTTGTCCTCTGCTCCTATTGACCCTCCCCCCACACCAGTATGACCTGCTCCCCATACTCTCTCGGCGCTGTTCTAATAGAGTCCACCTCAGAGCTGAATGTAGCAGTGAGTGATATGAGGAGCAGTGTCTGACTCAACCAGATTGGGGGGGTGGCACTTTATTAAATGA
>JAACJT020000021.1:126887-254418 GCA_009936485.2 Gymnarchus niloticus | reverse complement strand
AAATGACTTTTTAGATAATTTTTCTGGTGATAAATAATCTGATTGCTGCCTCTAAAAGGGCAACGAGCAGCCGTGGGGAGCGAGTTGTTTACTTATCAAGAGAAGAGACTGACAACAGCTACAAATTAATCAGAATCAGTTAACGGATATCAACTAATGGCTTATTCATGCCTGAATGCCTCTGCGCCCCCCAGCCACCCCCAGCTTTTTGCGTAGAACGTATGCTGCTTCAAGCCCGTTTTACTCCCCTGCTGGTATCTGGCCACACAGTTCAACCTCTGGGGGTGGAAGCTGTCTAAAATCCAGGATGTACAGGAGAAATGAGCCATATACTACGAGGTGCTGTCCTGTCAGTTCATGTCTTGGTACCTTCTATTGAACATGAGGTTTTAAGTGGCTCAATACCACAAGCATCAGAGATGACATTTTTAGTTAAATCTTTCAAGTAGCAATAAATTCAAACCCCTTGACAAGTGCAATGAATCAGTAGCATTCTGGGATGCATCTCCTGCCTGACCTTGTAGCCGATGCTCCTCACACACCACCCTGAGTTCCTGCATTGCTCCTAAGCAGATGGGGCCGCTCAGCACTTCTCAGTATTCAAGAAGCTCCTCTCACCCCTCCTATTGGCAGCCAGGCTAACGCTCATCCCGTGGCTAAAATTATGTTGATTTGAGTGACTTTGTGAGGAAGGTGCTGTGTAATTATGGAGAAAAATTACTGCATCTATTAAAGCTGTTTCTTTGCTTTTCAGATAACAAGGATCTATTAACTGCTTTTGACTAAGAATTAAAAAAAAATATCTGTGCAGAGACTAATTTCAGTTTCATTATGCTGATTTCATAATTTGCTTTTGACAGCCTTTTAATTTTAGCCCGCAAGATGAGATGCAGAAGAGCAGTTGAGCTCCTGTGGAAGTTGAAAGCATTTCTACCTGAGGATTTTGGTGTAGTTTCCATAGATGTAGTTTTGATTTTCTTTCCCCTAACTGGTTTGAATGCAGGGGTGTAGAAGCAATTGAAGTAACTGGTGGTAAACCAGCCCTCTTGGGGTGTCAGCTATCAGGATGAGACTGTGGTGGTTCTGAGAGGGGCTGCTGTTTGATGGTGGGGCTCAGCAGTACGTTTCTCTCAATACAAGCATTAAAGACTTGTCATTGTCAAGGATGGTCAGAGTGAAACTGATCTGATCATTCAAATGTTTTCTGTGGTTTGGCCAGAGTGTAAAATTAACACCAGAGTTAGCTGCAAGTCAATATGAGGATAAGTTCAGTTCCATCCAACTATCTATAGTTCACCCTGGTCAGGGTTGTAGGGGGTCCTAAGGTCAACCAGCATAAGGCAAAAAGCTGGGGAAAACCTTGGATGGGATGCCAGTGCATATGAGAGTATACACAGGCAGACAATCATTCACTATGGGCAGTTTCGTGATAGCAGTTAGCCTAAATGTAAGGTGACACGAGTACCCAGAGGAAACCTGTGCAACATGGAGAGAACATGCAAAATCACACATGGAGCACAGGTGCCATGTGAACCCCCAACCATAGAGGTGTAAGGCAACAGGCCTACTCAACCTCTGTGCTGCCCCACATAATTCTATGGCGTTCCGTTTACAGTGCTGAGGGGAAGTGACTGACTATAGCCTACCGACCCTCCACAAATCCATGGCACTCACTGAGAGCAGCAGGCGTGGGGTGTGGGCACATCAGTCACTGTGCCCATGCCAGATTTGCAAAGCAACCACTAATACTGGACGAGGCAGAAGTTAGAGTGTCACAGACCACAGAGCTGCTCCACACTGGCTTCGCCTCCTCTGTATATGGATTGCACTTTTATATTCGCCTGAATACAGCTTTACTGTATTCAGTAAGTGTCCATTTTTTATTTCAGCAGAATATCTGTAAAGCTCCCCTCGACTGCATTATTGTAATGCACCCTCCATGGGTAGCATAACATTTTTAACCTCCTGAGAGTTTGCATAGGCAAGACTTGCTGAATGGATTGGTTGAATAATCGTTGATTCCTGCGTACTTGGAAGTGTCTGATCTATGCTGAACTCTACATAATACATGTACATAGTATATTCTATATAATCAATTTGTCTTGATAAATTTGAGGAGCTTATGAAAATCCCAAAAGGCAAAAGAATCGATGGGGGGGGTACTTCGTATAAGATTTCATATTAGCAGGTTTGGGAGTGTTGCTCTTGGTCCATGCTTCTCAATCAGTTAAGCTGTAAAAGTGCTAATCCTCATTAGCAAACACTGCTGTCCATGGCGTGTGCATATACTTGAAGTACATATTAAGTAGATTTAGAAAAGACAGAAGAGGCATTGCAAACCATCTGTCTTTTTTTTTTTTTTTTCTCTTCTGCTGCCCCCCTCTGTTCCTGTTGGCAGAGTAATTATAAACTGCAAAATGAGTGTTTTCCAAGGTGATGTGAAACCGAAAAGCACATATGTGGTGTTGAGTGGTTTCTGAGTGTCTCTGTGGTTTTGTGATGGAGGGCGTTTGGCTTGGCCCACACAGCTTGGAGACATCGCCATACTTGCACTTGGCCACTGCAAAGCAGTCACCAGTTTCTTTGCAATGACCAATGGGCTTCAGAGAGGGGCCAGAAAGGCAGGGGGAACATTTCTCTTCAAGACCGCTAACACTAATGGCCTCCGGAAACGTTACCAACTCTCAATGTATTACTACTTTATTTCTATTGGCATTTTTTGACCAAAAATATGTTTAGCATGATAGTATCTCTGCTTCGCTGGGAAGCTGCCTGAGGGTGGCTGACCCTAGGCATTCAGTGGCTGTATGCACAGCCCTATCACACTCACAAAGCCTGTTCTCCATGCACCGTCCAGACATGCTGAATTTGCACAGTGACCTAATATAGAATGTCCCTCACAGGCTACAGTTCCTACATTGATATCTGAGCCCATTGTGGTCTGAATCATGGACTGTGTGACCATGGTGTACTCCTTGGGAGTGTGTCTAAATATGTCACCTTGTAGGTGGCAGTCCCCTGCACCACATGGCAGACTTGTCCAAATGACCCTGCCGGACACAGGCTTGGTCTATGGCTGACCAAGCAGACTGAGCAGAAGGCCAGGCGCATGGGCAGGGAGTTGTTGATGTGGCCTGTTAGTTTCTCACCCTCATCAGTCTCCCGGTGTGATGGCATTCACAAGCACACTGTGAGCATTCGCTGACATGATGACAGCAGATCAGATAGACACAGGAACTGTGGCAGTAAGCTCACAGCTAAAACAGGAGCAGTCACACCATGTGAACGTAGCACATCTTTACATGCAAGTCACTATAGTCTATACATATGTAATCTCCTGAGTTCCAAATTGCAGGATGTGGGAGTAGTAGCAACACAATTAGTGGTGGTACATGTGTCTACTACCCCTCAGCTCAGTGAGACAGCAGGTTGTTGCTTTATTTTGGTTTAAAATCCAACATAGTTTTGTGATCAGGCTGATTTGCATGACTGATGACAGCAGCCCAACAATGAGCTATAATTACAGAGCTCAGCTTGTTGCATGTTCCTAAATGTCTTTAATTATCTGACTTTCTCCTTAATGGTCTGTTGCAAAGAGAATATTGATCAGTGTCACTAGCAGAAAGTTCACAAGCTCTTTTCCAAAAGCGCATGTGAGTAACCATGTTGTGCCTGTGTTATAGAAGGGACGATACAGCCTTAGCCCTAATGTTTCAACCTAGCTGCCCCCCACCCCAGTTTAGCAATGGATTGTTCCCTCTGCTATGCCCCTGACAGACCTTAGTAATAGTTTCCATAGAAGACAGGGACATTTTGACAGGTCCCCCAGGCGTTAAGCGGTGCTCATAATCATGGATGGTCATTTTCTTTTAGATGAGTAAAGATCTGTGATAAATGCCTACATGTGATACACCTCACCTGCTTTATTCTATAAAGCACCAGCCTTTTCAGAACAAATTGAAAATGACATCCAATAATGGCAACATTGGTGCATCAGCTGTTTTGAAGGGCAGTCTTGAATGGTCTCTACATCATGCATTTTTTTTTTTCCCCCGTTTTCCTTTCTCCAGTAAAATACTCAATGCAATTACCTACACTCATTCAAACCTGAATACAGTATCAGTTCAGGCAGAAAAAATTTATTGCAATGGGTTCTTTATTTTCCCCCTCAAAAGAAATACACAGGTTAGCAAAGCTACTACATACAAATGGCCATACAACAGAATTTATCCTCATTGACTTTTTGACTTTGTAGTCGATTTTGAATGGTCATTTCTTAGCAGTTTAATTGTACGGTGAAGATTTGCAGTTGGGTTGCTGCAGTTGGAGAGAAACTTGTAGAATTTACATGTCCTTTAAATTTTCTTAAAAACAAAAGCCACAAAACTAACCTTGATACACCTGCTTATCACTAATCCAGGAAAACTACAGCACTACCATACTAGAAAGAACAGAAATGGTTTTGCATAGCTTTGTCATGTCAGTAAGGCACTTCAATACTTAGTAGGCATTTCAAAGCATGTTCAACCCTTTAGCTCGATTTCATTTAAACTGTTTCATCTGATCAAGCAGAGAGACTGTTTAAACACATTCTTATAAATCTATGCGTACAACCATTTTGGCATAAGTCTCATTTTCCACATTCTGTCAGTTCTGAAGTAGTAATTCTTGTGCATAATTAGGGCAGAGATTCACATCTCAGTCCAAAACCCCACACAATCCAGTGTTTGTCAAAGCATTGTAATAGCTTGGGATAATGCATAAGAAAGGCAACGTGTCACCCACCGTCTCAAAAAAAAAAAAATGTACAAGTTGAATTCTGTAGTTTTTGGTACACTGACATGTGGCACTGTACAGAGATATAATGGAAATATTTAACACTGGTGTGAGATGTTTGCTCTCTAATACAAAAAAAAAAAAAGAGTTTTGCATCTGGTCTCATTGTCAGAGGGCATGTTCTACGTTCAATTCAGATGTTTTGCAGATGAGATTCTCTCATGGTGTGTCCTCATCAGCAGCACACGGGGAACTGATATGAGGTCTGCTCTACCCCAGCTGGTCCTCATACTGCTTGCGGAAACAGTCTCCCGCAGGGAAGAAATCCCAGCACCTCTCCTGGTACATCTTCCACACATATGACTCCTGGAGGTACCAGAATAGTACAGCAACTTTCAGAAAAAACTGTTAAACAGAGCTGATTTTCATGTGCACCTACAGCTATGGGTTGCTCAAGGGCTGGTTTGCCTGAGGTGAATAGGGGTATATTGCCTAGTCAAAAAAGTATGGCTGTACGGTCAGGCTGCTTATACAACATACTGCAAATTGTATAGCCTCATATGTCTCTAATGCTAAATTTTGTGTTGAACAAGTATGTACTTAACTCCATAATGGCCCATTTTACACAGGTGCTGCTTCCATAATGGACTGGGGGCAAAGTTGTTTGGGCAGAAGTGCCTGGACAGCACGGAAAGTGCAGCAAGGTTATACCACTGTGGCACCATCCTACTGTGCGGCAGCATAAAGGGAAGTTGGTATTTCTGATGCAACCCTGCCATTCATTTTTGTTTTTTGCTAGATGAAAGAACACATCATCTCATTGTGGTTGAATGACTCACTTGCATATATTCAGTATTAAGGGCCCCTCAACACCCACAAGCTATTCTGGCTTAAACTGTGATGTGACCATTAATCTTGGCTAAATCTAACAGCTGTAGTTCAGATTTTATAAATCAGTAACGATGGTACATACACTGGGGGAAAAGGTGGATAAAATTCTGAGGAACTGGGGTCACTACGTACCTGACCAGTGTGCTCAGTCTCATCTTTGTTGACGAGGTACATCAGGAAGAACCTGCAGCCATAGTGGAAGTGTCAGAACCACACACAGTGGAGCGCTGCAGATTACGGTTAAACTAGTATCTTTATGGTGACCTGGCTTTTTAACCCACAGATCACCACACTATCAGTGCACTGCTACTTGTTCCAAATAACAGCACAAAGGTACTTGTGTTAATCAGTAAGCTAGCTGGCGATTCCAGCCTGAGCAGACTGTTGTCAAGGAAACTGCAAAAACAACTTTCTCCACGGTGAGTGTATAATAGCTTCAGCATGGAGGCTGTTTTGAATGATATTTGTAAGGGCAGCAGATGAACATTGTGCTATAGTGAACTCCAGCTAATGAAAATAAATTGTGTGCTGCAGTCCTCCCATCTTGTGAGGATTCAAAATGGTCTCATTGGTGAGAAACTCACAAGTAGTTGGCCAGGTTGTGCTCCTGCAAGGTATGCGTCTCAAAGCCATGTGGTGTTGTGTCAAAGTAATCATTTCCAATTCCACAGATGAAGCATTTGGTCTGGGTTTAAACAAAAGGACATGGATTTGTATGAATAATGGATAAAGATGTAAAATAGTCTCTTTCCAAGAGCCAAGCATACATTTAGGTTTTTGTTCATTAATATTCTGATTTAACAGAGCTAAATTTCTTTTAGAAGAGGTCCATTTTCTCCATGCTCACCTCCATGTCTTCCTTCACTTGTTCCTGTTGATCTCTCAGCTCTCCAAATGCATCAATGATCAAACCTGTTTCAGAACACAAAGTGCTTAGGCATGCATATAGAACAACAGCAATTTTGCTGAAAAATAAGGTGAAACTGCGTGAGCCATAATCAGGTTATTTTTGGATGTTAGATGGGACAGCACAGCATCTCAGTGTGAATTGTCCTCTCCAACCCACCAGGTCCTTAGCAGTGCTCAGTATGCAGCCAGCAGATCTTCCTGGTGAGCAGAGGTTGGCAGAGTACTTTACCTTGGATGATGGCCAGCAGGATGACAATGACAAAGAAGAAGAAGGTGATGTCAAAGAGAATGCGGTAAAGTTCATAAGGGTCGCCTGCAGGGTCCTCGATCTCATCTCCGATACCACCACCGGCTCTCACACCCACGTACATGTGGAACAGGTAGCACTGAAGGGGCAACAAGGAGGGGTTTAGTGACATAAAAGCAGCACATACACAGTACATAAGACCAAACCCCCAAAATCAGAAAAGATCAATTTCCCAATTATTTAGAATAAAGGGGATAACTTGCAGTCATCATGTCGTCACACTTCATGTCAGGTTCATCTTCATCCTCACTCTTGTTGTAGAACTTGCGGAAAAAGTTGAAGGCCACCACAGTATAGAGGTACACTACCACTGCTAGCAGCCCCACTGTTAGCACCAGCTGTTTGAACAGTAAAGAAATATGGCTCATGGTTGCCTTATAACACAGGGCTTACTGATCCTTGGCTCAAGCTGATCTTACCTGTTTGCCATTATGAGTAACTGAGGACAAGATGGTCCTCAAGGTTTTGAAGCCCATAGCAATGTCCAGTAAGTGGGCAGCAAAGAAGAAGTTATTGTAGTGTCCAAGAATAGACATGGTAGTGTACCAGACCAAGTAGAGGAAAGGCTGCAAAGTGACCATACAGTTACTACATATTGCACAAAGTTTGATCAGGTCCCCTCTGACAGCACATAAAGCACCAGGTGAGATGATAAGCACTTACATTGTCTGTAAAGACTACACCCATTTTCCAGATGTGGTATTTTGTGTCAATGGAGCTTAGCCTATAGCAGAGGGGAAAGTATAAAAACCATTGCCTTTCCAGCAATGCAGTAAAGCAAGGAGTTGAATGTAAAATTCTATGAGAATGTTAGCTCAAAATGGTAATTTCAACTTTAGGAATGAAGGCACATTCTCACCAGGACACCAGCGAAGCCTCCTTAACTACTGCTTCCTTTGTGGGGTTGAAGTCCAGCGCACTCTTATCCAGACCCAGTAACTCAGCTATCCGTTCAGCACCATAGAGGTCTCCATATTTATTGATCACCTGCCAGCAATGGCAATTAACTGGGTTAGTTGGTAATACTGGTAAAGGACCAAATCTTTATGGTTGTAACACTATGCCCTACAAAGTGATGATATTTTAAGTAAGCTGAGCCTTTCAGTGCTATTGAAGTGTTGAATAAAAGAATTATAGTTGTGAGAAAGCTTCAAACTGAACTTGCCTTGCGCTTGACAAATTTGTCCCAGTAGTTGTTAGGGAAAGAGCTATAAAGAACAACAACATGTAAAACAAGGTTTATGCATATATTACCCAGGCTGAAGGGGGGGGGGTTTCTATTGTGTACACTGACATTCACACATGCGCCCTCTCCACATGGGGTGGACACAATCCTGTCTCTAACAGATAACAGCTTAAATTGAGGCCATTTTAAAGGGAAATATTAAGGGTAACTTAAATCAGTAAGGATCATCCATTGGTAATTGTTATAGGACATACGGAGTGTTGATGACCAGGCGATCCCACTGTCCTTTGATGTCATCATCTGAGGGCTGCTCAGTTATGTACAGGCCATCAAACTCTAACTTCCTGGCTATTTCCTTCTCACGCTTAAACACCACCAAGGGCACCTTCAAGTACAGGTTACACAGTGGTTAAGCAGGAAATACTTGGCAATATAATCTTCATATGTAACTTTTAGAAGTGTGTCACCTGACCTTAAGGTAATAGTATCCCACCACACACAGGAAAGAGATGATTGTGTGCAGTACAGCCAGGAAGCGGAGAGTGGGTGCCATGTAACCTGTACTCTCCTGCAGCACAAAATACTCTGTGCCACCTTCTTCATTTTCATCGTCACCATTCCAGGGATCCGAGTCCTCATCCGAGTCATCGCCTGTTACCTTAATACAGCAGACATGTTTTAGAGAACTCCTCTGAAAATACTAACCCAAGAGATCAAGTTAAGCTGTTACTACATTTATGGGCCTTGCTATGCTGGAAACACAGAGCACTCACACAACTGCAAAACAAACTGGTATTCTGACCATTCAGTCTCTGTTTTATAAATATTGAAGACAGAAGTAGGGTTTTTTTTTTTTTTTTTTTTAAAACAGTTACCTTGTAGAAAAGCAGAATGAAATTGATGGCAAAGGCAACAAACAAAGCCAGCAGACGGAGGTTGTAGAAATTTCTGGCCAGATAGTTCTGAAAAGACAAATCCATTTTGCCATCAATTATACCATATATTTCTCTCACAATGTGTAAAGTTTTGTCTTGAGTATTAAGGATCTCGGTATGTTGTCTAATAATAAAACCGCTTCAGGAAAGAATAGACTCACAAGCATCTTGGTCTGGTAGACCTCCAGTCCAGCAAAGAAGCTAGCCATGAATGCCTCTGGCACCTCCTTCTTTTGGCCATGTCTTTTCTTGGAGACTTTCTTCTCTTCCTCTAGGGCAGGCTCAGATGGAATCTCCTCTTTGACTTTGTCCTTCTTCTCTCCATCCTCTGTGCTGAAATTGTAACACATCATAATCGCACAAATTTAGAAAGCAACTGGCATCCACAACAGACAGAGCCCTGGACCTGAGCTGCTAAAGCCAACACTCACTCTGCCTTCTCAGGCTCTGCTTTCTGATCCGTCTCATTGGGCTCTTTGCCAGAAGCCTCTTTCTGTAAAATACAAAATAAAAGGTTTAAAAAAAACACTAAAAATGGAGAGATACTAGCATATGTGATGACTGCACATGTTAAATCAAGTCATTATCAAGATCAGACATGCATTTGAATAGCAGAAACTTTTAGCCACATGTAACAACTGAAATTTGAAATGGAAGTTAAAACCCCCTTGAATAACTGCTGCTATATATATTAAAATGATTTAAAATCAAAGTGTGCACTTCAGTATACAGAGTCATCCATACCTGTTACTTTCTCCTATAAAGCTGGCATGGCAACCCTGTATGAAACTATTGTATTTTGGACACTTGGTTAGGTCACTCATAAGCTTTGTGGCAGTTCACTTTAAGGCTTGAGGTGTGAGCATCAATAGTAGTTAAGCAGCGGACACAAACCTGAGCTTTTTTCTGGCGTACGGCACTTGCTATGGAGGGGGCGTCAGACCCAACAATCTCTGACACATCACCTAGGCCAGGCTCCAGTGCATGTTTTCCTCCTTCCTTCTTTGGCTGGATGTTTAGCAGCTCTGTCATAAGTTCAGCCTCCACCTTATCTCCTTTAGCCATTTGTACCAGCTCAGCTGTAGATGGATCACTGGTTTCCAGCTTCTCTGCCTCCAGCACATCACCATGGATACCAAACTGTGTAGGATCAGGCATGTTTCCCAGGATATCAGTCACTTTCATATTCTTAGCCCCTTCTACCAAGCCTCCCCCAAACATAGAAGTCCAGAGGATGTGGAAAAAGCCCCAGACCAGGTTGTACATGAAATGGAAGATGCCAATGAAGATCATCCAGAAGAAGGCGAAGAAACCTTTGATCATTTCCTTGATAGTCATTTTTCTTAACTTTTTGTATCGCTTTCTCATGCTTTTGATTGTCAGCATCTGACGGAAACTGCAGAGGTTTTTCTTCATTGCGGCACAGGCAATGGAGAAGGCAGAAGATGACTCGAGTGCATGCTCTTCATCCTCCTCCTCTAGTTCCTCCAAGAGACTATGTAAATCTTCCTCATCATCTTCTGGTCGCTCCACTGCATCTGGTTCTGAGATCTGTGAAGCCAGCTGCATCTCAAAAATGGTGTCCTCACAGAAATTGACAAACAGCTCCATCTTTTCACTCTCTCCACCCTCATTGACAACATCAAAGATGAACTGTCGCTTGGATTCTTTGACCTGAGGTTTCTCCCACTGGGTCCTGCTGGACTCGCTGATCTCAAAGTAGACCCTTTCAATCCTTTTGGCACCTCCCATAATCTCAATGCGCCCCAGGAAGGGTTCAAAGTAGCTGAGAACGCTCTCAGCAAGGTCCAAGAAGGTACTGAGTCGTGAGTCATGAGGCATATGCTCAGCCAAATTGGTGAGGAGCACAGCCACATTAAAGCCAATATCCTTGGCTGGCTCATGGAAGCGTTCCACAAACTCTTTATAATTAAACATATCATTCTCATCAGCCTCTGCACAGGAGAGCAGGAATTCAATTTCTGACTGGGGGTACTGTTTCTGATTCTCCATGGATTTTTGGAACTCCTTTTTAGAGATTACCCCCTTGCTTTCAGGATCATATTCCTTGAAGTTTTCAGAAGTAGTCAGGTCCTTGAGCTTGAGGAACATGTCAAAGAACTTCAGGATCATCTCCACATTGCTAGATGATTCCACCAATGTGTCCACCATCTGCTTACCAATAGTTCCATTCACCACGTTTCCTGTGGAGCAGCAGCATAGGCTGTTGACAGATTTTTGCCATCAACCCATTCAAAACCTCATAGCTTGTACAGAAAAGCTAACAGTGATGCAGGTATTAAAGAAAAAAAAAAATTAACTGTAATTAGCAATATTTTAATGCCCATTTGTTTTCCTGCTGTACATCCATACCTTCCAGAAGAGACAACAACATGACTACCATATCCTTCTGCAAATCCAGCAGTTCCTTCAATAGCTTTATCTGGCTTGAGTCCTGTATGAAAAACAGAAAATACTTGAGGATAAGCTGTGCTTCAAAACTGCAACCACCCAAATGTAAGAGTAAAATTCAGGCTATTTTTCAAACGATAAGTCTGAGCAGTGCCATCCATCAGCACATGCTAATGTCATTCTATTAGTCAGGAACAGGTGGTGGGGAAGGCCTGACTCAGTTTTGGGCTACCTCAAAGCCCAGCTTCCTGGCAAGCAAGCAAAATTGGAGCCAACACTTTAATCAGCAAAAATAAGTCTGCTCAGACTGTCCTGTTGAGCAACTCCAGTTTCTGAGATTTGCTCTAAATGGTCCTGAGATTTAGGCTGGGAAAAACCTAGGCTACTATTGCTACATGCAGCCTAAGGCATACACACCTTTCAATAACTGAGAAGTCTTCTGAACAAATCATAAACAAAGGGAGACATCTAGTGGAACATTTGTGAAAAACAGCTCCTTTTTTCAGATGTTGCTACATTACCAAATATGGCAATGCTTTATTATACTTTGTCATAATAAAGCTACTGTAACATCAAAACAACAAGGGCAATACCTGTGAGAGCTTCATCTGCATGTTGGCAAAGACATGCAGAAAGCCCACCACTGCATCCCACAATCTGCTGTGAGCCAAACTCTGCTGGTTCCCAATGCAGGGGCCCTGGAGCAGATAGACACTGGTCATCACTGTTGTTTTATAAGGAGGCCCATCACACAGCAGTGTTCATTACCGTTCAGTAAGCGTTCTTTAGGGAGACTAGTATGGTGGTATACATAACATCATGTCACAATGGCCTGCTTACATTTTCAAAGGAGTACAAACAAAACCCTACTATCCTGTAATGGTGGCGGTGGGTGCAGAGGCTCTAACCTGGATGTACTCTGTGAGGGAATTGAAAATCTGTCGGGCTACAGCCAAGGCTTTGGAGAAGTTGCGTTGGCCAGTCTCATCCATGACATCCTTTCCAGAATAGTACCAGTAGAAATCACTGATGGATTCCTTCAAGGACAGAAGAGCATAGGAGGGTGAAGCAGCCGCTGAAAGTTGTTACTAAGAAAGTGTTTTTCCAGTTGTGTGTTTTACCTGCAGTCGAAGCAGATAATCCACGGTACTGATGATAATGTTAACTGTGGTGGTATTTCCAGTCTGGGTACGCAGAAAATTCTGGAAGTCTGTTGAGAGAGAACATTTTTTGAAATCATTCAAATAGACTTATTTACATTATTCTTTGGCAGATGGGCATATTTAACTGAATATAGAAAACAAATCTTATGGATAAAAAAGGGTTTTTGGTAATAGTTTTGACAGGTGAAAGTAACATCCTTCAGTCTATAGTGATTGTCCCCCCCCAAAAAAAAAAAAACCCTTCATGACGAAGTAATGAATTTTATGGAAGCTTGACTAAGTTGTATCTGGCACCTACCGTTATTGTGACCTTCACAGAGAAGTTGCAAGAATCTAAAGAGATCCTTTGTGAACTCGTCGTTTTGCAGTACCTTGGAACCTTAGGAGACAGGAGTGTTTTTTTTTTTTTTTTTTAATTAAGACAAGGAAGACTCTTAGGCTGCACAGATCTGAGGAAATCTGGCACAGGCAGGTTATTCTAGCAAAATTTTCATGTCCAGCCTTTGCTTTGTAAGCATGTCAGCTTTGTAGAATAGACTGAGAACTACTACAGATCAGACTGTATCGGTACAATAGTAAGAAAACTGCATTGCAAGGGTTTGTAGTTTCTGATGCAGACACAGAGAGGCATATTTATCCGTATTTAAGTACCATTTCTGTTAGGATATTGCTGGTTAGTATTGTTATAATAAAAGGAAAGATGTTCCCACACAAATCACAAGCACAAATTTAGTATAGATGGTGAGTCAGTTTGAGTCTTTGCCTATAGGCTACACACACTACTCTTATAAGCATGCATGTTTTCCTGCAGGTCACAGCAGGACTAACACATCCAAGACAGGGAGAAAAGGGGGTGGGGTGCAGAAGTTGTAATGCCAGCATTCGGGACGGCAGCATTGCGAAACGAGTAGAATCTAAACCGTGTATTTACCCTGCTCACTCACGTTGACTGCGACCGATGAGAAAAAAAATGACAAGAAGAAACAAACAAACAAAAAAAAGCAGACATAAGCAAGGGAGAAGACACTGAATTTCAGTAAGAGAGAAAATTGACATCACTTTCCAGTATAGAGACATTGACATGCGATTAAAAGAGTCTCAAGTACAAGTTCTGCACAGATCGGCAGGTGTTTGACTGGAGGTGAAATACAGTACAGGACTCAAGTCACCATCACTTATGCCTGACTTAATGACGTGGGAAAATGAACACATAACACAATCATTTATGGAAACAGATGTTTTCATTGAACAGCTCAATGATTTTCTGTGTTGTTGGTGCTACTCTTAACAGGTGGCGTGGACACATTTAAACTCCTCTTGCCAGAGGATAAGGACAAAGTGACGTCGATGGTATGGTGATGAGTATTTTTGTCAAAAATAAAAATGAGACTGGATCAGCTAATGCTGATTTGTGTTCCTGCATCCCCAACCCCCTTAGCTGAACGGTGTGATGGACTTTTCCAACAGGGCAAGTGTGTGGAACATTCTTGGCCTGGCATTAGCTGTGCTCCATGAATGAACATTTGTTTCTGTAATAGTAAACCACACCCTGAGAGAAAAATACTAGCAGTGCTCAAAGAAAACAGAGAAATGGCACTGAAGGCAGTGCTGAAGACTCAGGGGGTCAAGGCTGGCTGAAACACTCCACCTGACCAGGGCCATTACTGTTGCACCGTTAAATAACCAATTCATTAGCAAACTGAAGCTGTAGTATGGTTAGTTTCTCCCAAATATCAAAAGGCTGTGGCATCATATCAAAGTGCTATGAGTGCATCCAATTAAAAATATTTCAAGCAATTTTTTACAATTACAATTCTTCAAAGCATATGCAAATCATTTTTATGGAGGATTACATTAGATGAAAAATGTACTTAACATATAGGTATTTTTCTTAAATAGAGCTCAGTTATTTTAAATATCCATAAATAACCTTTTCAACACTATGCCAAATCCCTTAAAGAAATATAAATTAGAATGAATTATTCATGTTGATGCTTTAGCTCCTATGATGGGCTCCTAAAAAGTGAACATATTAGGTGATAATATGCTCCTGGGCCCATGGTTTGATTCAGAGCCTGTCCTTGTTAGTTCTGTTCTGTGTCAATGAGTGCCAGACATCTATCTAATTGTGGTGTGGTTTCTTGAGCTGAATCTGTACCTGTAGACAAGACAACAGAATGTTAATGAGGTGACACGGACCACTGTCTTGTAGAGCAGGCAGTAAGAGTGTGCCACAAAAAGAAAAACAATGCATTACAAGGATAATGCAGTTTTACACTTGTTTCTGCCGTTGTGCAACTCAGTCCTTGAATGTCAGAGGGATTTGATTATTATAGTATATTATGGTTGCCAAATAAGTGTATAGTTTTTTTAGGCTGCAGCACTCAATAAATGTACAAAGACTGTCATGTGCTGGGAGTAGGTAGAAGTAGTAAATATAGCAATGTCTAAAACTAATTAATTGTATTTTATCACCTAAACTACATAACAAATGCTAATTAATATTGCTAGTAACAAGACTGGGATGATTCAGCTCAGGAAGCAGTTGGATATTTGGTGCCTTTAAGTTCCATAACTACAGGTATAGCAGAAAGGCTCTGAACTGTGGAGCACAGACTGAGACAGACCTATAGATAGGCACCTCTTCCATCAGACTCCTCCCCTGGTGTTTCCCCACACTTACTTGAACCTTCCTCAGTCACCATCCCCAGACCTTCTGCTTTGTTCTGCCTTTCAAATGCATTCAAATCCAGGACACTAGAAGTTAAATAAAAATGTATATGATATCAGTCTGAAGAGAATATACAGCTTGTTTGCTGCCTGTGGACATCCCCACTATTCTAATCAGCAGTCAAGCCCACTCAGAGGGAGGAGCAGAGCTGATTTTCCTGCACCTGTGGGGTCTTCCAGAATGGCAGGCAGGGAAACGCACAAAGCAAGTTTCGCTTGCTAACTAAAATGATCTGACTAGCTAAGACCGAAAAGTCATTCCCCCAAAACATTCATGTCCTCCCCGTATGTCTCTCCCATATTCAGAGAAATCACTTCAGCTGTGCCAAGAGTACACCACCTGCAAGACTGCATTAGTCCAGATAAGCTCTTGAAGAATCCAGCATCTCGTTTCTCCTTCAAGTAATCCAGCATTTTCTGCAAAAGGATATATAGTTGCGCATTTCCATTAACCTGAGTATAAGGCTATGCAATTGTACTGACACACAAGCAAATATACAATGTATGGAAAATGAATAAACAAACTAGAAAAATAAATGCCTTTCTGTATTCAGCACTACCACCATAATTGTGGGAGTCTGTGAGATGTTCATCTGTTACCTGCTGGACAAGCACATTTCCCCCATTGAGAACAGAGATACCCAGTTTCAGGGTGACCGTCACCATGGGACCCAGCCGGCCTGCGGAGGCCAAGGAGAAAAGCCACGTCAGGTGTGCCACGTGTGGAATGCATGTGGGTATGCGTGCCCCTACTTGTACCTTTGCTGGAACTGATCATCTGCAGAACCATCTCAGCTGCCCCTCTGTCATGCAGCCTGGCCTGCTGGTACAGCGTCCTCTGTTTCTCCATCTCCTTCTCCTGTAGGCCAGCAGGCAACAAGAATTGTACCATTCGTTTGGTATGACTCATTTTGCAGGCTGTCCTACAGCTGCTGTCTAATGTCACAACTACCTAACACTACCAGAAAGAGGAGCCTGAATCACAGAAAAATTCACCTCAAAGGTCTTCTCTTTCTCCTCACCCTCCTCTTCCTCTTCTTCACTTTCGGCACAGCTCTATAGAGGAAAAAGTTAGAACTGCATGGGTAATCAGTTCAAGAGAATGTGTTAACTTCAAGGAACATGAGAATGGCTGTAATTTTTTGGTTTTTTTTTTTACCTTTGCCATCATGTCAGCATATGCTATATATAAAGGGTCCTCTTCCAAGTAACTGGAGAGGGAGGAAAAAAAAAATAGTTTTACATGACAAACAAGGTTAAGTTAATTATCAACGTATGAATCTCTATCCTCAGAAAATGGTTTGTGTGAGGAGGCAGAGTGATTCATCTGTACAGCCTTCTGACCCATGTTTATATGTACAGATGATGTTGGCTTCATAGAATATCTATCTATACAATCTACACCCAAGGCCTTCTGACCCATGCTTCTATGTGTAGATGTCAGCTACAGTGTATGCCCTAGGTGTGTGACTCTGCAGGATCCTGGAGCGTGTTTCCCAGCACCTCACCTCCGTTCCGTAAGTGCATTATGACTGAAATGTAGGATAAGTTGATGTAGAGGGTCTGGCTGCACCTCGGTTTCCTCCTCCTCTTCTTCCTCCACCTTCATCTGGGTCTTCTGCACACATATCCAAGGCCATCAGCATTGCAGGGCAAGCTTTAATTTTTAATAAATTCTGAGAATCATATTCGTCGTCTCTCTGCTGAATGGCAGTCAGCAAAATTAAGTTTAAATCCTCTTCTGCCATTTTATGGTTTGGGGAATTCCATTTTTAATATTCAGGTTTTCAAGAATGTTAATCTCTGACCAATCTCACAAAAGCTTCACTACAATCAAAACAAAATTGCACATCACACACAAATTGCACACACAGGTGTCAAAGCAGAACTAGGAACTACAGTACTGATTTTGGTGCACTATGCACACAGACCCGTATTATTACATTTAAATAATTGTACATCATATGACATTGATAACTTACCTTTGAAAAATGCATCTACCTTGTTTAGTAAAATATATGCTACTTTGTGAGGTTGATTCCAATCAAATGAGAGCTTTGATATGATATCAGGAGTTTCTGTAAAGAGGAGGATAGAACTGGATGCTCTTACACTGCCATGCATGCACATACAGTATAGTCACACACAGCCTCGGTGAACATTCAGATGGCACAATGCTGTCAGTGACTATTCACTATGACAGAAAAGCATGACATCAGGACAGCTATAGATTAACTCCCCAGTTTAAGACACATGGTTCACAAATGAGAATGTCAGGAGGGGTTAAGTTAGATGAGAGGCTACCTATGTCATGTGAATTCGAAGTCTTCTTAACTGTAAAACGAGTGTATGTGTGGGTTATATTTGATTCAGTCACTAATCAAGCATAGGTGATTACTCCCTGTCGCTGATATTTAAGGAATAAAATAGATTTGTTGCTATGGGATAAATCATTTCTAATTGCATTGAATATGACAACAAAAGTATGTTGAGTAGCTACAATAGAAATTGTCATCCAACCTAAAAACTCGTAATATTTAGAAATTTTCCTAACACAAATTACATAGGTAATTACGAAGGTTTTAAAATGACGTGGAGATGATACTAATGTGTACTGAGACAAATTTACGAAAGAGACTTCCATAAATTTCCATGGTTAAATCAAAGCATTGGGGACTCATGATCTGTGGTCGTCAGCGAGCGACGGACTGTGACACTTGTGAGGTCGCAGTTTGCACTGACATTGGAGAAAATGTCATGCTGGTGCAACACTAAGCTGGAGCCAAACACGGATGACGGAGACACCAGGCACACTAGGGCAGGTGGGCACGATTCCCAGAGCCCGGCTAGTAATTGTGCTTGCGAAGCGCTCGGCGGCGGGGGGGGGGGGGCGGCCCACAATGCACAAGAGGCCGGCGCCATAGGGCAGGTACTTACTGCCAGGTCCTGCACTAGGTTCTCCTCAAAGGAGTACGTCTCTGTCTCTATCCAAATTTTCTGATAGCCCATGAGGAAGAGGTTAATAGAGCGATGCCTGGGAAGGGGGGGAAAGCAGGATTAGGAGGGGTTAAGGGCTTGGAGGAAGGAAGGGAAGACTGTTTGGACCAAGCTGAGCTAGACCTAGGTGATTAATGGTTAGTGTGAGGCACCGACTAACTGGTCACCAAGACTAAGGAGGGAGACAGTTCAGACACTGGAGTCCAAAACTTCCATAAAAGTTGGTTTTTAACTCAATTATATATCTCATATAGAGTTCTTGGTAAAACAAAGACCAGTAGTTTGAGTATATTAATAAATCTCATAGTTATCCAAAGGTAACTTGGGCAAACTAACTTAATGGGGGGGAACTGTCTAGAACAGTGGTCTCAGATTCCCTGCCCTTTATGTGATTATAGTTTAGTGTTGAGGCTGGCCTGTAAATTAATTTTTCCCCCGTCTTTTTCAACTATGTGAGGTTGCCTTTAAAAATAGATCAGGCAACTAGCCTGTCTGCAGACTGTATAACAGACGCTTAGGAAGGAGTTGAGCATGCAATAAACAATATGAAAAATAAGTGTGCAACTACCATTATTGGTTAGCATGTCGTTGTCTGATGTTTTCTAGTTTCATGGGCATGTCCCCCACCCCACCAGTCGCTGATTTTGTAGCACTGTGTGCATATATATATAAATATAGGTAAAGTTGCATATTGGAAATTTTGGATAGTTTTTGTGCTTTTGTGCTTAGGTGAAGACCTACGGGAAAATTGCCCTGTGGTAGTTAGAGTTTGAGACGCATGGTCTAGAAGATCCTGACTCAGTGACTGGCATTCAGCTTGGATACAGCTGTACCCTTTAGTCTGCAGGTTGACCAGTTAGACTCCCAGTGAGAAAAGTAAATGAGAGTTATAATACAAACCATGGCTGGAAGGGAAAGGGGGAGTACAGGTCACAGACACCAGATCTCCAAGTCATTACATTACCGTTAGCATGGAGAGCAGACTGTCATAGTCTGTGTTCTCATGCATTTTTTCCAGCCAAAAGTGTCGATAGGAGTTCAGGAAGTAATTGTTATTTTTGTGCCTGAAGAGAAGGTATTGTCATAGAACAGAGAAGAGGATAATTGTCAAGAAAGAGCAAAGACTATGGTTATTAATAACAGGAAAATGGTTATTAATACCATAAGGACATATTTAAAATATAAAGCCCTTTAGTATTTACAGTTGAAGGGCATTTGCTTTCAGTAAGAAAATAAACTTTTGGAGGATGACGAAAACACCCATGCAGGGGAAACAAAAAACCTTAAAACTAACCATTGATAGATGCTTAGTCAAATACAAATCATTTAAGTTTTTGTGTAATTACCCAACAAAGGCCACCTAACATCCTCAATCTGGTGATTCATCAAGATGCCACATCAAAACTAATTGCTAAATTACACTTTCACTCTGTCATGCTGCAACACTAATGAAATGAGACTGTACCCTCAATTACTCACGCCTGAGTTAATAATGAGCAGTGTAAACGTAAGATGGAGTCTGTTTTTGTTCAGGGCTAATTGCATAGCATCCTGAAATTGTCAGTGTTGCCTTCTCCTTTTCTGATCAAGACTTGAAGGTGTATCACAGGGATCGAGGGCTCCCGAGTCCCATTAGATGAAAATCAGCAGAAGAGTGGTGCTCTGCTGACATGTAAGGACTACTATCCAGCTTTTTGTCTCCCAGAGCTCAACTTGACCAAACCATTGTAGCTTTTTCCATTGTCAGTGTTGACCTGGGTTTACTGGAACCGTCACACATTGGAAAACTAAAAAGAATGTTGCAAGTAAAAGCCCTGGAAAAATGATAAGTACGATAGAAATATAATGTGCTCTAGACCCTCAATACCTGGGCAGGTTGTAGAGAGGAGCCATGCGAAAGCAGGCCACCACTGCACGCTTGCGTTGTTTGGAAAGCAGCTTCTGCCACACGCACTTTTTGGACCTCAATGGCTGCTCCACCTGGTGTAGATGAAAAGCCAGAGGTCACCACAAACAAAACTGAGCACTTCGGACTGGTCTTTATGGGGGAATATACTGCCACCCGCAATTCATAACAAAGAGGAGGAGGGTAGTAAAGAGGCAGTGAGCAGACCTGAAGGTCAGTGTGAGTACAAGTGAACAGCTTCAGGTGTGTGAATGTGGTGAATGGAGATTTATAGGATTCAGGAGGTGTGGAAAAAGACAATGGCATACCTGTTCTAAGTGGAAGACAGCAGCGGAGATCCTCTGCACACGGTCCACAGTGCGCTCAGGGTCAGGTGGCCCCTCATGTTTCACCACCACATCCTTGTAAAGATTGAGCTGCCACCTCACTGCTGGGTCCTCAGACTGAAGGTAAGTAAACAGTTATTTTATAAATCAACCATTTATGAGGCCACAACATTTACTAGCTACTATCACTGATAGGATTTTTAAGTATTTCATTACGTATCAGTTTTTAGTGGGCAAAACAATTACTTAATTGTTGGGTTTGATATCTGTTGGTTTTAAACTTTGCACCCAGCTGTCGAAAGTCACAAGCAGAGCAGATTACCATGTGGCCAGAATGCGGCCTTCACAATTTACAACCAGTACTTAGCAGGTCTGATGGGTGAAAGATTTTTGCCAAATGGCTAAAGATCCCCTTGGCCTCCCTAATTCACCTTCTCCTGTAGATGAAGATTCTGGTGAATGTGCTCTTTGACCTCATCATCAGTGTCTTTCTGTTGAGACAGTAAGGGCAAGGAGGGGAAAAAAGGTCATGGGACACCTTAGTTGGGGCAGACAAGACCTGTAGAACTATCCAGTACTACTTCTGCTTCCTTACCAGAGCGTAACGGCTCTTGGCCAGGGAGATGAGCTCCTGGTCCCCCGGGGTGCACATGTTAAGGCCGATGGGCAGCATTTTCTTGAGGGCCGCTACAATGAGGGAAGTCTGGATAGAGTAGAACTCGCCACGACGCTTTTTGTGTCTTCTCTCCTGGTCCTGTCCTCCTGACTGGGAGGAACATACAGTATGTGCATGTTCTTGAACCTCAAAAGATTTTTGGTTCCGAATGGCACTGATGCATCAAGATAACAGGATTTATTGATGATGCATTAAAAATATGCCACCAGTGACAACTATTTTAAAAACCTAAGGCCAACAGATCTCAACAGTGGCTTAAAGAGAAATTGTCAGCTGAATTTACTTAAGGTGTTAAAGTGTTAAATATTATACTTTATTCTAGTGTTAACAAGCTGTTTATTTTTAAAGGTAATGTCAGCAGAATTTGTCTTTATTGCACCCTTCCAAATAAAGTTGTCCCAAAGCCAAGAATATGACTGGTACAAATGAAGCATTTACTTGTGAGTTGCAGCCCATGTAGCTGCATTAGCCTAGCATTTGTCTCAATCAGCAAATCATCATCTTATAAAGGGCCAGTTTGTGCTCGGGGAAAAAAGGGCAAAAAGGCCTAGCTAGTTGGCACAGTAACACATACATCTAACATACATCTGACAGTGTACTGCACACAAAAATTGGAGACACAAGCGACAATGGGCAGTGGAAACTGAATGACATTTAAAAATACACCACCAGGCATGTAATAAACAGCTATTGGATATTCATCACTCAAACACTTATGACATTACAGAAAATGATTTACTATGGTTACTATGGAAATTTTCTGAAGAAGTTGGTCAACATGGGTGTGAAAGGCTACATCTGGCATGTTGATGCCAATCAATGAGGTCATCTGTGATTGACTTGTGATATGTGCTTATCACATGCCACACACCACCCTTCCCGCAGAACGGACCGCAGCGCTAGCAGGCGCAAGGCAGGCGCTAGGATGTTTGTCTGAAAGACACAGCTCATGCACTCTGACTGTACCTTTCCGAGATAAGACTGTGTGAGGAGGAAAAAGCACAGGTTAAACATACTTAGACTTCATTTTAAGAGTAATACTTCTATGATTCCAGTTATCTTTAAAAAAAAAATAAATAAAATAACATTCACATATAACAATCTTGTCCTTGTGCATTGACAGAGCCGATGTTTTATTTCACCAAGTTACAGAAAATCATGAACAGAAATAAATGATATTAGCATCATTTATAACTATTGTTAAAAGGTTTCCACTAGTCTTCTCTGTTCTCTTAACAGACGGAAAATGTCATGGGCCTATTATGAGAATATTATTCTGGACCTGCAGCCTAATCCAATAACGTATTGCCTCCACAAGTGATGACAGTAAGCACAGAGTGGAGCTAAGCAGAGATACATTGCGGGAAAGTTGCATAGTAGATTCAGACCACTCCCCAGTGCAGTTAAGATACTCCTGGCTGAGGAACAAACACAGGTCATTTCCATGGGTCTGCGTACTGCTAGGATAAATAGAGTTGCTTTGGTAGCTGTAAATGGAATACATCTTCCAGACTACCTTACCTTGGACATCTTGGTCTTGCTGTCTCCAGTTAGGAAGGAGAGGTTGTTGATTTCATTTTGAACCACAAAGTTCTGCTCTTCCCGTTTAAAGTTCTTAAGGGCAGAAGGAGAGTGAGTGGATGTCATTAGTGGCTCCTGCATCTTGATCATTTTACTATACAAGAGTTTTCACTGGTGCCATTTCTCCCCAGTACTGAGCAGCAAACTCTTACATGTGATTTACACCAGAGGATGAAGATCTCAGCCACCATTCTGAAGAGCTCATTGGAATCACTATCTGGCTCCTTCAGCCATCTAGATCTGAATGTGAAGATTAAATTAAAACAATCATCATAAAAGTGAAACCAACAGTAGGTAGGGTCATATTTGGTTTTGACTTTCAAGCAAGTGCACTGTGGACCTGTGCTACTCAGAGCTGCAGGACAGTTCTGACGACTCTGCACTAGTTCATCCATTATTGTCTACATTGCAGACTTGTAATGTCTTTGTGCTGACAGAACTCCACTGGTAAATGAATCCTCCCTGTATAGTGGTGCACATGCAAAGGGAATATCTGCTGGATTACCTGTTGTTGTCTACATAGCGAATCAGCATGGGGTAGAAAGCATACAGGTCACGGCAGAGCACGGCAAACTCATCCAGGATCAAGAGCTCTGCTTCCTGGGTATCAGCCTTGCTATCAGCCTTCAGCAGCTCCTCCTCTGCCACCACCTTCACTGTCTTCTTCTTTAACTTCTCCAGTGTGGGCAGGAAGTGGGTCTTCAGCAGGTCAGCTCGAGCCTTACTGATGATAGGCTGGGCGTATACTGACAGAGCAGATGTCAAAAAGAACAGGCAATACGAGGTATTTAGAAGCTGGAATGTACTTTTCATGGATTACGGATTCACTTGCAATGCTTATATTTATACTGCTAAAAGTAATATGGCAGAAGTGACCATGACTCTTCAATTGAGTCTCCTTATTAACTTATTTAAATAGGAAATAGCATTTCCTCTTTAAATATGAGATTCTCTAAAACAAAGATGCGGGAAAATGTGAAGTTAAGATCTCAAGTGATGGACAGCCCTGGACTGTCTCCAACTCCTGTTGATTATGGCCATATTTTTATAAACAAAAACCCAAGAGCAGTTGTGTCCCTTTCCACACACCAGCAATCCTCTTCATCCAGGAGGCCTCATCAATGCCCAGGTTACTGTTGAGAATCTTGAGGATATTCCCCAAGATGACACTAAGATGCTCAGAAGTTACAGTGGTACAGCAGGCCATGGCGCTGCCCTCAGGCGTATTTTCTGGACCTTTCTCCCACCAGTAGGAAAGGTAATTGCAGAGCATGGGCAGAACCACCTCTATGATATGGGGCATCTCTGTGTAACGTGCACCAGACTCTGACATGTCGTTAATGTCGGACATTAATCCATCGAGGCGGGGTATCTCTGGACACATCTCTTCCACTGTATCGGGCATGCCCAAGACTGCACACACAAACAGAAAATGGCTTTAGGTTAAGTCAGAATAAACAGAGTTATAAGTAGTTCAGTTATAGAGGGGTGTGAATCGTGAACACACGTGTACATCTGTGTTGCAAACCAGTTAGAACGAATTAGCACACAAGTATGAACGAAAGGAAGTGACAAAAAAGCAGCAATGAGGCATCACGCGCACTGGCACGCTCGCGGGGACTCTTCGTGTTGAACACTGAGTTTGGGTTGTGCACGTTGAGGTGGGGCTCCAGGAAGGCAACAGGCATGGCTCCTGCCAGAGTGGCCAGACACTCCCCCAGGGCAGGAAGCTGCCTGCAGAATGACATCATTAAGTTTTTACTGTCTTACATTTGTATGCTTTATCTTTCTACATCCATATACGTTTGATTTACATGGCTATGGATAAAGTCTGTATGTTATGCCATTTTGAATCATGGCATGCTGTAACAAAGCACTTATTCTGTTTTTGTCTGCTGCAAGTTCACTTTACCTCTCAACATAGATGTTCTTTCCAGTTCCCAGTGAGTACAAACTATTCAGGATACGATAGCAGGACACCTGGACATCATCCACTAAAACACACAACAACAAACATTTTTTAAAACAGACCAGTGAGTGACTGAGTGAGTGAGTGGAGGGGGGTTGTTAGTAAAAGGGTTGACTTACACAGAAGGTCTATTCCAAATTGGTGTTGGGTGATGTGCTGGAAAAGGGCTGTGAGGATGGGTAGCAGGGCCACCGTGGTGTAGTTGATATTTTGGGAAACCCCCTTCATCTGGCTACGGGAATGTGTGAATTTCCCCAGCTTCAGGTTTTCCAGTGTCTTCTCCAGGTCCTCGGCAGCATTCTCGAAGAAGGTACGCAGCCCCGCCTTCACCAGCTCAGAGCCAGACTTCATCACTGTCCTGAGGAAGGGGACAGTGCAGACACCCACAAAATCAGGTGACATCTGTTACACAGACAGCACTGCACAGCATTGTTTGACATGGAGCTGTCAGAAGTGAGTTTAGCTGTCACTCTGTATAACTGACAGTACATAGTACTGGGCTCCAGTCATCATCTTCCTTTTGCAAGTTAAAACGATCAAAAGAGGAATCTGGACCATGCGTACCTGGTTCTATATCCTTTCAATACATGCAAGCAAAACTTCATGAAACTCGGTATCTGATCGTTTTGACACAAAAGACGATCATACGTGCAGTTTCAGAACACTGAAGCATACCTGGTATCCAGCGTGTGAGCCAAGATGTGGAGACAGCTCACCATTGTAGCAGAATCACTTCCTTAGAGAAAAGAAACCCCAGACGGGTCACGTCAGTTCCCTAAAATCAAGTGACGACGATGAAAACTGTGTTTAACGGAGGTTGAGGCACACATGGGTGATTTTTTTTTTTCCTCTTACCAAAGAGAGAAATCCTGTGCCTGACAAGAGCTGCCAGCTTACAGAAAAGGCTATAAAAACAGTGGAGAGAATTCAGTGTCATCAATTCAAAAGACTTAGCAGAATTTCTTGGGACTGTGAACAAAACAAAGACAAAGGGAAACATGCAAAGTATACACAGAGCTAAGGCCAGATTCAAACCACAACCCAGAAGATGCATTTTGACAGCATTCCTCAGTAGTTATACTACCACTGGTTGACAGCTGCACGGTAAATCATGCCATGGTGTCCCTGTGGGATTGAAAATGTCTTGTTTTCAATTACTGGCTCAGTGTGAGTGAAGGTACCTGGTGACCATCTCCTTCTCTTTGTTGGAGGCATAGCCACTGCTGCTCAGGTTCTTATTAGGAGACGAAAGGAAATACAGACTGTGGTTCTTGAAGTACTGGTCTATTAGGGGGAGCAAGACCTGTTGTACAAGAATGGGCAAAGGCGGCGACAAGAGCACATGAATGATAAAGGACTAGGGTCATTCCAAATAGTGCAGAGAATCAGGGATCCGAGATCAAATTACTCCCAACATAACTGATGCATTTAAATACAAATGAATGTAGTAACTGACTCTGAATCTGTAGAACAAGTGTATTTGTCTTACTTTTGCAAAGAATTTGATTTCCTGCTCGTGTGGAGACTTATCCATCTTGCCGCTGGTAGCCATGGCCTCTGAAAGAACAAGGTCAAAAGGTTAATAATCACATGTAGATGGGAGACGAATGCCTAAAACCAATAGACACCACCTGGACAGGTGACCAGATTGCATGTAATAGCCCCGTTTATGCCAAGATCTCCTGTCTGAACTGAGGCTCCTATAAGAACACCCAAGGGGTTCATGAATGTTATCTGGATTTCGGCATGAATGACTTCTAAAATGGTAGATTACGGAGTCATGATCTGATCTAAGTGATAATAAAAAAGATGGCCACTGTAAACCTGTAGCTACCACACTCACCTAAGTGAGCTATGAATTCCTGGGCCGAGTCCACGTATTTCAGCAGCTTTTTCAGAAATTTGTATGCGAAGCGCTTCTCCATGGAGGAGGAGTCCTGCTCCATGTCCTTCAGGCCTCTACAGAAGGAAAGCAAGGTAATGAAAGAATGACAGATGTACATTTCATCAGAATGTGTTACTGTAACATTACGTTATGGAGATATTGAATAGCTATCGAGCATTCACCAGTTTAATAATCAGACTATTATTGTCATGACAACAGACATCTGCCAAAAAAGTACGTTTGCAATGAATGTACGTTTGCCAAGATGGCTAAAGTTACGGTCTGTTCAAAGTGGTGCTACAAAAACCATCTGACCTTGTGATGGCGTATCCATTAATCTGCAAGAAGCGGAAGAGCTCTTGGGACTTCTCCCGGTCCCGAGCCTTCTCTTTGGCGGTCAGGGTGTCATAAGGCACCAGCAGGGGGTGTGTCCCACCTCCTGGGTGGCACAGTCAAAGAGGCGAAAGGAACAAAGGGAGGCCCGGACAGAAAAGTGAATGTCCTACAGAAACTGATTTTCCTAAACCCTGACTTTTGAATCTTCACGATTAAATTTCACAAAATACAGATCACTTCCTTTTGGGAACTGTCAGTTTCTTATACAAGCAATTTCATCAAATGGCATTTTTTTTTTCTGATGCTGATAATGAACTGTGTGAGAAGCTATTATTTCCCACCAGCTTGCGATTTGTGTCAAAAGGCTTTGGACAAGGCCTCATTGGCCACATCAGAACAGATAGTGTGCTGGAACAGATACACAGCTCACTGCAATATCGGAAGCATTCCCTCTGTCAGTTTTGCACTACCCTAGACCTCTACAGGACTGCAGGCACAAGATGAGGAAACAGCGTGATACAAATGCTACACGAGGCATGTGACTTAAGAATTACAAACCTTTACTTCCAAGTTCAGTTTTCTTCTTCTTTGCCCAAATATTGTGATAGTTTTCAGCCACAACCTCAACCATGCCCTGTAATGATAGTACCATATAGTTTGAATGTGAGTGTACAGTGCTGTGAAAAAGTATTTGCCTCCTTCCTGATTTCATATTTTTTTTGCATGTTTGTCACACTTAAATGTTTCAGATTATCAAACAAATTTAAATATTAGACAAAGATAACCCAAGTAAACACAAAATGCAGTTTTTAAGTGATGATTTTATTTATTAAGGGGGAAAAAAAAAAAACTATCCAAACCTACACGGCCCTATGTGAAAAAGTAATAGGTATAGTATACTGGGTATAGGACCCAGTAAATCAGTAAACACCCGCTCAGCCCCCCGTGCTGGCCAGGGTAGGCAGCTAAAAGATGGATAGATTGAGCAGTCATACTATTACCATTATTACTCTTAATTAAGCTTGTCAATGTAATTTGTCAGTACATAAGAGGAACTTTTAGGCTAACCTGTAACTCTCTTGAGAGAAGCACGTTGCTCATGTCCACTGGACTTGGGCTATAGCCATTACCCTGCTAAAATTCACACACTGGTTAATAATAAAGACACTGTAGAACCCAATGACATTTTATATGTGAATGAAAGCAGACAGTTATAGCTCCTCAACAGCACCACCATGCTAAATCATAAAATGAGGACTCTGGTAATCAATCCATAGTGCCTCTAAGGCTTAGATGTGATGGAGCTCTGCAGGTTAGGTGTCTGTGCCTGTGATCGAAAGGTCACAGGTTCAAGTCCTGCAGCCGGCAAGTGTTCATATCACTACTGGGCTCTTGAACAAGGCCATTAACCTGAATTGCTCCAGGGGCACTGGACACTGGCTGCCTGTGCACTGACACTTGGACAGCAAGATGGGAACGCACGAAAACTATGAATTTCCCTACGGGGATTAATGAAGTACTGATCATTATTAGAGTCTGCAAGCATGGGTATACAGTACAGGTGCACACACAGGCTTTTAGTGATGCACCATTTCTGTGTTGTATGTAATTGAGCCTGACAAATAACACACACAAACCATTAGATATATGAAGGGGACATGCAGATCTTACCTGAGAAGACTGGGAAATCCTGCGAAGTTTCTCACTCTCCCGCTGCTGGAACATGGCTTCACCCTCCTTGGTCCTCTCAATGTTCCATCCCATAGCCAGCATGCTCTTTAGAGACTCCTTCACAGGCCAGCGGTAGACCTCTCTCTCCTGACATGGGCATGCATGCACACTCAAACTGTCTTTCAAAGTCCTTTAGCAAACCTGTCCAAAGATGTGGATAGCCAGCCTTGGCCTGGTCATACCTTCTCTGCCAGAGACTTGTAAGGCTTCAGCAGAGGGTGGCTCTTGGCCTTCTCGTCCACAGCCTCCCCAAACTTCCAACCCAAGGTCAACTGAGTACAGACAACAAATTAAAGTCTCGCTTTATCTACTTTTTTTTTTTTTTTTTTTTAAGTGTTGCTCTCTACTGTTTTCATTCAATAATGCAGAACAAGAACTCAAATGACAATAATTACACAATCAACAATTTTACTTTGTGTGCCATATTCCTTTTCTAATTTGCTCAATATAAAATCAGGTTATAATACCATCAAACTGGTGTAGGCAACAACCACTGCTGCTGACCCACCTTTTCCGCAGCCCATTTGTCGTGGCAATGCTCTGCGTATTTGTTAGCGACATACTCCAGCTTCTCTGGAAGCGATATGCTGAAACACACATTGTAAACAATACATATTATCTACAACCCAACCAGGGTGTCCCCCACCTTGCGCCCTGTCCCCTCTCCTAGACCCTGCATAGGATAAGCGGTTTGGAAAATGGTTTGATGGACATGTTATTATGTGAATGACACATTACCCTTTCACAAGCATATTTAAACCAATACAAGTTCAGGTACAGGTACTCTAAAGAGCTATGTTCAAGTGCTGGTCAGCTTAATACCGTATAAGCATTATGCTGCATTTCTCTCTAAATGATGTGTAATATAAATGAGACCAAGGATGATGACTGGAATGACAGGAAGCTCTGGGCTTTCAAGGTGCAGTCCCACAAGACTCACTTTGCAGTGTTGATGGGCTTGGGGTCGAAGTTGCCCTGAGCATCCACAGAGGTCTGCTTTTCCAGGGTAGTGGTAATGGACGAGTCCACGTAGTCAGGCGGCAGTGCCCCAGCGATGGCACTTAGGCAGGGCATGGCCATTTTGAAGAGCTCTGGGTCATATTTCTGGCATAGCAGTTGATGGGGGAGTCAGATTAGCAGAAAAGATGAATCAGCACAGTCTGGGAGAAATGCCTGATCCATGTAGGCGGCTGCGAAATGGACTGACCAGGGGCCAGCTGCTTAATGGACTGTCGTTTAAAAACGAGCAAACAGTGATGGAGAAGGCTGAGATCCCTCATGCCATTTGAAATGTGTGTTTTCAGTACTGTAACTTTTATGTCTGCTTGTAATGATCTACTGTACCATAGCATGTCAGCATTAACACCTTAATATTTAAACAATATCTAATATGTATTGCAGGAACATGAGAGAAAAGTTATGAAAATCCCTTTTCTACACCACAAAGTGAACATCGGTGCCTGTTAATTCATGGATAATAGTATTTGAGTACATGTATCTAATTCTAGTTAAAGGAAAAACCCACACTATCTTCAAGTTCTCATACCAGGATACAACACACAGAAGTTAAAATTACACTGTTGATTACAAGTCAATCTTAAAAGCCAACGATA
Organism: Gymnarchus niloticus; assembly: GCA_009936485.2. Taxonomy (NCBI): domain Eukaryota; kingdom Metazoa; phylum Chordata; class Actinopteri; order Osteoglossiformes; family Gymnarchidae; genus Gymnarchus; species Gymnarchus niloticus. The sequence continues at coordinate 224,089 of JAACJT020000021.1, read as the reverse complement.
AGTGAAGTAAAAAAAAATCCTACCATACCTTCTGTGAAAGTGAGTCGAAGATGCCCCAGAAAAGCTTTTTGGTGAGAAGCAGCTCTTCTTCAGATGCCATACCATAACCACCACCCCCTGAAGGCAGGCAGTAATACTTCCAACCTTGCTCATAGTGAATGGTCAAGAGCTAAAGGACACAAGACAGGAACGAGGAGTTAGTAGCCCCACTACAGCAGTCAATGCAGTCAGACTGGATAAGAGCCCAGCGCCCGTCATTTAAATTAATGCACACTGGATTGAACCGGGCCTGACAGCTGTCAGACAGCCAGCAGATTGCATGCTGAGTTCTTTAACTGAGATGTAACTTTGGTTTCCTCATTATGTGGTGACAGTGCATTTAATGCGTATACTTGTATCATTTTGACCTCCACAGGGGGGTGTAAGCGTGTCCCGGAGTGACACGTCATAGCCATGCTGGTCGAGAGTATGCGGAAAGAGAAGCTGTCATGAGCAGTGCACGTCCGGACACTTCCCGAGCGTCAAGTTGTTATAAACAACAGCCAGGCAGAGAACCTTGCTGAAAGTACATCTCCTACCACCTATGGGTTCCTTTAGCTCAGAGACATGAAGATAAAATAATTCAGTGATAAGGTGATCTGGCAGTTAAGGAAGCAGACAGCAGCTGTTATACCCCTGAGTACAGGACTCATTTAGAAGTGTTCAATAAAGTAGTTGCCATTTCAAATGGAAATAAATCTAACTTTTCAGAATACCAAGACTGTAGTTTCATTGTTTACTTATTTACTTCATCTTTCCCCTGACAGTCACACCCAAACTGACCCCACAATCTGACATTCATATTCTGGATGAAAACACTAAATACCCTTCCCCTGACAGAATACTAAGCACAGCATCATCATCAATTTCAAACCTGGCGTCGCCCAGTTTAAAGTCAGGGCTGTTGACATCTGTTTAACTTGGCGACAGCCTCTCTAACACCCCTGCCCTTAATGGGACCCATCACAGGGAACAAACTGCTCCGCTATGACAAACTGCAATCGTGGGTACTGTCAAGGTTGAGCAACTACAATGGGAGGAGCTAACGGGGCAGTGGGGATTACTCACCTTCAGGGGCATTTTGCAGTACTCTGACAGCAAGGGCACATCAAAGACTAGGCGGCGCAGAAGTTGTTGCAGCATGGAGGGCCGCAAGTACCTATGGGAAGGCACACTCACATGGTCACGGCACAAAAGCGAACAGGGTTCTTTAAGGTTTTTAAAACCTCGAGAGGTCATACTTGCAGATGGCGAGCAGGCATTCTTCGATGGCGTCACGCTGGGCCTTGGTGAGCGAGCGGCCCTTGGAGAGTCGATAGATGGTGTGCAGTGTTGAGTCAATGAGTGTTGCGTGGTGCTCTGTGCCCACGAAGTGAGAGGCGCAGCGTGTCAAGAGGGGCAGCATAGCAGAGCATATGTACCTGTTCATGGCCAGGGCTGCTTCTGTAGTGCTCAGTGCCTCCTACAGGTGAAAGCCCACAATGGAATTATAGAACCATACTAGGCCACATCTCTGCAAGTCACTGTGACAGCTTGAGGAGCATTTGGTAATGTGTCATTCATGACACCAATCAGCACAGAACATTAGCAACCGACTGCTTACAAATTTCCTCACCGTCCTGAGCAATCCTACATTACTCTAAGGAGTCTAGTAGCTTCTACACCCCATTAAAGATTTGAAATCTTTTTTAAAAGGTCAGGAATCCGTAGTTTAATGAGCAGCTTTGTTAATCTTTCAATCAAAATTCTCTCATCTTTTAACATAAACCTAACTTTATGGTAGGTCTTCATCTTAGCACAGTCATGAATACCATTATAATGATCTTTAGAATCTAAAATGAGCCTCCACTGCTGCATGGGGTGTTAGATTCAAAGCATCCTCAAAGGGTGTTAAAAATACAAACTGATTTTCCAGTAGACACCTTCATGGGTGACTACAAGTTCAGCAGGAAAGGCAGCAGCTGTTGCATCTGGGCTATTTTTACAACTCGCCACTTTAACAGGGGATTCTATTAGGGAGTTCCCAAGTAACAGCCTGGGAGATTCCAGGCCTTATCAGGAGCCTTTCAGCTTTAGAGAAGAAACAGTGAACTGCCTGCTTGTCAGCTTCAAACACAGTAACCTAACCCCACCTGTCTATGCAAGCCATATGAAGATACTGTCAAAACTGACAACATCAGTCACACAGGAGGGAATCAAAAGACTCTGAAAGGATGGTACACCAGTCTGAAGAGTAACAGTGAAACACCAGCATCAATGAGTGACCATCAAGCATCATGCCAGTGTGGATATGCTCCTCACTCACCGTGTCTAAAGAGGCAGAGGCACGCAGGTCAGGCAGGAAGCCCACCTCCAGCAGGTGTAGCAGGAAGCTTTGGTCCTCGACACCATATACACGGTCCAAAAATAGCACCATGGGAGCCTTGTGGTCCGGACAAAAGCTGGCTGACATGTCAGGCTCTGTTACAGTGGCATCTAAAAAAAGGAGGAAAGACAAGCTTAGTTGGAGTCCTGACTGTGGTGTAACTTACCCAATTAAGTCTCTCCGACTTTAACAGCTGGGCAGTTTCTGAAGCAGCGCAGGTTAAGGACTTCAAAAGAGCTAAAACAATACGTATATCTTCATGAAACATACTATACTTACCCAACAACTTCATTAAGTAAAATTTGTTAGCCCTACATACTTGAAACTCTACAATGAACAAGTCTCACCAAGAACAGCTCGAAATCAAGAAAGGCAACAAGGTTCCTGTATTCCAGGACCTGATTATTTATAATGAATTTGTCAGGTCCTGGGGATTTACAGTGGTGGGGGTGGGAAGAGCTGCAGGTGCACTGTGAAAAATAAAGAGCAATGGGAACACCTCCAGCAAGATTAAAGCACATGAAGAAAAATGTCCCATTTAGTCAGAGCTGTAGGTAAGACCTGCACAACGTGTTTCCCTACTTTCCTCAATAAAAATTAGATGAACAAAAAGCTGCTAAGTAAACTGTGGCTCCATTACTTTAGAGATGAACCATTCAGATTTGTGTGCAACTCCTTGGCCTGCACATATCATGCTGTTGCAGAAGCAGATTTTTGAGTTTTGCAATTGGGAACAGTAGCTTGTACCTTTGTTTACCACAGGCATTTTAAGGGGTATGCTGATGATCCCCACCAAGTCCTCCGTCGGAACCAGAGATCGCAGGATGGCACGGATTCGTAGGGCCTCCCCTTTACCCTTGTTTATAAGCTGCTCAAGTAGAGAATATATACAGATTGAGGGAGTCACATGGTGTTTCACGGGACTAACTATGCAGAACCCTTATAAGCGAAATGACAGTTTCACAGCAATGGTGGAAACTACTATGATCATGACCAATTGATGTTACAGCTTTGTTACAAAAATATTTATGGGTCAAATAAGGCTTTGCCTACATTGATTGGTAGTTCAGGATACTCCCAGCCACCATGGGTTTTGAAGTCTTATTTGGCGCCTGCATTGATTGGTTAGCTCAGGATCCTCCCGCCAAACATGGGCTTTGAAGGCTCATTTAGCACCAGCACTGATTGGTTAGTTTGGGAGAGTCCCAGCCACCACGGGTTTTGAAGCCTCATTTGTCCCAAGGCTATCAGGCAGTATCAAAGACTAAAAGTCAGTTGCTGGTGTCCGGCTTCAGCTCCAGGTGACTTCCATATGACTCACATGCATCTCTGGGGCACAGCGCCCCAGCAGGTCAATAAGAGCAGAGTAGAAGGACATGATGGCATTTCCCATGTGCACCACTTCTTCCTCCTCTCCATCTTCAGCAGAGCTGGAAGGAACATACAAGGGTAGGAAAGTTGGATCAGGGTGCAATGCAGTACAGTGGTCAGTGGGATGACTGTGGAAGGTTACTTACGCGTCAGAGCTAACCCCCTGGACAGCACTGGGCAGGTCCAGGGCAGGGGTCTCGGAGATCTTGATGGCCTCCTTCATGGCAGCCAGGAGGCCATTGCCTCCCTCACCCCGGAGGGCTGGACCAAAACATTCTGGCCGCCGGATCAACAACTTCACCACAACAGTTGAGTTCTCCTCCACACTTTCTCCTGGACAGTACACACACACACACACACACACACACACACACACACATATATATATATAAATAAGAACAGTATACTTCAAGACTTGGAGTCCTGTGCAGTTATCTAAGTCCCTTTATTAGAACTCTGTGTGTGTGTGTGTGTATATATCTGGGTCATTTTTCTGGTCAGTAAGACCAAGTAACCAATGCATGACATACCATTGACAAAAACCGCAAAGCGCAGGAAAGACAAGTAACGTTCGCCTTCAATAGGGTTCCAGCCAATGTCAGGGTATCCTCTGGCCAAGAGTATGGGGCAACTCTGGAGTCCACATCCAGCCAGGTATGTCACGACCTATGTCAGAAAACCAGACTACAGATAACTGAAGACAATCTGAGCCATCTGGTGTTCGTTGTCTCTCTCCCTCACATGCGTATAGACACGCACACACCTTGTCCAGGTCAGGCTCCTCTAGGGCCAATGCCAGCCCATTATTGTCCATCACTGATGATGCAGCCACATCCAGAGGAGTGGAGCCCCTCATAGAAGGAGATGCTACAGACAGACAAACATGGAAGCGCTATTAGGCTCACCGTTTCTAACAGGCCTTGAGACAAATTCTTCATGTTCCAGTCTGTGCTATACACCAAGACAATCAGCAGGTGGCAGTGTTGCCACTCCTAGTACAGAATGCATTTTTGTTAGTCTCCTAACAGCTGCATGCCGCACATTTAAATGAAACTTCCAAAGACTTCTTTACAGTTTTTTACCAAAAAAATCCTTCTTTGTGTGAACCCTTGTAAAAGTCCCCCAGAATATGGCAGCAGTACAACTATTGAGCCACTATGAAGTAGGGTTAATACTGTTTTAATTGTCTGCCAAACACATTCACAAGGATTCTCTTTACTCCATCCCAGGTATAGATCTACCCACCAAGTCCCACGCTGCTGTTCTCTAGCAGGTAGCTCAGATGGTCGAACATGGCCTTCTGGTTCTGACGGCTGATCCGGCAGAAGTAGCACAGAAAGCGGCAGCAGCTGGCTACCATCTTGGGGAAGGCAATCTCCTACAGAACGGAAGAACTTCATATCACCATAATTTCAAATATGTACATGATTACATGCACTAAAATATAGAAGTTAGTTGTCCAGAGGTGTACATTTTTAATATTCTGCAATTCAACATCTACTGACTGAAACAGCATAGACACCTTACTCAAAAAGTTGATTTAAGTGAAGGTATTTTGATAACTCATCTGTAAATCTACTAGCAACATCATTTAGATGTATTTATGCATGATCGTGTTTTAAATGGTTGGTTTCTGAATAGAAAGACAGACAGCAGGCAAAACTAACTTCAGTGACGGAGCAGAAGTCATACTAAAAACATGACAGTCATAAGAAAGCAGGATTATGACCGATTGGGCCCAAGTCTAATGAATTCTCTTCATACCTGGGATTTGCCACCTCCTAGAACGTTCACCATCACCTCCATCACAGTCTCATGCATGCCCAGGACCCGCATCAAGTTAGGGTGTTGGTAAAAAACTTTGTTGTTCATGATGTCACTAGAGAATGCAGAGAAGCCCAGGACCCGTTTGAGTGCTCCTAACCTTACCTCTTATATATCCATCCATAAGACTGGCCATCAACATTACTCTCCAGTTGCGTGTGCCATTCAGCAATACATCTCTATTATGGTTAGAGCTTATTCTTGGAAAAAGACACTCAAAGGTTAGCACAGCTATGTTGACTGGAACCAGCGCCATGACAGCAGCCTTTCTCCAGCAGACAGAGAGATGCCCACCTCAGGCCATTGATCATGAGCTGCTCCTCCTCCTGGCCCATGCGCACGCTGAGCAGCGAGCGGATCTGGCCCAGTGAGGCCAGCAATTTGATGGTGTCCTGCACAGAGGCAGCGCTGATGCTGTAACTCTTACGCATGGCGCGCAGCAGCTCGCCGATGCTGTCGTACTGCCGCCGAAGCAGGCTGAACATCACTCGCACCAGCTCAGGGTCTTGGATGTGGCACTCCTGCGCCCAGCTCACCATGGTCTGGGAGATCAGCTCCTTCAAATTAGCTGGGAAGGTGGAAGGGAATAGTAATTACTGTTCAGCTTGTTTAACTGGGTATTAACTATGTTACTGTAAAGATTTACAACGACAAAGTACAACTTACCACATTTCTGGTGAAACCAATGAGTAACAGAATCTCCGTCAAATGTTACATGAAAAAGGTACCTGATTGTTGAATCAATACATTTTGTATAGGTAAAAAGCAATAAGCTTCCAGAAGCAAACCATCACATCCTCACCTGACCAGTCACACCTGCCCTACCCTCTCCTCCTCCCTAGAGTTCTGACACAGTTGCAAGCAATCACCTGATTTATTTAAAACACCCCAGTTTACTCACCGCAGGGTGTGTCACTGAACCACAGTTTTCCTTGTGTTCTGGCTCTCCCTGTATGACTGTTTCTGGACCCTGACTCTGTGCTTCTTTCGGTTTGTGAATTTGGATTTATCAACATCTCTCATTGTGTTTTTGCCTTTTGGACCCTTTCACCTGTCTTTCTTGACTTTGCTATCTCGATTATGTTTTTGCCTTGGGTGCCTGCCTTACGAATCTGCTGTGTTCCGACCGACTGCCTGCCTCTCGACTCTTTGTTACGTCTCTTATAAACAAGAATTCTTTACTTGGATTTGTCCTGTGTACATACAGGAACACAGTCAGCCACTCAACCACATTGTTCTAGGACAACACTGACCAATGTTAACAGCACAACAAGTACCCTGCTCAATCCCATTATGTCTGCCCTCAACATGCAGCCATGATACACCTTCTGAAATGCTGCACGATTGCAACACAAATGCTGTATTCATGTCATCAATCCCTCTGGCAACCGCTGCAAAAAGTCTGGGCAATAAAGCGGAGTGACTCAAAGAAGCATTTTGGGGCCCGAGTCATGTATCCAGCCATTATTGTGTATTTGCTGAGCAAAAACAAAATAATATAATTACCTTTATATTCAAATGAAATTGTGCCAATAAAGCTAAAGCACAGAATTTTTTTGCCCATTTATCAAGAACACGTTTTCTTACCAGTCATTCACTACATGCATGTATTCACAACAGAAACAGAATATTACAAATTATTTTAATTGATTATAAAGTTAGGTAAGGCACTATTACTATGAAGTACTAACAATATGGTATTATGCTGCTTTTGTTGGTCAGCTACTTGTCTGGACAGATATCATAAGGGTAAACCTTAAAGCTTCATTAAAACTACATCAATACTCTATCAAGTCTGCTTAACAACACAGTATAAAGATCCAATTCAGAGCAGAAAAATTACCATACAACTTATTAACCCTATTGTAACCTGAGCATTTCATTTGCATCTTTTAGGGCCTCCTTGATGTAAATAATTGGTCTGTTTTACATTCTGATGTACACCCCCTAGTGCTGCCCGTGTCACTTGTCAGCTGAGTGTCAGGTGGCCTGTGGAATGGCCTGGTCAGCGACAACCAATATGACGGCTCATAGGGTGGGGGCTTATACAAAAGCGTCTCTGGATGGGGATGTACGGGATTCCCAAGGTTTGCCTGGGCCTAGTGCCTGAACTGATCTGCCACAGTAAACAACAATTTTTTTTCAAAGTCTCCTGTGAATTAACCTTCTAAACTGGGTAAACCTCCAATCAGGACAGAGCATACTAGAGGTGTGCCACACATGGCATATACCAGGGCCTTTATTCCAGCATGTGTGTACCATTATATCGCCACAGCTCCAAGTGAAGCCACACAGCGCTTTGATCGTGAGGAGAGCCTGTCAAAGTAGTGAGGATTTATGATTTAGACACATACATCACAGCTACCGGGTGCATTCTAGATACCCTGCCCCGCAGTGGTCATAAATAACACCATTTATAGGTCCCACCTTTCCACCCAATTATGGTGGCCAATTATGGGGGAGGGGGAACTGCAAACTTGACATAACCAGGAGAGATTAACAGGTGGCTTCCTGGCTCATGGGAAGCACTACTTATAAAATTTGCGGCTGACTGTAATCAGAGTCCTACCCCTCACTCAAACCCCTTACTGAGCGCATGCCCCAAAATTTGTTGGGTCAGGTGCTTCCTTTACTGGAGGGCTCTTCAACTAGTTTCTCCTGAGGGTCAGATTATCAAATGTTTAATGTAGGGAGGGGCCAAGCATAATTCTTTGATCTTAGCACTCATTTGAAAGAGAACAACACTAAATATAATACTGTTTATCAAAAGGGTGTTAACTGAAATTAATAATTTGTATAATAATTGATATGAATCTCACACACACACATACTAATTTTGCAAATTTACCAAGGAATGGCATTTAATTAAAAAAAAAAAAAAAAAAAAAAAAAAAATCGGCTGGACTGTTGAGCCCCTGATATATAGCTTTTAGTTACATATGCTACAAAAACTTCTAATTTAAAGGAAACAGAATACATCCACAGGACCGCAGCTTACATAAAAAATGCCCCAATATCAGTTAACCTTCATTCTCTTCTTCTTTACTTCTTATGTAATGTACACTTAACTGCTAGCACCATGTTTTCTAATGGCTAAAATTGCACTTGACTTTGCAAGAGCAGTGGAGTTAGGCTCATGAAAACGGAGTGATCTGCAGACACTGATGGAGGTGGCTACTTGTAAGGTGGGAACGAGAATTTGTTTTTATTGTATTCAAAAAGCGAGGAATTTTTTGTAGATATTTGCTAGCTAGTAAAGAGGCAGAACAATGGTAGAACATCGGTAACTTATGAAGCTTCAGTGTGCACTTCAGAAGTATCCAAACATGACTTAAAAGAAGGGGCAGAGCCATAGAAAAGCTGTTTTCTAAATGAGGAATTTGGACTGTGTGTATTGCTGCCCAGAAACAGGCTTACTTGTGGTGATAAATGCATTTTAAACATTTTTTTTTTTTTTAAACTTATGAACCGTTCAAGGACCATGGGCTACCAGATGAGGAGCCTTGCTTTAGAGCAAGGAAGCCATGTCCCTCCAACACCTCGAGCCTCCAAACGCTCTGTAAACTACCCAATGTCAATTTTACTGGTGAGGGACAAGAAACAAAATGCAACAGCTGCATAAAAATGAGACACGGATATCTTGATCTTCCCTTCTTTCTCTTAAAGAAAACTGATAGAGAGATTTCTGGTCAGATAACTAGGCATGGGCCACAGTCCAACAGAGGCGTTGCCACAGAGAACGAAGTAATGACTCAGCCCGTCAACGACAAAGGCCTACTGCGCAATTCCCTCCCAGGTCTTTTAGAGACAACAAAATTGATTTCCACTGCTGTGATCATTGATGTGTATGCAAACCTCATGTTCCTTTTACAGAACCCAAAATCAGTGCACATGCCTACTGGCACAGTGCTTTTTAATGCCATGAGATGACACTCTGTCACCAAGATCCAGCACCACTCTTTTCAACTGGATGGCTCATAATGAGAAAAGGATACCGTAAACACATTTGGTATGTTTCTGTACTTTTAACACAGAATCACAATTACTGACTACAAGCACCTGTGTTCAGAACGGCTGAATAAGCTACCATTTCACTCAAACCCATTCACGTAATTGCTAAGTAAACAATTAGGACAAACCGCTTTTTATGAGGTTGCAATAAGACATAAAACAAGCAATCAGCAATGTGTCCAGAAGTGAATGCACTGATCATTACCTTGTGCCAGTGTATGTTTATGTCTAGGATGTTTCTGTCTTTTTATAGTCATGTATATGGCCATATAATCCAACATATGCATAAAACATGCCTCGAGGGACTCCTTGCTGCAAACTGTTTTTTTTTTTTTTTTGCAGATCCAAGACATTTACACATTGCCATTTAGAAAATAAACAATTTGAAAGTAAACAATTTTCACTCTAGCTTGTGAAAGCTGCTCAGAAAGCAGGCCATAGGCTGCACACCACAGGCTGCACACCACAGGCTATGTAGTGCCAGTGGGAGGCTGGGTAACATAAGACTGTGAGGAAAAGGTGGACATGGTCGCAAAGCAAGATCACATGTAAACAGAGTGTCAAGACCACTCAAGAAAAATTAACTATCAGACCATGTGTTGACCTTTGTAGCATATTATTTAACACTGAGTCAATCCTTCCATCCTCCACTATATTATCCAGGTCCAGGTCATGGGGACGGCAGCCTAAGCAGCAATGCCCAGACCTTCCTCTCCTCCTTTGGACATCTCCTCCAGGTCCCCTGGAGGGTTAACCAAGGTATTCTCAGGCCAGCCAAGTGGTATAATCTCTCCAGTATGTTCTGGGTCTGCTCCTAGTTTGACATGCCCAAAATTCATCCCATGGGGTGTCTAGACAGATGCCTGAACCACCTCAGCTGGCTCCTTTCAATGGGAGCAACAGCTCAACTCTGAGCCCTTCCCGAATGTCCAAGTACCTACTCCTATCACTAAGGATCCCAGACACCCTGCAAAGGAAGCTCATCCCCACCGCTTATATTTGCGATCTCATTCTTTTGGTCATTTACCAGAGCTCATGACCATACGGGAAGGATGGAATGTAGATCGACGTTTCAGCTCTGTCTTTACCACGACAGACTAATATGACGTCCACATAACTGCTGATGCCGCACCGACCCGCCTATCAACCTCCCGCTCCATTCTTCCCTCGCTTCTGAAGACATTGAGATACCTAAACTCCTCCACTTGAGGCAGCATCTCATCCCCAACCCTGAGAGGGCAATCCACTCTTTTCCGGCTGAGAACCATGGCCTCGGACTTGGAGGTGCTGATCCTCATCCCAGCCGGTTCATACTGTGCTACAAACCCCTGAGTGCTAGCTGAAGGTTACAGCTCAATGAAGTGAACAGGAGAATATCATCAGCAAAGAGCAAAGACGCGATCCTGAGGCTATCAAACCGGACACCCTCCACCCCTTGGCTGCACTTAGAAATTCTGTCCACAAAGGTTATGACCAGAATCGGTGACAGAGGGCAGCTCTGGAGGAGTCTGACATCCACTGGTACGAATCTGACTACTGCTGGCAATGTGAACCAAGCTCTCACGCTGATTCTCCAAGGGCCAAAAGGCCCGTAGCAACAGACCCAGTACCACATATTCCCAAAGCATCCCCCAGATTACAACCTGAGGGACACGGTCATATGCCTTTTCCGAGTCCACAAAGCTCATATAGACTGATTTGGCAAACTCCCATGAACCCTCCAAAATTTTAAGCCGTGAAATCCAAACCATCAACAAATGGCAGTTTCAAGCCATCAAAAGCAGTCTGTTGCTTCTCAAGAACATGTAAATGACTGAGCATTAGAAAAGTCCCAGGTTAGGTTGCACAGCCTCCCCTCACAGCTAGGGGCAGCTCACTGGCTAAGCATACTCTTTGCAGGCAACAGCCCAATGCCCTGGGCTACATTTCCATAAACAAATTATGCAATATATACTGTATGAACTTTGTTACAGCAATTAAACACTCCTTATCCATCACCAATTACCCATTCACTGCAGAACCCTGGTCCGTGAGGACTGTGCGATGTGCTAGTTTTTACCCAGCTATGCCTGACTTCATAGAAATAATTACTTACTCAGAATGTTAACTCAAATGGTGTTTAGGGCCATCAAGTGCCAACTAAAACCAGCCGCTCTCCAGCTATCAGGACCAAATATGGAAAAAGCAACTATACACTCGTGGATTCCTGTGGTAGCCACATGGTATACTTAAAAAGATGTGTGAATGAGCTGAGGTCAAAACATCGCCAAACAACAATATACTTGGCAAAATGCAAAAAGACATACAGTTCACCCTACAAACAAAAGAGGGCTAATAGTGATTTTAGGTCTTTGACTCCAAATTTAGTGATTTCTTATTTTGTTATTACTAAACCTGTATTTAACCTATCAAGATTTATTTAGTCCAATTACGATTTAACATCTCTTTTACAGCAGCGACCTAGACCACACAGACAGCAGCTCAGCCAACTTTCTCTTGTGTTTATTCATTTTGGTTGCAAAACTGTGATCAGGGTATGTAACATGTTTTGACCAATTGTAGAGAATGGGTGGAGACAGCCAAAAGATGGCATTAACATCACAGTTCTAACTATGTCTGTGCAAGACAGTCTTCACTGGCGGTGGTCTTTTCTGAATGTTGGGTAAACGATGCCTTTTCGTCTTTTGTTTGAAGTATATGGGCAGCTTAAGCATGTGTCTTACTGGGAGCTGCCTTCTCTTCTACTGTGGGCTCTGCCTTCGTTTTCTGTGGGGGGCCTTTGATCTTATACACCAGAGCCAGCAAGCGGCCCTTGATGGAGGTGTCCTGCTCTTCCTCCTCCTCCTCAATGGGGATTCCTGCATGAGAAGACACACGTATAGGAGGTCACAGCCATTGTAGAGTTCAAGTTGGATTAAAAATTTACGAGGTGTTATCTAGTCAAAAAAAGATAAAATATTACACGGTAAGGGTACGTAAGGTAGAGGTTCAGCTCAGGATGGGTCTCTCTGGACATTAAATTTACATCTTGATTTGAGGTCACTGTTCCAATCTTATTTATGGTGCTGTTGCCATATAAAACAAACGAGATATGAAGAGACCTCTGCTTGTGAAGGTAACGAATTTTTGAAAACTGCTGTCAGATTCAAATATCTGGGACCATCTGCATATTGTTCCTATAATACAAACTGACACTATTTGAAAGCAAACAATGGCACAACTGACACCAGTGAAAAAAATGGCATGAGATCGATGACCATAAACAATCCTTTTTCTTTTTGCTTTAACAATGCAGCAGTGCATTAACAGGAGAGCTAACCATTCTGTGACAAAGAAAGTTTCTCAGTTCAAGATGTAACAGGCCAGAGTTGACCGATTCAGAAAGCTCCAATCCTTCTTCATATAGCATGGGCTCCTATGAAGTCCATGCTATATAGAGTGACAACCTGTGGCCCTGCCCATACCACAGTGAAGGCGCAGTTCATTATGGAAGTCATACAGCTCCTCCTGGATATCCTCTGGACAAGGGCAATCCTCTCCCATGCTGAAATTCAGCAACATGTTAATCTGGAAAAGAGAAACTACAGATATGACTTTCCAAAACTGGAGACTTGGTGAGTTACCAAGGCAATATAAGATACATGTTGAAAACGACAGCAAAATGGTAGTGATGGTCTGATGTTCTTCAACAAAGAACGATTGTTTCATCAAGACAGTCAGCACCACACTGCTTTACATGCAGTTAAAAAAGAAACTCAACTATTTTTTTTCCTGAGTCTGAAAAGCCAAAAAATGCACAGTGGTCCAAAGCATAGGTGCACAACCTTACATAAGTCATAAAGCTCAAGGTATGAACCAATTCCCCTGCCACTAAAGCACCATCTTTTGTGCAAACTACATGAAGAATTTAATGACAAAAACCAGTGCAATCAATTAAACACGGCCTCATAGATAATGTTTCCCTCAAGTTTCCATCTGTGCTTAAGTGAAGCAGGAAAATGACTCGGGCTCACATGGAAACCAAAACAGAAATGAGTCTGGGGTTTTTACATATATTCACACTGCTCCTGATGAACACGATGTCCGATGGGGTTACTTTCCATAGCTGCTGTCTAGTCCTTAAGAGAAAATCCTGGGGATCCAAAAATCACTAACATTGTTAATGTGGTGCAGACCAAGGAAGCACTTCGCTGCTGTGACCATACAAAGAGCACATCAAAACATCAATGAAATGGCAGAAAGAACCAGAATATTAGCTGGCTGAAGCTGAAAGGCTTGTGACAGAATGTTACACTGGCTTCTTTACTCTCCTTGTTCTGTTTCTGAAGGTTCCCACCTGCTCCTGGGGAGGCGAGCGAAACTCTTTCGTCTTCTTGGCGGTGACGGCAGCAGACATGTTGAGGGCCTGCATCAGCTCGTTGTAGCGAAACTTTTGGTTGTACTGAAGTTTCGAGACAAAGCTGTCTGAGAAAGACACGATAGCTTCGATGCGGTGCCTCAGCTCGCAGTCACAGAAGTAGTGGAGCAGCTCGCACATCTAGGGCACAGACAAACTTATGGGATTACCTTCCATTGTAAGCCAGCCGTAGAAAGGCAAAAATGGGAATGAAAGATCTATTGAGAATTAAAATTGCACTAGTGGAAGAAGGTGAATGTGCTGGAAAAGGCAAAACATTTAAAAAATAAGCGTATTATATACTATACATATGAAAATCAAGCACAAGAATGTGTGTACTTAGAAAGTACATGTATGCATATATAAACATATTTCCATTATACACGTTTGTATTTCTAACCTTGTAACCTTAACCATAAATAACCCAACAAAATACAAGTCTTTTGGCTCTTTAGGTTTTTTTGATTGCATTCACAGATCGTTACAAAATTGAATATTCCCTCATGTGGACACGACAAGGTAAAAATGTCTAGTTCTTATTACCTCATGGGGACATTTTGTCCCCACAACGTAATATATAAACATGGTATACACACAGACACCCACACAGAGATCTGGTGTTCTTTACCTGCCGTTTGACAGATTCAGGCAGTCTCTTTTCCAGTAGGCCCTTCATGGGCTGCCTGCCATCCTTGGCCTCCTCCTCTCCTGCTTCCACGGCCTTTTCTTCATTGCTGGTCACCTCCTCCTTCTTAGTGGCCTCTTCAGGCTCCTCCTCCTTGGAGTCACCAAAGACATTGGGGTCAATGAGGAGCAGGATTTTGTGAACGTCCTGACTGGCCATCACGCCCATGGTGAGCAGTGTGCTGATCAGCTTGAGGATGGGCACAAACTGATACTCCACGCTGCCTCCCACTGGGTCACGGATGTGGTGGCCGCCGCCCTGCACCGCTTCTGTCAGCATGCTGATAGCTTTCTCCTTGAGCACGTCAAGTGGGATCTGTGGGCTGTAGAGGTGCTGCTCTCGCTTGGCGGTGATGAAACAGGGTGGCACGAAGTTCAGCCGGGGCTTAAGCGAGGTGCTGAGACCCACTCCGGGGGGAGAATGACACTTAGATTCGTCGGAGAAGAGACGGATGCTGCGCGTCTCGTCAGTTACTGGGATGATAAACTCGTTGTTCATCATGAGACGTGCTTCCTTGGCTGTCTCCAGATGAATGCTGATGAGCACATTGTAGAAGCCCTCACGCAGCATGCCAGCCAGGTACTGGTTGTCGATGGTATAGAGCAGCTGAGACTGGTCGAGGTGGCTGCATAAGGCATGATCCACACGAGTGTTGCCCAGGGCACAGAGGGCACAGTAGAGCTTTAGCGTGTGGTAGTGGAATTTCCTCAGGTCCTCCTGTTCAGAGAGCTCCATTATATCCACACACCTGGGGACGATAAGGAGGCTCTAACTGAATTCTCTGTATTTTGGGGATACACAAAACAATAACTCTGTAGGTGGGCTATACACTTGTGTATGACAGACCCAGTGTGGGCAGAAGTTTTCTGACCTGTTTTCTTCAGGAATGTGCACGGCCAGCATCTGCAGGGGCTCCAGGCACTGCACCACCCAGCCATGCCGCTCGCTCACCCTGGCTGTCTCCACCTTCAGGAAGGTGTTGGGCATCCGGCTCCACAGCACAGAGATAATGGTCTGTACGTCTAGACGGGGTGGGCACTGCGGCACGGGGTTCTTGTGCTCACTCTTAAAGATGGCTGATGACAGAGGCATGGCATTCTGTGAAAAAAGCAAAGTCACAGATCAAAACGCAAGTGCTGTGAAAACACCTCCATAAAGCCTTGTGCCAATACTTAAGGTTCAAAAGACAACAAACCTTTATCTTCGTCAACTCAAACTGGAAGAGGTTGGGACTTGTGGGTTGTACAAATACTGCTGGAAACAGTTTTGTGTTTGGCTCCACCTGATCACAAGACAAGGAACATCGAGGTCCATTACACATTTATCAATAAATAAATTCTCATATAACTGAAACAATCGGATGCTGCAGTGTAGCATCAGGATGACAAACACGTGGAGGATGGCTGGGTGCAGTGCTGCATGGAGCTGTGCTCTGAATATTCCAAGTTGCATTCATCTGCAGTGCCAATGTCCCCTGGTTGGAATATAGTTACCTTGTCCACAGTTCATCGCAGGGCATGTAAATTAAGGAGGACAAAACAGCAATAGTGCCAGTTTTAAGGGACCTTGCTCAGGTTTAATCTCATCAGGAAAGATCTCGGAGGAATCAGAACTATGCCACCCAGCTTTCCATTCTGACGATATTTTAGAAATGGAAGCTTTTATGCAAAACCCAGAATACAGGGATGGCTGGCTTCAAATGTTTACTAGAATGTGCCTCGTATCTGTGAATGTCACACTCTGGAAAATCAGGAGAATGTGGGCAAAATAGCAATTAACCGAGGAATGGACAACTTTACAGATTTCTTGTTGAATGGTCTCTCCTGTTGTGAAGTACTGCACAGTCACGTCTCATACTCCTCTTCTGAATCTTTCTTTATCACGTCAGTTACTTGGGTGCATAGTTGTTTAGCCTTGAACTCTTCCACGTCACTGTATGTACCTGGTAGGAGGTGGGCAGCTCCTTGCCATTTGCAGAGAAAGACACCAGGCCAGTGGCCAGGTCAATGAGGCAACCAATCTCCAGGTCCACATTGCTGCGGCTGGAGGAGGGGGAGGTGCTGGCAATGTCACCCCCCCATACCATATAGCAGTTACTCCTCTTAATGCTACATAAGGGCAGAAAGAGCTGGTAAGTTAACTCAAATTTTTAATTATGACTAAATGAGAATTTTAAGCAGCAGCAATTCAACACACGCACCTTTCGTGCACCCGTCCTCTTTCGTCTCCCAATGTTACAGTGACTGTTCGGTTCTTGCTAAGGCTAAAGTTGTTGCTATAGTAATGGTAGTCAGGGGTGACCCAACCCACCCATACACAGGAAGGGTCCTGACCCGCAAACACCCGCACAGAGTGGTAGTACTGTGGAACAGAACAGAGACAGGTTACCTGCAGCTACCAGGTGCTGCCACATAAATTTAAGGCATTACCACCTACTGTTGTGATGTTGCTATAATCAGTCCTCCTTCCATCTTCATGATGTTTCTGGGCCTTCCCAGTATGTCTACAAACCAAAATTATCAGAAAATATGACTTTCTAGCACATACGGCCGGAATAAAAAGAACAGGTTAAAGAAAGTAATGATTTTGAGAAGTATCTAGCTAGAGGCTCATACCTGTGTTTGGGTTTCTGGGACTCATCTTCGTGCACCCCATTCATGTCAACGGAGGGACTGCTCCTAAAGGTGGTGTGGAAATCCACTGGCATGCTCAAGCGGCAATACACCATGTCAGCATTGCTGTTCTGTGTCCCAAAGGTCTTGTGGGTCACTTTGAGACATGGCGGGCTTTCAATGGTGCCATCTATTCTGGTGACCTGTATACAACAAGCATTCAGGATACAGTCTGGGGGCCCCGAACAACTGAAAACACACCAGCCCAGATCAGACACTCAAATTTTTATTTTACCCTCACTATCAGAATTACCCCTGCGATCGAGGGGCATCTTCTATTACCTTTCTACCCCGTGATAAATACTGTGCATTGACATGTATGCTTGCACGTCTGATGGGTGCAGTTCCCGTAATGACTTGCCTCAATATGGTTGTGGTTTTTTGGCACATTGACAAAGGTTGGTAGACGTTTACTGAACCACATGGTAACTTCCCGGTTCATGTTGACAGCAAAAGGCTCAAAGCCCTCCTGAAGACCACACATGGTATAGTATTTGAAGGTGCTGGCATCCTTCCCAAGGTTCATGCGACCAATTTCTGAGAGACCCAGGCTGCATACTGGGATAAACCCTGGAGAGAGCAATGTGAAGAACCTATATTGGCAAAACAAATTCTCTCTTTGGAACAATCACTGAAAATTAAATGAGATCTTGCATAAAGAAATTCAAGGCATATATGAGGACTACACTGTTAAGGAGACACCATGTTAATGTGAGCCCAACAAGGGGTTCTCAGTGCATGACCAAGACAGCTAAATCAGCACTCACCATCCTCAGCCTCAAAATCGGTAAAGCAGAGTTCAGAGCCTTTATTTGTAATGAGAATCTCTCCATTTAGGGTGAAGATCATGGACTTATCCTCCATATTGATCATACAGCCCACCACGTCGCCTGCGTGCCAGGTGCGTCCAAAGAATCGACTGCCCATGTGCAGACGGTGGCCCTAAAAATTTAACAGTAATGAAAGCAATCCATTTTTTGAGCTTTCAGAAACTTATGAAAGATGTTTCTAGTCCGCTCTGCAAACAAACAGTAGAATGTAAAAATGGGCAAATAGTAACAGGGGTTATAGGGACCGGATTGAGAAACAACTATTCTACTCATCTGGCTGACAATTGTATTGAGATGAAATGGTGCTTACCCTGTACCCATCAAACACAAACGCCTGGTCATCCATGCCCAACTCGAGGTCAGGTCTGCATCCTGGTCGGGCCCAACCTACACGCATGTCTCCCCCAGTGACAGCTTCAAACTCAAAGTACCACTTTCCTGTTTTCACAGCATACGTCTGCTCCACACGGAAGAAGCGGATCTTGTCAATACTCAGTCTCTCACTCACATGGCCCGCTTGAAACAAAGAGAAAGACTTTCATGATGAAGCTGCACTTCACAAATACACAAAAACCTAAGGCATTTTTTTCAGAACACAAAGCAAGAAACTGATATACACGTGTATACATTCCCAATACACTCTGAAAAACACAAGGGAGCTCAAACTGTTCCACCCCAAGACCAAATGAAAGAACCCACTCTTTCAGCTGGACAAGGTAGCCACAACACTGAAGACGAGGTGGTTTTGTTTTACATCTAATTAACCGAATGGAGAGAAGACACCACATCTCAGGAGGGAGCAGATGAACTCACCACTCTCTTGGTCTGGGGGTTCAATATTGTATCCATATCCAATCAGCGTTCTGATAGCCTCACGGAGGCTGTCTCTGTTCGACTTCTTTGTGCGCTCATCTAATAAAGCATACGGCACCAGCCGGGGATTGCGCTTGCTTTTCAAATCCTTGACAAAACAACGACATCTTTTACTTGCCAGTTTCATGTGCTTCAGTGCCTTAGTTACCCCTATGTGCTACGTCCTGGTGGTTATGAGTGAGCTGACAGTCCCGTTAGGATAAATGAATACTTAATTTACTGTTTCCATTATTGGGGCAGCAATGTGATATTGTGGTATAATGCATTTATTCCAATTGTGAAAAGATCAAAAATCAAATAAATGTGTCAGTGTAATATATATTGCTTTTAAAATGGACCAGTTTTCAAAAAGGTTAACAACTGACAAATAGGTATAATTGTCCAGACCAGCAGGCTTTCTAACTCCATTCTTGCCTTACATATGGTAGCTTATGTTAATAGCAGCTGAATCCAACAGTCCAAGATATTTTGATAGATTTCTTTTTAAATGCATCATAACCACGTAAGAGTCTCAATTCTTCTCACAACTTCATTATGCATTTATAGTTAAATAGTCAACAAAGAGCTCATTTACTGCTGGTTTTGCTGATAAAAGCACTGCTTTGGAGACCTTCACCTGCTGAATGCCATAGGTCCATCCTTGTTTGATTCTATCTTTGGCCCAAACATTGTGAGCATTCTCAGCCAGTTTATCAACTAGAACTTCCTGAGCAGGTGTCAGTTTCACATCAGACAGCTCCAGTGGCGTGGGTTTATAACCATTGGACATCATGTAGCTGCAGAAAGAGATTAATAGTATTATCTAGACAAATGGCCTCACAAAGATTGAAAATATTTTAAAGACTGTTGTTCCTTGAAATTTGTATGTAAATACACAATTCACTGACATGTACACTTAATATTTCTATCTGGCTGGGTGAGACTCTACCCTAAAAACAATCCGACTCAGACACATACTTCTTGGGAAGCTTCATTTTTTTAAGATCATCTTCTGCATTGGCATTGACATGGACAACATGACATCCCAATGCCAACAAGGTCCTGAAAGATACAGAGCATATAATCATTCACAAAGCTGTCCACATTATATAGGAGATAAATAAAACAAACAATCAGCATCATAGCCTCACACCCCCAGGGGTTGGTGTTCATATCCCACCCCTACTCTGTGAGCATAATCTGCATGAACTCCCCATGTTGTGCAGCTTTCCTGGAAGTACTCCAGTTAACTCCTAGTCTGTACAGGGGGGTAAACCAGCATATCTAAATGTCCCATTGTGTGAGAGAGTGTGTGAGTGTGTGTGCGCGCGCACTATGCAATAGACTGGCATCGTATTCAGGGTATTCCCTATTTTGGCCTGGCATAGACTTCAAGGTCATTACGACCCCCTACTGGATAAGAAGTTGGGAGATGGATGAATAAATATAAAAATGAATTTTTATTTCTTTTACACGTAAAATGCTTCAGTATCACTTAGTATTGTATATGTTAATTAACCAGAAAGAGAACTGGGAGGAAACAAAACGCCTTATTGCCTGTAAAACCTCAGCAATGCAACCAGTTACTGGCTGAGTCTGTGCAGAAACCTAAGGACACAAATGATACCTCTGCCTGGATTTTTCAACCTCACTAATGTATGTAGCCTGTTTTTGCCTTTGCAGTTCAGCTCACTGGATCGACAGGTGGCATCTTGTTGTGACAGGGAACTCACAATGAGACGACACCCATGTCCCTATTTTCCCTGAGAACCTGGCCTCATTAATGACTTGGGTCAAGCAGCGTGTTCTAAGATCAGTGTAAAGTGATGCAAAAATGTGTTTTCAGCAATACTATCACTCCTGGGAGTCTCAAGAAGAGTCAGCAATCGTTCAGTCATGTTAACAAATTGAACAGAGTCATCCACCATCGCATCATTCTCCCTCCCTCTTTAGCATCCCCAGTGAGAACTCACTTCAGCGTTTCAGTTGACATCTGCAGGTTATAATTCTTTTCAGTTTCAGGGAGCTTAGAGAAGTCGACCAAGCAGGGATGCTGTCTCTTATTGTCATCCCGCACCTACAAAGCATACAAAACAGGACTGTTTGTGTATAGCACGAGCTGAACACAAACTGTCCACTGTCAGCAGACTCCAATACATCCACTATAACTCCAACCTGCATTAAGATTTTTTTCATTCTGCCCTAAAACTGGCACTATTTACAAGTTGAATAACCTTGAAACCCCATATTAAAAGCCAGTACTTCAAGATGAGCTCTGCTATTATAGGCAAAGCATGAGACAAATTTCTCTTGGCTTTGATTCTCAGCAGCATTATAAACAATTAGCATTAATGAACACTGTACATTAGTCACCATTTATCAATACATAATTATGTCTCTCTGTGACTTCGACCAGGATAGGTGGTTGGAAGATGGATGGAAGGATGGACACAAAATACTGCATCTACTCACGCAAACACTCTAAATGTGTGCCATTCCTGACAAACCTAAGAAAAATACCCACTCAAGTGGACACGAGACGGATGTTCGTGAGCATGTTTTCTTGGTAAATGGTGCGCCGGCAAACTGCTCATGTTCCCTAATCATGTTTAAAAATATTTTAACTTTTTGTACTCCTGCCAAGAAAATAATCCATCTGGTACAACAACTTGAAGCCACTGCAGTGTCAGATTAATACTGCCCAAGAAAACACACCACAGTGTGCTCAGTGCTGCATGGTGTCACAGTGAACTGCTAAACTCCAATAGGCTCTTCTGTATAAGTTAGCAAAATTCCATTTTAGAACAGCTTTTCGTACATCATCATCTTGATAAATCATCTCTTCAGTATAGGAACAACACCTGACATTTCAGGGATGTTTTCTCTTCTTTTTTTTATGCATTAAAAAGGAAGGAACACGTTGAGTGCGGTGGCACTGCGGCGTAACTTGTTAACAGCGCTGGCAGAAAATGTGGCCATGCATAAATGAGTCTCATTTAAATAATTCACGCTGCAGCTCTGGTATGGCAATGCAGAAGACACTGCGTGTGCAGGGCACACATGAGGCTACACAGATGCAATTAGACCTTTATATTTCTCTGAGTGTTAGCAGAGAAACAGGTACCATACAATGATGAAAATGGTCAATAGCTAATGGTGCCTCCACAGAAACACAGTTGATAATGCAACAGCAGTAAATGGAAGGGGAGGAGACTCACAAAATTCAAAGATATCACTTTCTTTTAAAAAAAAAAAAAAAAAAATTCACTATATATCATGGAGATTTCTTCTACCAAGCTAACATGCTCTCAATTAAAAACAGAACTCAAATCAATTCTGCAACAGCTGAGGCTGTTAAATGTTTTAATGAACAAAAAGTATGACATATAAAATAATCAATGACTTCCCCCATAATTAAAATCTCAGAAGGCAGAGAGCATCACAGATAGAGCAATTCGTCATGGAGGACTACACCGAGAATACGGGTACAGGGTACACAGTGTAGACAAGCTGATCTACTGGAACATAACTCTTAAGGGAAAAAGTTAAAAATCTGGCCCCTAATGTGACAGCACATGGTTCCATATGCTGGCCTGTCAGAAACCAGGAACAGCAACCTTACTGTAATTCAACTGCAGAAATGATGATTGTAAACTGACATGGGGGGCTAACGTGGCTATGAGAACAAAGGAAACGCCACTGGGAGTGGGACAAACATTATTACAGCAGATCGTGGGTGAAGTGACTGACGTGGTCATTTTTTTTTTTTCACCTCACCATAGCATGATATCCTTGATTTTGATTGTTTCCAATCTCATCCTGTGTTGATTATTCACAGCATTAGATAAACTTATTGCACAACAGATGTAAAAAAAAAAAAAAGATGGTATGATTATTACAAGCAAAATAATGCATTTTTGAAGATGAACGATGGTAATTGTGCAATGGAAAATAATCTTATTTTGTTTCCACTTACCCTCTGTTTAATTTGAACCGCAAATTATAAGAGAGAAAGCAAAATGACGTATAGGCTATATTTATTTTTTTTTTTTAGCTCGAATGGCGCTGAAGGATTAAAATTGGTTGGATTTAAGTTCATGCAGGTCAAACCATAACCTTAACCCTAAATCATCCTTCTTCAAGCAGTGACATTACATTATCACCCTGATACATTAAATCTAAATACATCAGTATTGCCTGACCCCATTATGAATTGTATTTGTGAATTTAGTAAAGTTATAAAATTCTGCATGTAACTCATAACTCCTATTATTTGTCTCATTTTTAACAACAAAACTAATGCTTAGTATGCAGCCATATTAACCTTTCAGAGACAAAATAATATTAAATTCTTAATATTGAAGAATATTAAATTTTCTTTTGGTGTTCACAAATACACGGCATGAGGGTTTTCACCCATATTTCAAAATGAACCTACCTTGCCATAAGACCACCCAAGTTCAATCTTGTTCATACCCCAGAGTTCATGGATGTTTTCTGCCAGTTTGTCTCGAACCTTCTCAAGATGTGGAGGCAGGACGATCTAAGAAAGCCAGCATGTGATTCCACACTGTATGGCTGACACCGAAAGCCACTTAGGCACACATTACCAACAACCCTTTTATAGATATGACAATGTTAGCCTGAGGCCCTTTACATGATTATGCACCTGTTCAATGTAGCATGTAAAAATAAAGAACATTAAGTAGCTATAAACAATCTAGGAATCAGTAGTCCTATTTGCATTGTATCAACACATGTTCCTAACCTGACTGGTCTCCACGGGTTTGGGGATGAAGGAGGCCTGGGACATAAACTGGGTAGTGCCCAGCAGGTCCCTCACGCCATCTACATCACGCTTGTACTCCTTCACTGGCTCCACCCGCATCTTCTCCTTGGGCAACAAGGCCTCATAGCATGGTGCATAACCCGAAGGAGGCAGGAACTTGAAATCACCATGGCGACCTCCCAGCAAAAAACGTGCTCTGAAAAGAGTGAAGCCAATAGCAGTCTATCAGCATTTGTTGGCACTTGTGATGGGACCGGTGAGTCTTCAAAATCTGTGGTGGGTGGGGGTATCCTGAACTAACTATTGAAGCCTCATTTGTCCCATCCCTAGCAACCACCAGATTATCTTATCCATAAGAAACCCCAAAAGGTTTCATTACTTGTTGATCAACCTAGAATATATTTGGGACTAACGGCAATGCTCACTTACATTTGTTCCCCCCCAGTGAAGACTGAAAGTTTCCAAAACACTTATTCAACCTGGACACCCTCACAGAGCTATGCTGTGTTTTAATAGTTCAGCTTCTTCTAATTTACATAACACTGCTATGCTTTTCTGAAACATTCTTTTCCTTAGTGATACATTTGCAGTAGAATGAGTGTGAAAGCGAAGGCGTTCATAAACCTGACGCCCCACCGTTACTCTGCGAGATGGCTACTGACGCCCTGGCGAGGAATAATCTGAATGACGTGCTTAAACCCGCCCAGGCAGTGCCATCACCAGCCACACCAGCGCAGATGCAGAGGCTCTGACGTCCACTGGCTCTAAACAAGGTTCAACTTTTAAAGACCGGAGCATAGCTACTGCCCACACTGTCCTATTTCTAAAAAGTAGGGCTCTTGATGGACACGTCATTTATTACTGGCATAGTCTCTGTATTAAAACTAGAACTTTGCCCTGCAATACAAAAACCAAGGCAACCAAAGAAGGCTGTCATGAAAACATAATTTAACGAAAAGAAATATTAAGTGTAATTAAACAATGGAAAAAAGACAAAACCCAGTGTGTGTACATTTTACCATCTAATTGGTGCCAAGACTTGACACCTGGGTAACATTAGCTGCCCAATGAGTAGTACAGAGGGCAAAAGACTGATAACAGGAGCCATGTTAGTTTCCTGGAGCTGGTAATACCTTCAGCAGCCATGCCAATCAAATAATCTAAAGTAACCATGGCAACACCTGTGTGCAGAATTTGTCAGCTTCTGCCTTTATAAATAGCCTACTTGTCTCTTTACTGTGTTATTTGGTTTAAAGTAATTCTCTGACATTTGGCTAGAAGACAAGCGCCAGCACATGAACAGATGGGAGGCAGATGTGTGCTTGAGCGTAAAGAGTGCATCAGTAGCTCTCAAGTGTGCTTTTTAATATATGCATGTCTCTGTGGGAGAGAAACAGCAGTTTTAAAATAGAGCTGGAAGAAAAACTGTCAGCTCATGTAAGCATTCATGCTTGTCTTCAAGTGAGGGTATGTGAATGTTTCTACAAGCATGTGCGCATACTTGACCCCCGCAGAGAAGCTGACGACAGGGAAGAAGAGCCCGTCGGTGTTGAAGTTCTCAAACATGCCCTGCACGGGCTGCCCATTGATGCGGAAGGAGATGCTGGGGGCACCCAGGTCCAGGCAGCAGCTCACCACGTCGTCAGAGGTCAGAAGGTGCTGGTTAATGGAGGCTACTGCCCGAGGAACACGCCCTGTGACGTGAAAACAAAGGGCATTCTGGCGCCTGGACCTGTCGTCCAAAAAGCTTATCAGACTCAAAGAGAAACAATCAAAGCTCACCTGACCAGAGGTGTAGTCCATCAAAGCTGTATGAGTAGAGGTCATCCCCCACACCATTACCCCCCCAGCCCTCACCACCCCCAGGATAAGGGGCATACCCTTTGGTGTTGGCCCAGCCAACACGCAAGTGAGAAGGCTCACTTGTCAAGAAGGGGTCCACCTGGTCAATCATAAGTTCATAGTACCACTTTTTATATTGGGCTGAACCTTCACTCACACCCAGGAAAATATTGGGCCTCATGCTGCAGGGAAGAGAGAGCCAGAGCCAGGAAGGTTACTCTTCGACAGGAGACCATGTATGCAAAATAATGTTAAAAAATGTAAGACAAAGCTTTGCCAATGAATATCACTGACTTTATAAAGGTAAATAAAAATAACACCTTATCCCAAGATATGTAACTTTTTGAAGCCTAAAGTCATGTCACAAAACAAGGTCACGAAGGTCAGGCTTAACAAGCCTGTTACCTCTGGACATCATTAACCAGTCGTGTCTGGAGGAGCAGGTCTCTGTTGGGAAGCAGGTGATCACAGATGAAGTTCTGATTGGCTCGCACAGCCACACCATTGCAGACACACAACGAACACAGTACGTCGAGAATCTGCATTTGCAAGAAATGAAAGAACGGTGAGATCTAGGGCAAACACGAACCCAAAAAAAAAAAAAAAACAACACACACACTACAAAATCAGATGCTTACCCTTGTTTTTCTCCAGAACTATTTCTGTGTGAAATTATTTTTGATGGCACAGTGATTATTCCATTTATACCAACATTAACCTCAAGTCATTTTGCTCCTGTGCAGGTGCCGTTTTACTTTTGCTGCATATTTTTCCCTCCAAAAGTAAAACCTGACAACGTAACCTTTGCAAAATCATCAAATTAAAAGAGCTTTCACTGAAAACAATTTAAAGCGCAGTCTGAAGGGGACTGAGCACAAAAACTGCCCATATCGGTATTTATTTCCCGCCACTCTCCAGTTGTCATCATTCCCCAGCCAATGTGGATTGAGTGGTGAGTGTTTAGAATGCACCAGGCATCAGTGCAGCCATACTGCACATCACCTTGTGGTTCCGTCCATGTTTGTACAGCAGTGAGATGATGGACTTGATGTGTCCTTTCTGGATGATGTTCAAAGCTTCAGGGCTCTCAATCAGGATACAGTGAAGGACTTCAAGGATTCCTGGAAAAAGTCAAAAGAAGATTTTAAGGGTATTTTTTTAGGTCAAAAATGGCTTTTCCTGAGCTTGACAGACCAGAAGAATGTGTTGAGGTTCTCTAGTGTCTGAGATGGAAACAGACTCCCTCAGACAGAAGTAGCTTAACATAAGGAGGTCTTTCACAAGAAAAGTTTCATTTATGGCTGAATCCTAGTCAAACACCCCACCAATAGCACAGATCCAGAGTATCAGCTAATAATAGCCAGCTCTTTGGCCAAATTGCCTAGAATGGACAGGGGGCCCACAACAAAGGCAAACCTGCAAGACACTGGCATTATTACAGGCGGTAATGACCCTGTAATGAATCTCCCATTAGCACCTGCTCTCTGTAGTCATACCCTTGTCAGCAATGCTTAGACTGACTAAAACACGGTAATCTGGGTTAAGCGGGTAGGGAGCACAGGGATGTTCATGCCTGTTGTCAACTCAACACAATACCTGAGGATGACTCCAGTCTCTCCAGCTTGCTGACCAACCAGTCCAGGTTTTGGGAGAACTGGGTACAGTTGTTCCTGTTCCCCTTTATGAGGGCAGCTGTAAGTGAACCACAAAATGGTGAGGAAAGCAGCATCTTACTCTGTGAAACTTTTGCCATCTGACTGTCCACAGGCATAAAACACACTTTAATTATAAACACCCAAGTCTCAGATCAATCACAGCATTTTCACTAAAACAAACACACTTGAAAGACCAGATCCCCTATAGAGCCCCATGCCTTAATGCATCAAATAACCAAGCAAATGAATGAAGAAGGCACAATATATAGAGAGGAAGACCAAAATGAGAGTTCCACCAAAACCAGACAGAAGAGCCTTTAAATTTATTCAAATATGCACACTGCTGGGTGCACGATAGGAATACATTATGAGTGAATGTCTGCACACAAATTGGGTCTGTGAAGAGCAATAATTTAAAGTCAACTCAGTATGAAGGACATACTCCCCCTAGCAAATCTTGGGATGGCCAGAGTCTTGTATGCAGAATGAGTAATTACAGCAGAAGCTCTGCCGCCTCAGAGCAAAATCATAGAAAACTCCTAAATTCATTAAGACCTGATAGCGCCTGCTTAACTCGTCCAGATAAACTCCATCAGCACTGCTGGTTCATCTGGTTTGTTGGCAATATGGACATACAATGAGACGATGGTAGTAACTACCACCTAGTAACTACTTCTGAAGCAACAGGGTTAACAGAACAGCTGAAACCAGGCAGTTTTGTGAGACATCTATGGATAACATGCTGCACAGTCAGAGCCCACAAAAGGAGATTGTGTCTGCCCAGTCTTACCCAACAGCTCATAAAGAAGGTTGAGGATGTCCTTCCAAGCCGCACCAGCCTCCTCCCCAGCACACTCCCCAAAGTGGGCCGCACTGTTATACATGCTCAGTCGGTCGATGCAGCTAGACACCAGGGTCAGCATCCCCTGAAACACAAGTGCTGTCAGGCCCAGGACCGCTCCTGCCTAACGCAAACTAACCTCAGTAACACTCACAACCCCTTGTCTCGGCACAAGAGGCACAAAGACAGACTGAGTTACAGAAAATGAGTAATATTATAAATAAGCCTAATGAGCAGACTGCTACTGGTGTTTTGCAACTTACAAAAGAAGTCTATTTCAACTGACGAAACCAACAAACTGACATCTTAAGTGACAACTTTTTCAGGGCATGTTAATCAAATCATACTGCTGAAAAACTCCAATTTATACTCAATACCAATTTCAAGAATGCACCAAACAAAATAAGCTGCAAAAACAAATATGGAATTGATCTGTATCACTTTCAGCAGAATGTTATTTTTAACTGATATACTGACCAACTGCAGAAGCTTCACACTACTGAGAAAAATTATGCCAACAAAAATCAGTATGTATCTTTTAAGTATTATAGTCGCCATATAAATGAGTCTCTGGGGAGGGAGGATCATCACTTCCAAATGAATGAATGGAATTTAGGTTCTAGGAGTGCTAATGCAGATGTTACACTGCTTTGTTGTCAGTGACAAATTAAACTTTCAACTTATTGCTGACAGTTTTAAGGCAATGGGATTCAGTTTCAAAAACAAAAATTACAGGGAAATCTGTTGCTTGAAGGTTGTCTCGTCAGTCAGCCACTTCCTGTTACTTCAAATGACCACTTACAAAAATTGAAAGAAACACTACTATGACAGAGAATATGGGTTCCCCTTTGAATGGCAACCCAATTTAACCAGCTCCAGTTCAGTACCCTGGACATGTTGCCTATGCCTGAATACAGTGTGCTTTCATTATGTAGAGGGTAAAGCAGAGCTTCTTCTGCCTTTCTCAATTCCTCTGTGCAGCCAGACATACTTCCTGTTTGAAGAGGTTCTGTCGGTTCTTAAGTGAACGGAGATGGCTCTGTTTTTCCTCATGCTCCAGGTCAGCATCAGGCAGCTGGAAGTAGGTGATGAGGTCATTCAAAGTCTGCAGGACCTCCTCTATAGGGAGGGTGACAGCTACCCGGTTCTTTCCACTCAGACTGTCTAAGTCTCTGAGGAACAGAGTAGAGAATTGGGAGAGAACAATGAGAATACCTCCATGTGTTGAACTAGGACACCACCGGAATGCCAGTGGCAGTTATAACAGGAATGAGAAGAATTTCATGGGGTGCATGAAAAAATACATTTATGTTGGGGGGGAGGGGGGTTATTGGACAGCAGCAAGTGAATAGTAGTTGAACATAACCAAAAGCATTGACAGTCCTTGGTAAACTGTCCTTGAGTTAATTTCTGCTGAACTGTTCATTTTCATCCCATACACAGAAATATGTTGCATCATGGACAAGGCTGAGGGTTTGGGGGAGGTGGTAAAAGGTGCGATACAGGCAGGATGCCAAAGACAGCGGAGCCAGTGAGTCTCCTGGCGATGGAACATCAAGCTTAGAGGACAGTGGTGATGCATTTGCCTTCTGGGAGGCTGAGTCACAGTCACACAGCGGGGGGCATGTCAAACATAGCTGTTGGCTTACATGACAGTGCTATCACTAATGTAGAAGAACCAGCCTCAATGGAGTGCCATCCCCAGGATGTCTTAAAGCATTAATCAGCAGAACAGCAAAAAATAATAGTAAAAGCATCTGAGCAAAGGTGCTGCTGGGAACAGCTGGCTAAGTTTCTGCCTACCTGATGAAGTGGTTAAAGAGCCCTGTGGTGTTGCGGATGATGCGAGCTGCCCGGGACTCTTCATCCTGGCAGCGCTGGAGGGTTAACCCATCATCCATGTGACCCTCCGAGTGGAGGCAGGCCTGTACAACAATGAGGGGAACCAACGTGAGCACTGGCTGAACTGTGCAAGGTTTGATGTGGGGGTTCAAACCCACACTGACTTTCCATCTGGGGAGGCTGACATTAACGCATACTGCAGCACTCCTTGACGATCTTTGCAATCCAATGTACTGTCCTAAAAGGATTTTCCTTTTATTATTAAGTATATACTCAAATGGAGTGGAAACATTTAACACAAGGTGTTTTTTCATTGACATTAGAGCAATCAAATTGCTCACCCTTCTCTTGAGTGGCCCCAGGCGAGCAGATTTCACATCTGGCGCCTGGTACGACAGCCACAGCCCCGTGGCAACATGCATGACAAAGCAGATTGAGTCCCCATACTTTATCTCTGGCACTCCCATGCCTTCAATGTCACGTTTGGGGCTGGACTCAACTTTTTCCTGTTAGAAAGACAGACAAGCAAATGAAAAAGGCCTTGGTTTGCTGAACATCGCTGGCATCCAAATGGATAAATCAGAGAACCACATATTTGACAATGCTAAACAAAAGGCAATCCAGTGTAAAAAAGCAATTAAAACATGCTGCCCACTACACAATAGAGCAGCCTTTGTATGCTCAATTACAAATAAAACAATGCTATGGGAATGAGCAGGCTGAAAGTTAATTCCACCAGATCACTACTACCTGGCAGCTAAAAAAAAAAAAAAAAGGCCAATAATTTCTACTGTTTTGCTGATCCATAAGTTCACAGAAAAGAGCCTTTTTGGAAATGTGAAAAAAAGGTCAGGCTTAGATGACAAGGGCACAGCCTGAACCTGCTTAATTATATTTTTTGTTTAAGGTTAACAGTCCTCTATGCTTTCTTGGTTACTGGGACCCTATTCACATAACATTTGGAGTTCATATTATGGAGGAAAATATGTTTTGCATTTTGAATGGACATCCAAACCAACCAACCAATTCTCATGTTTTACAGAACTGTTAAAACATTCCTAATCAATTTACTGCATTTTATTTCAAACACTAGCTTTTCTGGTTGATCACATATGAGACTGTTTACCATTAGCTGACTACACAAATCATCATGTCAACTAGAACTGGCAGACACAACTTGTGCAGCTTGAGACTTTTGGGGTTTTTCTGGCTGTCCCTACCATCTGGACCAGGTTTGGTGCTGTGCATACTGAAATGTCTCCAGGGCCTTGTGATGCTCCTGGACAAAACCGACCTTGGAGGGTCTGAAGCAGAAGGCAGTGGAGGTCGTGTCAGACTTCTCCCGGTCCTGCAAGACCAACCCGTAGTCTTCTGTCAGCGCCAGGTAGTGGCCCGTGGTGAGGTGGCGAAGGCGAAATGGCTGGCCCCAACGGATGTGACTCCCGCTCCAACTGACAAAGACAATACCCCACCCAGCACGCATCACGTGCACAAACGTACACCCAGGTCAATGATTTTAAAAAAAAAAAAGGTGGTGGAACTAGCACTGTAGCCAGCTTTTTGTATGTAGGCAGCTAATGCTGAAACCCAGAGACTGTATCTCAACACTAGAAGTCTCTCATCCTGGCTTGGACAAAAACCCAGCAAGCATAGAAGTTTCACAAACTTCTATCAAAATGGAAAGAAAATATCCCTCTTCCTTCCTTAAATACCATAATTTGCAGACATGAACAGAGTAGATGAGCCCACCTGATCCGTAGCGGCTCCAGCCTCCAGAGTGACCTTGCTTTGGCACCTGCTTTACCAGTTTCATAGTTCACGATTCTGTAAGAATGACCAGGAAGGACACCTGTAGGCATTCAGACTATACGATTAACTTTGAGTTTGTATGCATTGACATACTAGCCTTCGGAAGGATACGTGCTGACTTGTTTATAACAGTGACACTTTATTTCATCAATGAGTAGATTGGATTGGATCAGAAAATGAAGAAAAAAACCCTTCTGTTTTCTTAGTAAGCAGGTTAGTGTGTTTAATGGGCTGGGTCAAAATTTAGCTTCGTTAAAAATGTCTCCTCTATTAAATTTCAAGGGCTTGTCTAAAAGTAAAGCAAAAGCTGACAACCAATATTTAATCTGCTGTGTATTTGCCAAATGCTTCAGACTAAAAATAGGTGCCATGACTGAAGAGAAGATGAAAGGCCCTATCACCTCTCAGGTGACTGGCAATACTTCTCTGGCTTTCTGCACTGACCCACTTCTCTGTCTGTGTGCCACTTTGCTCTGTTTACTGTCAGCTCCGGTGGAGCACATCTATAGATAGCAGAGAGTCCATTTCTTCCCCTCCTCAGAGACTAAACTCACAAGGAGTCGTGGCACCATCCTGTCATGCCCCAAGCTTTTTCTTCTCTGGCTTTATAAAGCAAGGCTAGCCACCCAGCTTCAGGCAGACTAGGCTCTTCCGTGAACTTACTTTTTGTGGCTATAGAATACAGCTGGCACTAGCTGCTTGGCCGCTAATAATAAACGTGAAAAACGGTGTAATTTCTTTATTTTTATGCTGAGCCTTGCGGCCAGGGGGTGACTTTTTAGAAACTGGACTCGACAGAGCAGCTTGGTAGAAAATGGTACTATTGACATGTAATTAACTGCAAAGCGAATGCTAAGAAAGGTGCACATTTATAAAAAAAAAAAAAAAAAAAAAAAATTATACACACACACACACACACGTATATATGTGTACGTGTACACACACACACACACACACACACACACACGTATATATGTGTACGTGTACACACACACACACACACACACACACACACACAAACAAACAAACAAAGTATGCGGGATTTGGGGATCAGATGGTAGAGAGTCAAATGAGCTTGGGATCACAATCCTACAGATTAAGGATGCACAACTCAAGTAGACCAAAAGACAAAGCTATGATGTCATTTGAGTTTACACTTTTAGATAGTAGGAGGCTCTTCAGTAACTCACCTCTGCTGCTCTTCACTCTGGTCAGACCCTGGAATGGTGAGGCTCTCATCATGTCCATGAAACAGTCGCATCACATGACCCCCAAGCAAGTATCCTATCCAAAAACAGACAGAAGTCTCAGTTTTGATGACAGGAAAGCATTTTATCAGAAGTGGCAAAAACTGGCAGAAGATTAAATAAGATTCACCAATGGAAGTCATTTTAGTGGAAATAACTTTTGTACTGGAAACATCACAAAATTTTAGTTATTGTAGAAATAACTGGTAGCAATCAGACTCAGCTCATTTTGCATTACCACTTATATGGTATACCTAATTGCAGATACAAATTACAGTTTTGCAGTTTACAATTTTATCAGTAAACATTTACTCATTGCTTGCACATCCATTTATAAGGTCTTGCAGTAGTCCGTATAAACCCTGTCCCAGCAGCATACCCAATATGCCATTATAATGAACACCAAACTTGCCTTCTTCCACATTGCTTCCGGAACGGGTAGGGTGGACATTCCAAAGTGTCTGCATGAAGGAGGCATCCACCTGAATGCTGCCATTGGAGATGGACAAGTGCTGCAAGAGATAGGCCAGTTAGCAACTATGTAGAAAATCATCCACAGAAAAGAACTGCATACCACTTGCACACAGCATCATCATTCCTTTAGAATGTGACCTCAAAACAATCTAGAATAAAAGAACCCCATTCTATATTCATATACATCAGTTGTTTATAGAGTATCACACAAACCACAGCAATGCCATCAAAAGAGCAATTTGTGTGGGAAAGAATTCATTTCTCGTCCTCAAAAGACAACTGTCTGGAAAGCCCATGAGGGCAATCAATGTCAGGGCTGCCCTCTAAAATCGAATGTCTTTAAATCTACACATTCACAGCATTTTAACCGTGACTGACTGATAGAAAGAACAACAATACCAAAAATCTAGGCTCTTATAGCAGAGCAAAACCAGTAAGCTATGAAGGCCTTGCAGCCAAGATGCAGCGTTCAAAACACTTAACACAGTCTATGGCGCAGAACCAATCAGAGACATTCCTCCATTTGTGTCCCATTTTGTCTCCTATGATCAGAATTTCAAATTCTTCTTTTCTCTTGAAATGCAGAAAATAGAGAAAATTTTTGGATAATACCCTCAAAACAGTACCTCAGCACCCAGACATGCCTATCAGACCACCTGCAAATTATTAACGCAAGTAAGTAGGTAGGTAAGTACATAAAAGTATAAATAAATAGGGTTTTACTCACAAGGTACCGCTCTGAGGACACACTGACAAGGATGAGGTCGTCACCGATGCGCACCTTCTCACCCTCTGATCTCTGCTTGGAGGCAGGGTGGATCGTCCACCAACAGGCCTCACCTATAAGGAGAGTTGACATTTAGGCAACAGGTACACAGCGCAGACTGCACACGGTAGCCATACAACTTAAAATGCAAATTTACAGTAACACATTTAGCAAAAATTAGTAAAAAAAAAAATTGATAAAGGAAATCTATATTTGTTTTCTCAAAAAATATATAGCCAGGTCTCCCTGAGTTCATGTGAAGACTTTCAAATTCACATGGTATTGCATGTCACTGCCAGACTTATATGACACTGGCAGACTTATTTGCCTTTTAAACGTCAAGAGACACCCACCACAGCAAAACAGAATCATTTAGAATAAAAATGCTTGGAAAAATAAATTACCTACATGCTCAACAATGCATCATCTTAACATCGTATTATAGTACACATACTGTGGGAATATAACACGAATACACGCTACCTGTTGAATCTTCTTGAAGACCAACATCAAAAGACAACTTGTCAGTCAAAGACCTTGAAGTCTTCAAACAGGTCAGGTACTGAAAAAGAAAAAAACCACTCAAGCCTGTAAATAATTTTGTAAAATTTTTTAATTTTAAATGCTCTAAGATCGCTGTACAAAACCACTGGTTTATAAAAACGATTAAGTAGCTGGCACAATACTAGGATATTGAATCAGTACATACACACATGTACTTTTGCATGATTTAGGAAGATTTCACCTCCTACTTTGCACACTTATCACCACCACATGCTCTTACCATCCCGCTGAAAGAGTGGCGAAGGAGGATGGCATGGCCATACAGCAGTGTCCGATGCCCACCTCCTTGCACTGCCTGAAAGAAAAACACTTCCAGGTTAGTCAGCAATGAATTGGGGGACAGGTGGAGCTCTAGGGCTACTGTCCTTTGCAGCTAACCTGCCTTGCTCCAGTCAAATGGCACAGTTGACAGTAGCCATAAAGCTACAACCACACCAATGTTTCTATGTGAATCATGACCTCTCACCAAGAAAGATCCAAGGTTAAAACCACTGAATGCATGCATCCTTACTCGCGTTATTTTGTTAGAGCGTTCCCGTTCCTTCGAACGGGAAAAATTTCTTCTCAGTACCGAAGAAGAAGGAAATGAAGGCTCACAATCCATTTGTTTGTCACAATGAGAAGGGGGAGTAAAAGAAAAATAGAAAAACTGCCTTCCAGCCGTTGGTCTTTGCACATTTAAGAGAAGACTTACCTTCCTTATGAGCCTCTAGGGAGCATCAAAGTAAGAGAAAAGGACATAAGTTTATTTTCACTCTACACATAAAAAATATACAGCAGTTGCAGAACTGTACAATTTGTTCTTTTTTTGGGGAGGTGACACTAATTTTCAGGTATTCCTGCATTATGAGGCAGCAATCTCATTACAGAAAACCTGCTGGGGTGCAGCCATTAAAATGGAGTTTCTTGGCTGTGTAGAAGTGACTCAACATAAATGCTCACACATGGTAGCATTCGGTTAGAAAAATGTGGTGTGTATACATTATATATAGCAAGAAAAAGGTATTACATCAAAAGGCAAAAAAATAAGAAATCCCCCAGCAGTTACTGGGAGACATTATACTGACAAAATGGTGAGCTGTGCCCTTTTTGCTTCATGTCAGCTACCTTGGATCTCTGGCCAAGTCAGGTCAATACATAATAGGAACCAGGATCCAAGGTGCCCAGCTGACTGTAGGTGAGCTTTGAGGGGGTGGACAGACCTGGCTTCAGCCACTAAAGTTGTTTAGCACCAGGCCAAATACATGGTGACAGCTGACCTTTGGACTAAAATGATGAAAAAAAATGGTCAAAGCATCATACTATTAATGGCATTTTCAAAATGCACCAAGTCCATTTTATTTGCAATGGTTGGAATACTACAACAACAAAAAACACCAAGCAACACCTAAAATGTAGTGGTTTCCAATGATACAACATTAAAATGCAACTTTTTTTGTGAAAATTAGTCCAAGAATGTAACTGGGAAGAATAAAAAAAAAAAAAGTACACAAAAAAATTCTCATCTTCCACATCAGGGACCTATGATTCTACTAAAGAAAACAACAATCACAAAGACATTTTCAGATCTGTAAAGATGATCCACAAACGAAAATTTTAAACAAGGAAAGAAATAAAAATTTCTGGAACCAAGAGAGATTCCAGAACATTTCCTCCTCCTCGGTACCCTTGAAATTTTAAATAGTTAGAACTCAAAAGAGCAAGAATTGATAATAACACTTAAGAAGAGCAGTCACATCGCATTCAAAAGGACAAAAAAAAAAAAAAAGATGGTTCATTATGTTTGTGACAACTTCAGTCCCATGAGCAGCACAGCTGCTCAGAGTATCAGTTTTCCTACACTAGCTTTTGCAGCTCTAAGAATAAGCCTCTGGAGCATTCAGCAGAGTCGTCAATGGGATAATCCATGGACAGCATAAAACCGCACACAAAAACATTGGGGAACGCATAATTACACCAAATATGCCAACTTAGTCACTCAACGTTTTCCGTTTGTAAAAGACAGGTTAGTCAGAGAGTTTGTTACTATTCAAAACACCAACGCCAACCACTAACATGTGGCTGAAGTTACAGTACTCCAAGGTGCTGAAACAGGTCTTTTAGCAGTGGCATTAATGTTAGGATGCTTGCTGTAACACCCTGAACTGGGGGTTTAAACCTTTAATTTTCCTAATGAGCAATCACATAGCAACTGAACAAGATACAGTGGGACCAAATGATACAAATGCTAATTAGGATGGACTGAAAATACAGAGCGTGGTAGCAGATGCTAACACTGATAGATACATTTATCTTTAAACTCCATATGCACTGAGAGAGTTTGATGAAGATTTGTGCAAGTTTGCTTGACACACTTGAACAGTGGGTGGTGCTTCAGCTATTTCACGAAGTACCAGTTCTATTCCTCTGCAAATATCAGAATGTTTCAAAGCTGAAACAATGGTCTGCACTGGATTCCATTCTGTGTTTGCCATGCTATGGAATGGTTATATATGACTAAACTGAATTATGTTTCAAAATCCAGTCTACCTAGGATTTCATTTATGCAAATCATTCCTTTTAGTTTATGTACAACAAGCTCTTGCCAAGAATGCCTCATCTGCCATTTACCACAGCACTAAGGAACATCACAGAGTAAACAAATGGTGGAGGCAAGGAGAAAAGAAAAAAAAAAAAAAAGTGGACTTTTTTGGGGGAAAAAAAAATTTGCATGCACTTGACATATGGTAGGAGATCAAAATGAACAGTGAACATACCCATCGGTCCATGTCATGAGGCTAGCAATACAGGGAGGGGTGGGGGGTTTGGAATGATACAGCACAGACAAATGGAAACGATTACTGCCTGGTAGCAGCCACTGAAGGAAAGCTTGAAACAAACTCAGCACAGCCCAGTTCCATGAAACGAACATTGTAATGGATAACACAAGCAAACAGCAAAATTACAGGAAGGAAATGCCCCCTATGTGACAGGGTTAGCGTACAGTAAAGGCACAGCCTCCCACTTATCCCTTTCAACAGTTCCTTCATTTTAAGGGAAGCTACAAAGGAACTAGAGGTAAAACAGTGCTTCAGCAATTACCTTTCAACTGAATTAACCAAACGTCACTTTTTTACTCTACTGAACTTCACATATGAAATCATGTTTCAATATGTAAAGACAGATATCTGGACCGCATGGCCATCCTGGCTGACACATTAATACAGGGCTCTACGGTCGCACTGGAGTGCAGTTTCATGTGCCTGACAATATCAAAAGGGAGGCCATACCATCTTTGGATTGCTAGCAGGTGTTGCATTCTTCCGCATTTACATGACAAATATTATATTAAATGACATAAAATGTGCATATTAATATTGGCAAGTTGTTAACGAACTCATTAATCAACAAAGGTCACAAGATGAAAAACTGAAATTCCCAAACTGGGGAATCACAATGACAATTGTTTTTTTGGGCTCTATTGCAAAAATTTTGTAAGAGACTTGTGTGCTTCAATATTTCTTTTGTGTAATATTGCCACAAGTAACAAACAAGGGACACTAATGAAACTTATCAAAAAAAAAAAAAAAAGGCATTATTAGATAATTTGGATTTTTTTTCCACTTCCCCAAATCAATGATTACAGAAAATGTGCGTAA
This sequence comes from Gymnarchus niloticus, assembly GCA_009936485.2. Lineage (NCBI taxonomy): Eukaryota > Metazoa > Chordata > Actinopteri > Osteoglossiformes > Gymnarchidae > Gymnarchus > Gymnarchus niloticus. The sequence goes on along the minus strand of JAACJT020000021.1, from coordinate 185,577 downwards.
AGATCACCCTAATTAGTGGTATTATTTTAATGGAAAAAGTGCACACTCAGTTTCTCTCTTTCCTTATTACAGGAACCTCGGTCTGGGGAGATGTGCGGTAGATCTGTTTACATTTGGAGGTATTTCTACTACATGTAATGTGCAAAACATTAATTTGCACAGGAATAAACTACAGACAATTTCATATTCCGCACAAGTGATTTCCAAATTTTCCGAAATGACTGCAGAGCCTTGCATTAAATGTATTTAGAAAGTACACAACTGATAGACAATATCTGGCGTTCTTTAGATAATTGTGTTATTGCGACACACATTATAAGGTCCTATGTTATGTAGGTATTAAGCAAGCAAATTGGCCTTGTAAGAGAGCTTTTTTCTTATTTTTCCCCCCTCATACAGCCATAGGATGAAAATTATATATTCAACCAAGCACTGGATGTCATTTCTTGAAAAAACAAGAGGTATTCAGAAGGGATCCCCTGTGTATCATGAGGGTTTCACATGATTTGTTATTCAAAAAAGCCTAGAACGGTATGCGGCGCTGGCCTCAAAGCCAGCATCATAATCAAATCCTCTTCTTTGACTCTGAAAGAAACTAACAATAGTACAGAAGCAAGAAAGTGTGGGCATGAAAAGTAGTAAAGAAATTCCTTACAATGTTTTAAATGCAAAATTCTGAACTGAGTTTTATTACACTATTGTATGATTATGCAAACTTTAAACAACAGTATTACGGATGTGTAGATGTTTAATAAAGCATAGAGGAATATTGCAAACATTACAAAAAAAAAACCAAGTCTAAAAAAAAAAAAAACTAATAGGTCTTGTAGGCCTTACAGCAGCAAGGAAGCATAATGACACTATCAAAGAATATGAGCTACATAGGTGTGCAATGATACTCACTCCCTCGCTGTTCTCTCCAGTTTTGGCCAGCATCTCCTGTAGAGCACGTACAGACAGCGACTGCTCCAGCACAAAGTTACAGATGCACAAGTCTGGAGGGATATACTGCAGGGAACAGGACAGAGACACAACTTTCAGTTTTCCGTCCGGCGCAGGTGACTTCCACACACAAACAGATTTTTTTTACACTGATCCCCAAAAAGTACACATACAAGAGAGCTGTTCTAGAGGACTGAGCCGGGAATTGCAAAAAAGAGTGGCCTTTTGTATAGTGTATCCCAGATTGTTCAAAAGAAGGGGGAAAATTTAAGAGGGGAGTAGAAAACAGATAGTATCACTCCTAGTCTTTCTATGAATCAGATAGGAATTAACCGCAGTTTTTACTCTCTGAATCATAAGCTTAAACAACATGCACGAGACCAGGGTCTTCATTCATCTCTGACTGTCATGGTGGTAGGGGACTGACTAACACCAGAACAAAAGCAATTTTTTTAAATTCGATTTTGCACACTGTACTGAGGGAAAAAAAACTTTTACGTTATATATCCGATGTTCCTTCAGCTGCTTTTCTGGTGAGGGTTACTGGAGACCTGAAGGCACTGAGCTGGGGTAACACTCTAGATAGGATGTCAGTCCATTGCAAGGAATACACGTGCACGCACACATACACACAGAGGTTAGTCTTTATAACATTGTGGGGACATTTCATTAATTTTTATTGGCTTAACGCTAACTATGACAACCCCAACCTTAACCATAGGTAAGCCAGCAAAATACTACACTTTTGGCTATTTAGGTTTTTTGATTGCATTCAAAAATGTCTCAAGGTAAAAACTAATAGGTTTTTATTCACTCAGAGGAGATATCGTCCTCACAACGTGATAACAAACATACCCCCACACCCAAAATTGTCTGTTAATTTTGAAATGGCCAAATAGCCTAACTGCATATCTTTGTAGGACTCGGACTAAACCTGCCACCCCTATGTTATACAAAGTATTTTTAATTGTCCAGCGCCAGATTATCAAGTAATGCCAACACCAATCTAACAATATTTGCTAATATTTTCTTGCATTAGATTTTAATGTGCAGTTTTTCTGAGGCTGCCACATTAACAGGAGTGTAGGTGCAGAAGTTTTCCAGCATGTGTGTAAGAAAGTGCCGAGATAAACAATCACCACTATCCAAAGGCACAAATGATTACACTCTGCAGGCAAACCCACATGACTGCAGCCTGCACAAATGAGAAGAAAGCAGAAACGCATGGTGTCACTAGATGACATTTACTGTCAACATGGTCCTATTAGGTATGTCGGCTTTCGGGGGGGGGGTTGAATGATTCTTGTGATAGCCCACTACACAAAGAAAGTTCCCGAAAATGGATTATTACTGTCCAAGGGTGAACAATTAAATTCAAGCAAGATGCTTTATACCCGAAAAAGCCAGAGCAAATAGGCTCTGGCATACCTGCACCTCACTCATTACTGAAATTGAGATGCCTCTGCACTAAACAACACCTTTGAGAGCCAAACAGCCAGCCAGGATATCAATCAACACTAGCAGTGACTGAAAATGAAGACATACTGCTCTTCGCTCTGACCGTTGTGTGAGTCTCAGGGTGCTTCTCAATGTAAGTCTTAAGTTTAACATCATGTGGGTTACACCACTGCAGCAAAAAACACTAGCTGACTAGAGACAAATATGACATACTAATCCAAATTTTTGACAAAACGAATAAAAATAAGATGGTGAGGAAAGAAATTCATCCAATTTATTAGAAGCTAACAAAACAGGTCAGTTTTGTGACGTCAACATAAAGCAAAGAAGAAAGGGGGCAGGCAAAAGGAAGACCAAATGATGAATACACACTATGAGAAAGCATGTGTATTTTCAAAGGTGTGTCAAGAAAGGAGACTGCAGACCAGTTGTTGCAGCATATACTTTGAGAAACTGTTCATCCTCTTTTCACTAGTTACATTACAGTACGATAGTCTACCTGTTCATACAGGATAAATACCAGGGTTTGCAACAAAATTTCAGGCAAATGACATTCTTGTACCATGGCTTAAGCTTGCTGTGGACACCCACACAGTGACTACCTTCTGCATTTCAGACCTACACACAGAATCACACACAAATCAATACGTGTGCGCATGAGACCAACAGAAAAATCGATGCCTCCCAGCATTGTTTTGGCAGTTAATGCTTAGTTTATATTAAAGGATGGCAGGATAATTGTCAGAAGACCACCTAAAAGAGATCCTTTAGGTAGAAAAAAAATTTCTGATGCACAGTATGACCACAGACCACACAGATAAGGATAAAATATTTATTATGGTACCAGGTCGGCTAAGAGCTGGCTGTGACATTTCACTGCTGGTCTCCAAATACAAAGCCCTCTCACTAAAAGCATTGGCTGAGAGCTTCCAATCCTGAAGAATGCAGAACAAAATAAAACAGGAGAAAGTGAAACATAACCCGATACCCCTCATGGACTAGTAACCCTACAGGCATGGTGCTAAACACTAGCAGGATTGAGTAGATGTGCTCGAGTAACATGGCGACAAGCAATAAAAATGGGTGCTGGGTATACAAGCCAGATTGAATGACATACTCACTCTCCAAAGACACCTTAATGGCCAGTTTCCTCACCACCCAAGGTGAGACAAGTGTAATGAATGTACCGATACCACATGTATTACACTGCTCTTATCGGCGGTGCAGTTTCTCCAACCATAAGCTCTCATACTATAATTCACCCAGATCTCAACAGAACCATATTAAAGCCCCGAGACAAGAAAATGCGCAATTCCTCCCTTAAGTAACCAGGTGCTGAACAGGCTCTCCTGTAGAACACCATGTAGACCAGTAAGCCAGCATTAATTGGTTAGTTCAAGATACTCCCACCCACCACAGGTTTTGCGGTCTCATTTAGCACCAGCATTGACTGGTTAACATACCATCCCAAGCTTCCATATTCAAGTATCCATTCTATTGGGGTGTTTCAATAGAATGGGTCATGCCATATCCTACACCAAGATATTTTTTTTCCCCTAATACTTTAAGATACAATGAAGACAAGGTGTCATATGAAGGTGGCATAACTCACTAGTATCTGATGTAATTATCACTTGACTTGCGGCACACAAATAAGTGTTGCTGCTTGTGTATTGCAGAAGTATAAGCAAACCAGAGGCAGCACTGCGATTTTCAGGCACCTGCCTGCCTGCCCTTTATGCTAGCTTAGCGTCCCGAACAAATTACTTCAAGACAAAAATATGATTAAAATAACAAACGAAGTGGAAAATCCAATACTGTACCAGCGAGCAGCAAGCTCTGTGGAAAAATAATAATACAGGGTCAAAGAAGGGGTCTTAATTTGCACATCATTATTTAAAGAACAGTCATTTCGCACTGATTTGCTTGCTGCCCACTGGATATCAGCACTGCTGCAATATGAGATTTTCCATTCAGAAGAGAAAATGTTCTCTTCCCAAAATTTAAATGAGAAGGGTCATTAATGGACTCTTCACACCAACTGAATGCAGTCTATAGTTACATTTATCAGCTGACAGGAATTACATTCAATGGAATCAGATTTTTTTAAATCCACCAAAGTAGTTTTCAGTGCTCGCTCGGAGGTTAACTAATCAGAAAAGCATTATGGAGTAAGATACTGCGCATTAACAATTGTCAATGATTTACATAATCTAAAAAACAAACACAGTATTATGTATTAGAATTGTACAAAAGCAAACTGGCATGCTGTCCAGGGCATCCCCTGGCTTATGCCACGTCCACACTGCCGCCGATAAAAGCGACAAAGCAGCCGGAAGTAATTCATTTTCACTGGAAGCTGGTGACGAGAAGAGGCGAGCCGCACAGTGACAGTTGGCAGTGCAATCTGGGTGATGCAATGAAGTTGAAGAGAGGTCTACTTTATGCAAATGAGCAGCTCGGCAATAACCAATCCAAAACGTTGTTTTTGCATCTCCCAAAAACACTGCATCGATATTAGATCCTATCAAAGATCTATTCCATCTATTTGACGCCCAGCTTACCCTTATTATGCATCACCTGAATACTAAACCGAGCTGTGTACCATTAAGCAGTCTTTAAATAACCTGAAGTTCCCTTGCCTCACTGTGAGGTATTGCATGTTTCAACCATTCCTGAGCATTTATCTCCTGCCTGCCTGTGCTTGATCTTTGCTAATTCTTGGATTTACCCTTTTGCCTCTTGTCTTTTTGAATTTGTTTGACATGCTGATTGATTACTTCTAGTTTTTGACTATTTCGGCCCCTCTGGCTTTGTAAATCCTGTCTGTTCCGGTTTTCACCCTGACTGACTAAAAAGCCCTACTCTGCACTTGAGTCCTGTCCACATATTCATTACACCTATCAGATCTCACATTTTTTGTAGGCCAAGTCCCCATCCCTGTTTCTAATCTCAGGGAAAACAGCCTTTGATTACCATGGAGCCCCACACTGATATTCAATATCCAACACTGTGCACACAAAAAGGGGAAAAGGGATATGTAAGGATTTCAGTTTTGCCCAAACAGTGATTTCAGAAGTACTGTTCATTAAAAGGATTAAGTTGAGAAAAAGTACTTCAGTGTTAAATGACACTTCTGGGGCTACATGTAGCATAATGTAGAACCAAGCTGGTACCAAGAAAGATCATTTCTGTTAAGAATCTTTAGCACGAATGGTGACTCATAGATTCTATCTTTATACCAATGTATCGTCATAGGTCATAAACCCTGAAGGAAACTGTGGCCGGCTTCATTGATTGCTACTTACAATGACTTTTAAAGCTGGGTTAAATGACAAGACATGCTGGGCTGGTCAAATCTACATCAGTACAAGCCATGTTCATTTCATAGGATGAAGCCTGCCAGCTTGCCTACCTTGGCCTCTGAAGTGGGTTCCAGGTAGCACAATCGGTTTCCTAGTCCCTCAGCCGATAGACAGAACTTGCGATTCTCCTTCTGAATGCTGGCGACACATTGCAGCACCACTTCATCATCCTGTCAGGAAATATAGCAGGGTAGGTCAATGCATGGTAGAAGGGCAGGAACCACATAAGGGGTTCCTCATTCCAACAATGCCTTTTTCAAACCAGTCCAACCCTTGTGTAGCTGTTAGAAGGATCTGCCTGTTTGGATGGAGTTAGGTCACTCACTTCACTGACCAATATTCCTTAAACAAAGGTTAATGCGTCAGCTGACCACACATAAGACTGTCACCTGTTGTCTAAAAAAAAATTTCAAAAATAAACAAGCAATTTTACACAAGGCAGGCCAGCTCTTGAACAACTGCATTATTTAAAATCGTTAACCACCTTGCAAGCATTGATTCAGGATGCTCCCACCCACCACAGTTTGAAACCTCAGTTGTCCCATCACTACTGACAGTTCCCTAGGGTATGTGAAACACATGCAAATCTATGTCCATGTGTGAAATGTGTGTAAATAGCCTGTTTGTTTGTAGGGCCACCGCTAGCATACATCCAAGGTGTGTAATCTGAATAACCAAACATTCAGCATCATAAATAAAGAGTAGAACGTGAAATTGCAAACAGCACCAGACACTATGATAAGCGCATAAATCAACAATACACTGCCTGCCTGTTAAGTGGAAGTAATCTTACACATACCACTCTGGGATTCAGCAGAATCTCCTTTGGGGATGCTGTTTAGACTGTTTAAACAGCAGAAATGCTGAAGTCACCAAACACAACTCTGAAACAGAAACAATGTGCAGCAGGGAGCTTTCATCAGCGAGAGTGGTTTACATGTTGCTTCAGGGAGGTTTAACTTGGACAGAATGAAAAACTGAGTCAGCACTCCATTCAATCTAAAGTCATCATTTAAGCTGCACTCAGAAACCGTGGAGAACACATGCTTTACGAAGCTCATTAGCTGCAGCAAAACTGAATGATTCTACAAAAACAAAAAGTGTTGAAGTTAATGCCCACATTTCCCAGTATACCAAACAGAACCAAAAACAAATTGTATTTTCCCCCATATAATGTCAGTATAGACTTTTTGCACAAATTTGTGTACAGTCAGGACTGACAAATCTACATAGATCTTGACCAAAGTTTGGTAACATAGTATGTATCAAAACAAGTACAAAGAGGAAAAACTATGCAATGTTTTGACAGCATGTTTTTATATATATCATTACTCTGGTAACAGATTCAGCAGGAGTTTATAGAAAATAAATTACAACATTCATCTGGACATTGCAAAAAATAGCCAAAAAGTAGACGCCAAGTTGTTTAATTTCCCTTTGGGGGTTAATAAAGTATCAATCTATCTAGCTACCTAACGGCATGGAGGTGACACACTCAGCACATCTTCCTGAGCTTTATAACAAATAAATCTACTTTGCACTAACCACCACTGAATCCCTTTTGTACTGTAAATGCTAACAGGCTTTAAAAATCATGCTAATGAAACATGATCAAACAGAGTCCAGCATTCCAGATTTGACCAAATGGATGTGCGCTTTATAAACATCATATACCACACAACACAATACTGCTAGTAGGCAGGAAAAAAAAAAAAAAAACCTGATTTTTAATAGGGTGTCAGTTAATATGCTTGTTTCCATAATGCACAAACATGCATATTTTTTTTCTACAACAAATTTCACATCATATGTCCATTTAAGTGAAACAATCCTCTAATGCTAAATATCAAGCAGAGGTGTGTAGGATAAAGTGGACAATGAAGGGTCGTCAATCACATTTTATTTTGTAATAAAATACAAGTACCTGATAATAATTTGTATTCCAATACATTTAGACCGCTGTACTTCATCAAAATCATTCTTTTCTGTTGGGTAGACGACTGAGAAAAACTGATTTTACACACGCATGCAACTGAAAAAGTCTGTTCACAAGCATTTTACACCACCAGTGCGCATCCGAAAGTTCAGTAATGATATTGATTTGCTTGTGGGAGAGATTGGGGTTTATATTATTTGTTTGCTCCAGGTTAGAATTTGCTGATCAGGCTCTTAAACAAGGGAAGCTGCATCGATGGCACGATAGCAACCTGCATTATTAAATAGGAGCTTCTGAAGAAACGGAAACACAGCATTTTGGACAAGTGCAACAAAGTCCACTGCCAAACAACATCCAGATACCAGTGGGAATATTAATGCCCCCATGCTTCCTTTGCTGGGCACACAAGGCTAAAATATCTACTTGCATAACCCAGAAGAGCTCCTTCTTATGTTGTTCCATAAGTCAGAGAATACTGATCAAGCCACTGTTCATTCAGCTTAGTTACCCTCTATACTTACGCTTTACCAAGATGATATTTTAATTTCTGTTTTTGATTCCAGAGCACATTACCTATACAAAGTGTTCAGTGTACGCCAAAGTGAACTAGGAAACTGAACACAATTTGAAATCCCAATGTACGATCTTACACTGTTGCACTGATACTAGGCAATCAAAAATGATTTAATACCCGTAGAGTCCATGCATCCCCTTGCCAGGGCTGCAGGAGAACAGTATTGATTTGTGTTTTCTTCACATAGCTGCTCAGTTGGGTTGCCAACTCATAGGCCACATTAATCTGAGAAGATGGTTGCCATGGTTCTCAGGGTCCCCCCTCTCTAAGTAGGCATTAATGTAAAAGAAAAAAAATAAACACACTAAGCCTTAAATGCACCTCTTGGTGCCACAGGTTCAAAGCTTTGATAAAATATGCTCAATCCAGGCAAACTGGCTAATGGTAAAAATGGTTATGATGATTACAAAACAGTTAAACCTCCAGCTCCTAGACAATTGAATAGGGAGGCACACCTTTCTCATTGGAGGCAAAAGATCAAATTCAGCTGAATCAACGCACACTACCACGTGTTAGCCTGACCACACACCAGAAGACTGCTCCTCAAGGGTCAAGTGGGTGACACCCACCCCCCTACACCAGCATTTTGATACTGAATCGGAAGCCTACACACTGTGCTTCACCACCACCTTAATCCAAGTGTGGCAGAGTAAGCATGTTTGTACCTCAGACAGACCTGCTATATCACATGTAGCCCAAGATGCATTTATTATTTCATTACTTTTCTGTGCATCTAAAGTGGCCCAGAACTACCCAGTGTCCTAGTTCAGTCTTTGCCCCTGTTGAGTTACTGCTCAGACAACGTGTAAGTATGTATGACTGTTTGGTGATGGCAATGGGACCAGGTGACAAACTCTTTCTATGGAGGAAAAATATCCCTTGATAAGCAGGCAGCAGAAGCCGTTTCCCCAGTTATGGTATGCATCGCTAGACCTGATATTTTACCTCAGCACAAAGATTTTAATTGCATAGGCTAAATCCTAAGACTCTCAGAAAACCAATATCACCTCCTCAATCTACTTTATATAATAGTAACACATAAGAATATCTGACAGAAATGGTGCTTACTTGATGCAATGAGCAATTCAGAAGAAAAATTACAGAAATATAGACCGATTTTATTTTCACACTTTAGATACACTGTTTATGTCAGAGCCTGAAATTAAAAAGCAGGGTTTCTAATTATAGTACATGATTTTCCGTATTATAATTTAAAAAACAGGCCCCCTTAGAATGTTCCATCAAAATGCCCCCCTGCCTCCAAATATCTGTTAATTTGCAAGATTCAAGAAAAAAAGGCACCTTAAATCCACAAACAAAATAAACAAAAAGACATTACACTATTTCTTGGTAAACATAAATACAATTTGTTTTCGATCAAAATTTGCTTTCATTCTATACAAACTCCATTTTTGTTACATAACCTGTGGTTTTCATTCCTGATCCTGACTGTATTTGTCAACACAAGCTCTCTCCATGTTTGCATGGTTCTCCTCCAGGTGCTCCGGTTTCCTACAGTAGATAAAAGATTTGCAATTTAGGGCAACTGGAGTCTAAATTACTATTACATTATGAGTTTGTGGATGCACCACAAAAGAATGACTATGAGTCCTGAATGGCTCCCTATTTGTGTTGTATGATTCCTGGGAAAGATTCCTTTCCATTAAAAGTTATGAAAACAGATGGATGGATGAAAACAAGATAAACCCAACTAGGCATATTAACTGTCAGACAAGCTGTACATCAGTACAATGTTAGACTTCTGACAATAGGTTACCAGTTCAATTGTGAGGAGATGATGGAAATGGTAGCCCAAATTGTGTTTCTCTTTAAATAACTGTGACAAACTTCTGAAAGAGACCGTATTTTCATAACACAACAAGGATTCCAAGTAAATTTTGCATAACAACTGGATAAGTACTCAGGGCACCAGTGCCTCATAAGTGAGGTATCACTGACCTAGTGAAATGTACATCATACTTCATTTTCTGAGGAACAAAAGGATTCCTTCAGGCACTACTCCTAACTGAAAGGCAGCGTTACAGACCACCTCCAACTTAAGTTAGGAAGGCAGAGGGTTTGCTCTGTCCTCGTTTGATCCCTTGCCAAGGAATCTAGTGAATCTGCAGCAAACTGATATTGGTGAAACCATCTGCTAGAGAGATAAAGACACACATCACAGTCTATCTATAGAGCCAGGGGAAGCAATGGGGGAGCTGGCAGGCCATATCATTCCAGGGCAGCCCTTCCCAGGAGCAGCAAGCTAAACCAATCCTAGCTTCAAACCCATTCCCTAGAGTTTTTCCAGGACCAGAACTGCCCAGCAGAAACACCAGAACCGGAATTCTACATGCCCATGAAGCAGCATCACAGAAGGCCCGCAACATCTTGAGTCATGACACATAATAGTTATTCAGACAATTCAAATTTATCCTGGTGTTCCCTCCCCCCCAAGTATCTCCCTGCAGTCACTGCAAGACAGGAGCAGGTGCCCCCGAAAACCCTGCATTCATCAGAAGTAACTTGAGAGACCCAGAAGCACAGCTCTGTCAACTGAGCTTGCCTGCTGCTGACATGGCCAGAGAGAAAAGACCTTAAACACCATGCCCTCCTTACACTGCTATTTTCTCATACATGCTGCAGTATACATATGGCATTCCCCTTATGGGGGCAGAAATTACCATTCAGCACATAGGGACAGAACTAAGCTGGGAAGTTTAACCAATACTAAAAACCTTAGGTAGGTGTTTACGCCAACATGCTAGAGGGGCTCTGAGTAGTGCTGAGTTTCTCATAAATGTCAGGTGAGGTGAGAAGTGTTGTTATCAAAAGCAGCAAAGGATATCCTTAAAAGAGCAGAAGCTAAAGATAAGACCATGTTAAGCCCAGACATAATAAATATAAAAACAGATACAACTGTGAGTCAGGTGAAACTCAGACATTAACCTGCCCATAGAAACGCATCTGTTGCTCACTCCCATCCTCACATACTGTTGTTTCCCACAAACACCCCCAATACGCATGGTGTTAGTCAGATGAGGAGAGCAGTTTAGCTCACGGTTGCCATGGAGAGACAGCTCATGCTTGCCAGGTCACTGATGCTAAGGAAGCAGGCTCACTGCACAAGCTGCCCACTGCTGCAACCCCCCCCCCCAATACCCCAAGACATACAGAATAAATCCATCTTGACATCCATCAAACATTTGAGACTGCATAGACTGAGTTTCCCAACAGGGCTATATATGACAGCTTTATGTTGTGTTATTTGCCATAAATTCTTGTGGCAATCCTGAGCTAAAGCAAGCCAGCAAGAATCTGCTGGGAGCTGTTGCAAATCACCATGCTATCACAGTGTGTTATCTTAGGTTTTAACTAACATGTAACAGTTATTTTAAGATTCTCTTTAAAAACTATTTTCAGTATTTGGGGGGGGGGACTACAATATTTAATTACATATTCCTATTACTAAATTTACATCTACAATAGCAGTTCCCTTATCCTGATATACATCCAAGTAAATCATTTCCCCAGTAACAGCTTTCGATTTCACTGTATTATGGACAACTGAAGATTCTCTATAGTCCCATTTTCAATTTATAAGCCCAGTTTGTGCTCCCAGGTTGACAGCTTGACAGCTGTGGACTTTCACCACTAAATTAAGTAGTCAGGAAAAAAATACTTTAATTCACCCAACTTCATTTTCCAGCAGATTTACAGTGTATTAAAAGGCCAATAAGGACACAAACAGTCTGACAATCAATAGGAAAAACATTTTTTTCCATTCACTTACACTATGAGTGAAAAGTTACACGTCCACATACCTAAGCATTATCCATATTCACTGAATGGGTGTATGGTAATATATCTATAGTTAGTAAACGCAAGAGTATGTGAGAATTCTGAGGGAGCTGATAATATTAGGGGAACATGTAGCAATGTTTAGTTTACTGAATCATGCAGTATTGTGTGTTGACATGACCTGCTGTCTGTACTAGGCCCTGAAAACATGGCTGATTAGAAGTGAACTATGTATATTTGACTGCAAACAATGGAATCTTTGGGGTCTCACAACAAAAAACCCCTGGCAAAGGTTGTCTTATTTTGGTGAAATTTGATCTGAGGCACCTTGCTGAATATGAAACTGTAATTTACAAAAACAATAGGATGGTTAGTTCTACCCTTGCAGAAGACTGGTGTGATTCAACAATAATTAATCACTTATGGAATGTGTATTAGAGGAAACATTATATTCTGTGTTCGCCTGAAGGGAAGTCAAGTTAAACTGGGAGACCTTCTCATGGCTCAAAGTATAAATAAATTGGGTTTGTACCATCTTGAAGTTACTGCCTGAATTTGTAACAGAGGAAATATTTGGTGTCAGAGTTTCGGATTTCCTTATGACACTTATGTAGTCAAGAGAGTAGATTTTAAAAAGTATATTTTAAGGGATATTCTGGACAAAGTATACCTCTGCCCCAGACATGCTCTGCTCCAACAGACTCAGCACCAGGTCAAGCAGCCAGGTCAGGTTTGTTTTGTGCAGACATCAAACTTCTAACAAAATGCTTTGAGTATGAAAAAAACAGACTTCCCCCAGTAGGGGTTAGATATGCTTTGTGTCAGAATTTCCATGAACAGAACACTTGCCAGCAGGAAACAGAGCTTAGCAAACCTTTTTCCTGGGGCAAAATATTAAAAGGTTGATGCACGAAACAATAACAGACTATAAGAGAGTTTAATAAAACAAAATGGACATGAACTTGACTAAAGTTCAACTTCATGTATGATGAAGCCCACTGAAGCTCACCTGCCATATCAAAAAGGACGAAGTATATCCAGGCTTGCAACTTTGAGTAAGACATCAACAGGGAGACCAATCAGTCCCACTCCTAAGGATCTTTCAGTTTGTCAAACAATTAAAGGTAGGATCATCAGTGAAATCAGGACCAGATGCTGCTGCAAATCAGCGCATTCTGCTCTCAGAAGTGACACTGAATAAACTACTAGGCTAGCATAAGTCCTTCTGTGGCTCCAGACCTTCAAAACTAACATAAAAGGAAAAGCTCATTATTCAAAACAGTCACAGAGATGAAAGAACCACAAAATAACCTAAAATGGAAGAAAACATTTTATAGGACAGTGAAGTAGTCTGTTTCTGTCAAACATGGATCAAACCAGAACACTTTTTGGAACAAAGCTCGGTTGCAATATAGTGGAATGTAATGTTACAACAGGACAATATATCTGGCACACCACGTCAAAGTCTTGGTCGGATAGGTTCAGTAATGTCAAGAGCAGCCTTATTCTACCTTCACTTCCTATAACTAACCCCATTACCAGCAACACCTCAGGTGAAGGCCAGTATGTCTTGATTAGGCAGACATGCTTTCTGTTAAGAAGGTGTAAGGCCAATCTAATAAGAGCTGGAGGTCTGGGAACCATTTCTGTCAATGCTTATCAGAGTCATGGTGGTATATTATCACAGCCAGAGCTCAGCACTTCTTCTGTCTGCTTACAGATACTGCCATGGCAGAATAATGCATTGTTTTATTATGCACATCATTGACTTTGCCGCAAGAAGGCCTAATAAAAACACAGATCTCTTTTAGCCCATATTCATGGTGAAGGCAAAAAATGCAGAGGTTCTCAAAGTGGCATGAATCTTTTATGAGATGAAGAATGGCAACAGCATCAATACTGGTCATTAAGCCTGTCAGGGGGCCTGAAAAATCTTTAGCGCATATCAATTAATGAAAATGAAGCTGATAGCTTTTGTAAGGGGAGCCTTAGGAGCAGATATGATGTCAGATTAAAGTTATCTTTGAACTTAGAGCAATTAGGACCATTTCACACTGCCTGTGTTGCCGCAACATAGTTATAGCAGTCAAAATTCCACATGCTCAGATTTAAAGCTGCAATATGTTCTCTCCTGATTTTGTGAGCATTTACAAGGGCAGGAATATAATATTATGAATCAAGAACATGACAGAAAAAAATATATTTGCCGTAAGCTTAATGAAGATATCAATGTGGTTGATTTCTGAAAGACTGATGCAAGTCATACTTCAAAGCATAATGAAGCAAGCTAGGAAACATCATTGGTTTAGCTGACAATAACTGGCAATTTCAGAAGCGAAAATGTGTAATTTTCACATCAAAAAATAAATGGAAGAACTTTGTTGTGCAGCAATGAAACGTTTCCGTGTAGAAGAGGTTTGTTTGACAGCTGCTCAGAGGTCTGACCATGAGAAACAGACCTAGCTCATTCTGGCCTTAGGGACCCAGCATTCTTCATAGGAGACATCTTTAAACTTGACCCAGGAATAATGCTGAGCCAATGCAAAGGAATACCAGGAAAGTCAATCCTGGCATCATGGGAGCAAACTATAAATTCACCTCTAAACCATAAGCCTCCTCCTTTGCGTGAAATGAATCCATAAATAATCTTCCATAAATCACGTATTTTAACCAATGTAAGAAATGTTTTTTTTTCCCCCAAGCATGCTGTAGTTTGGTGTAGTTCAACATGGCCTATTGTTTTGCATGACACACAAATTAAGTATCAATTTACTGTATACTCTGTACCAAGTTGCAATGCATTTTCATGAGCAATGTCAACACCGTATGTGCTCCCAACACAGTGGTGACAACTATGCAGGCACAGAGACTGATTCACAGGTTCACAGCCTCCCACAGCTGCTCAATCTAGCACAGCCACAGAACTAACTGGATTTTCCCTGCCTGGCTTCCATTTATGTGACCCCACAGCCATTTTATGCACACAATACACATTAAAAAGTCATCAGAAAGATGCAGCTGAACTGAGATCTCCAATTTAGCAGTGAGAGCAGGAAGAGAACAGCACTACCACAGGCTGAACTTGATCTCAGGAAGGTGGGCATTTTGCATGTTTTTATATGTTCAAAATTCCTTCAGTCAGTTTGTTATATAAACCCCTACTTATAAATCCCTACTGGAGCTGCACTTCTTCAATAAAAGCAATATTCTCAACTTCTTATCACACACATACTGTAGCCCGTAGCCCATGGCAAAATCTGTGCTTGTAAACGTGCTTTGAATTCTGACCTCATCATTTTCCCACATCCAGGCGCATGACAATATATTTAAAGAAATGCAAAATAAGAATCTTTACAAAACATTCCACCAAATATAAACTGTCCTTGGCTGCATATTGAAGATATGATTGTTACAACAACAAAAACATTCATACAACTTCAAGATAACCAAATATGATATTTCCCACTCATGATATAGAACAATGAAAAATCAAACTTTGTGAAAGACAATACAGGTGCTGAAAAACTAATCAATTAGCCATCATGACAACTTCGTACAAAGTATTAAAATCAGTTTGCTACAACTTTACTTAGTAACCCAATCAATACCTTATCACAGGAGGTATTCAACTGGTCAACATTCTTGATATGCCTCTTATTTTCTCCAAATAGAAAATGAATGGAAAAAATATCCATCTTCCAGGGGACTCTGATATATACTACCTTAAAAAGGCAATTAAAATTGCATTTGAATGTTAGACTTTTTTAAATGGGAAAAGTCCTTGTGTTTTTATAATAGGCCTAATTTCCATCTGAGCTTATTTACAGTATGTATGGTGGATCAAATTAAGTTGTACTAAGTCGATACAAAAAATAAAACGCACTACATAAAACTACCATGCCCAGCAGATGAATATGCCACTTTTTTTCATTGATTTATTAGAAAACAAAGGCTACAATGCAGGGAAAGTACACATCTGTTTACTGCAAAACAGTATGAAATATTCTTTCCACAACTACAAGGGGGCCTCTAGTACTATAGTCTCCATATGCTTTTATTGTAGAAGAGAAGTAATCATATTATTCTTCTGTAATCATTTCACCAATAAAACTGTCATAAATAAATTGGACATGCTACTGTCTGAATTTTTGTGAGAAATGTTGTGAGATTTGCAATCACCCACAAGGACTGCAAAAAAGATTTCTGCCATTATGTCAGTCAATCTCATTCTAAAGCTGTGCCAGCAGGACAGTGGAAATGGATTCAAATTTAAATAAAACAATTCTCATTACTACTAAAGCCAACAATAAACCTTTGGAAGTGACAATGTGACATATGCAGACACCTCAGCCAAAACTCTTTAGATGCAGTCTGCAAGGTCATTTTCAGCAAAACAGCATCCATCTTTCCCCAACTCCATACCACATAACAAATCTAAACACAGACCAATACAAATAACTACCAACAAAACACTAAGATTTTGCCTTTATTCTCATCATCCTCGCCTAGAATCCTAGCCTGGCGTAGACTCTTCAGGCCCTGTAGCACTGCACCTGGCGAGACTCATTAGGTCTGCAGCAGGTGATGATTTCAAACAGCTGGAATCAGCCTCTACACTCATCCATTTAACAGAGAGGTTTCCATGACAGCATTAGAGACAGCTCAGCTGAGCCTGATCTAAGAATACCACGATCACAGGTCTGAACAACACTGTATAAACGCAGACTCACGGTCCCCCACAGCAGAGCTGAAGCGAAAATGAGTCATGGAAAAGGGTGTGTGTGTGTGGGAGTTGGAGCTTTCTGGCATTAAAGCAAACACCCACCAGGACAGGCGCTCACCACTTGTCATTTGTTTTGAAGCGCAGACTCACAGAGACAAGGTGGCTCTAATTAAAAGCACCGTGGCAGTACAGACACTTAAAGGCAATGTAAGTACACTGTGTTCACCTATGAACGCACGTCCACTCTAAAAATTTTCATCTAAAGATTGCCCCTTTCTCTAATGTAACACCCCTCCAGCTACTCCTCCATAAATGGATTACTCTCAAGGATGCCATTTACAATTAACAAAAAAAGTACTAGTCACTACTGCACTGGAGCAAGAAAATTTCAAAAACACACCAAAAACAATCATTTACACAAGGAAGTTGTGGCCAGGAACTTACAGGTGTCTGTGGCTCATCATCTGAGATGACACCGAAGAAACAGGCCAACCTGGCTCAGTGACTCTGGTGACACATGCACCATTACAATACAATTACAATATGGCCCCAGTCTCCCTTAAAATTTGTCATAAATTTCATCCCATTCCCCTACCATAATCCAATGACACATTCCCATGCTTATACCTACCAAAGATGCTTCCTAAGATGTGTGTTCCTGTTTTGCCAAAACACAGGCCATTCTCACTCGGGAACCACAGATCCTTTATGATACTGGGAACTAAAAGTATCACAACCGGTTTAATTTCCCAGTGTTACTGTAAATCCATCTACTGTAAATTTTGAACAGCTATCAACAGGATGCAATCTAATCAACAGGCAGCATAAAGAGAAGCCCAATTAAGCTTCACTTTCACATCCTGTGTAATACAGGACAAAACTGACTAAAAAAAGCTCATCACACCCAACAACAAATGTTCTTCTTTCTATTGCATCAAATTACCAATGGCAATGAAATCCTTTTTCCTCTACTGGCCTTACAGGAACTCAACCTGGGGTCATTTCTCTCCTCTCCCTGGGGAAATATCACCAAGAACAGAAATTAAGTTATGCACTAACGGCACTGCCTCCGCTTCCCTTTATTACAGAATTCAGTAACAATGAAGAAAACAATTTGAACGCTGTCAACTGCCAGAAAACCACAGGTTGCACAATTATAGATCAAGGGCAGCAAAAGGCCTTCTGTCGAATCCAGCAAAATAGCGCATCAGTTTAAAATATAAGTGACAGACAAAGGCCTTCATCACAGCCAAATAAATTTATCACCTCTTGTCTCTGTCAGTGCCTAGAAGGGTAATATTCATGTGTGTATTCCCATGTGGAAGGTACGAGATGCAGCTTGGAAGATCAGCTGTGACTGCACAAATGGACTAAGGGACCAGCAGGCTTTTCGGGTGTTTTGGAAAATGGTTTCAGAGAGATGTGCGTGTTTTAATTTGTTGGACTACTGGAAATTTCTTATCGCCTCCTAAAAGCATAACCAGAGTTAATCTAAATGAGCCGTTCATGTTGCCACATCCGCTGCTTTCTGAACCTGCTCTGGTCGGGCATTCTCCAGACATGCATCTGCACAGTGCAGAGCACCTAAGCCCCAGTCACCCAGTCAGCTGCTGCCCCATGTGGAGAGATATGGAGAGCCACTCAACTTCTTAAAGGCACAGAGTCCTCATCCCCACTAAAAGAAGGATTCATATATATGCAGTACATGCCAGTGTACACTGATTTCACTAACTGACTCTTATTTTCCAAATTTCCAACACTTTCTTATAAGCTGATGCCTGTAGAGGGTCACTGGTTTCAGCCTGAAGAGGACTCTCGTTATAGTAAAATACTACTAAAAATGAGTTGAATTTCTGTTAAAATTACAATTTTTTTTTACCTTTCCATAAAAACTTTTAACAGAGCAATGATACTCTAGCATCCGACACAGTGTTACTATATCAAGAGTCCTCATCAGACTAAAACCATGGACCATCAGGTTGAGTCCATGTTGTTAAGGAATATTCCGTAACACACTACATAAAAACAAAAAACACTACATTGTTACTTCGCTTCACCTGGTGCATAAATTAAAAGGGAAGCAAAGCTAACTTTTACATACCGTTCCTCCTAATATTATTAGCAGTAATATTAAACTCATTCCACGCCACACAAGTGACGCAATGGCCTCTGCATCTGCTGGCAACAACATATAGCAGGCAGGCACGATGGAAGCATCAGCTTTTTAAAAGCTAATTATAAACTCTGGAGTCGTCTCAAGGAACGCCAAAGGCTTCCAGATCAACAAACTCCAAATAAGATCATTCCTACTGTCGGAGGCCCTCCACAATACCTGGTTTAATAGGTGGCATTTTTGCCTATGTTCACAGCATCTTTTTATTCACATTCACCACTTGGCCAATCATCACACCAAATTATTTTTTAAATCGACCCAATTTGTTTTGATGCTAGTCAGGGTTGAGAGCCATTTTGTACTGATGTCATATTTCCAGTTGAGGTTTTGCTGCAGAGAAAATAGAAGGCAGTCCATCTAACACAAACCAATTACAAGATTTGCCAATTTAGCTTGCTTCTTTACATAACAGTTCTGCGGGGTGAAGCTGAAAAATTCTCTGTTTATTATGCTTAATTTCAATACTTAAAACACATTGGTTCTGTTCTGGCATATTCATGAACAGTGCACCTCTCTCAACAGCAGAAAAGACGTTTACCTCATGATTACCACATGGACAGACAATGACAGAATAACCTATGGATTTTCTTTAACTTCAGTTCTCCCTCTTCTGATAATCAGTCAATTTAAAGCATAATACGAATGTATTCACCCAGTACAAGCCAACAATGTCTTCACTTTGATCACTTCCAAGTCAAGCATTTTCCAAAGTGGGTTACTACAAATAAGATTCACTCAAAAGCCAACAACTATGACGTATTTAAAAAAAATTTTGAAAGTGTCCTAATAAGTCATCATCATACAATTCAACAAACATGCCACATATTAAAATACTCAATGCCTTTCAGGAAAGATAGATATGTTTGTGCATCTCTATCATCTCACACAATAGCCAACATCTTATCTTCACCGTTCACTGGCAATACTAGGAGAAATAGCTTGCTGGATGATGAAGGTTCTCTGTGGGAGCAATGCCAGCAAAACTAATATTCAGGTACCGTTTTAGTATTACTCCCCAAAATTGAATCACAGAACAGCCTCCAGCCTCTTAAACTAGGTTCTCACAGACCGCCGAGGAAGACGAGCAGAGGTGGGACCCTCGGCAGAACTCCCTGACAACCTGTTTTAGAATACCATGCTGACATCTGCCTCATGTGGTCAAGAATCCCTTGTTTCTTGACTGGCTTTGCAGCTGTAGATGGTTTCCTCTGTGACAACCTATCTCATTGCCAATTCTCCCAACTTCACACATTACAAATGCAAAAAGCTTAGTCTCTAAGTTCAGTTAATGATAAAATAATTCTTATGATTAATACTACATTTACCAGCATTGGACATTTTTATGTCATGACAGCATTGCTTCTTAATATAGTTCTCTGCACTAATTAAGATTTCATCAAGTTATCTATGATTTTAAAAACCCTACAGGAGTGAGCCAATAATAAACAAAACAATGTACCAAAATCTAGGCCTTTTAAAATAAAGAGAGGCAAGTGTAAAACATACGATTAAAATAGTTAACTAGGATCTACGAGGTCAAATTTGACATGACATATTGCATAGTATACATTACAGTATATATCAATAGCAGGAAAACTGATTATATACACTACCAAGGGTAGGATGTACAAGAATGGTTGACCTGATGCAATTTCAAAAGTTCACTCAGACTGAAGACAGAAAAGATCTCTTCTGCTCAGTTATTTCCGAAATTTGTTTCCAACTAAACACTGCCCATGGCTGTAAGCGAATGAACTTTGGTGTTATATTCCCAGAAGGTGCACACAGTCAGTTTCTACACAGCACTGAACAATGAACAAAAGGCTCCAGGTGGTGAACCTGCAATGGAAAGGCATCAGCTTTAACAGGCACACATTTCTGCAGTTTCACAGCAGCATAACATTCTATACAAAGACAGGATTAATCGCTTGAGTATTTCATTGCAGTTTTGACTAAACCCAACCACTCATCCACTTTAGTCTGACATTGAAACAGTAGCTATACCCTACTCATTCAGAAGGCATGCATATAAACCCCACCAAAAAGATACAAGAACAATTACATGAATTTTATCGGCCAGATACAACATTTTAAGACCTCACAATAAAAAAATGACATTGTCAGACAGCAGATTAGAGCATATAATCCATATAATCTGACGTAAATCAGACTGACAAGGCAAAATAATATCTTTATAGTCCCAGAAGGTTGGACAGTGTGGTCTTTATTATGACAACACAGACGGCATTATGCATAAATAGATAAATTCATTTCAAACTGAAAACAGTGCATATAGTTTGCAAAAGCTTTAAGTGCTCCATTTCCTTGAGATTCAAACTACAAAATCCTATTTTCCTTTAATACTCTGAAAGTAACATGACTATGAAAAAAGCAACCCTAACATTAAGCTGTCAAGTGCAATGGCGAAAAAGACATCCATGGAAAAAACTGTACAGCTGAAATGTAATTCAAAGCATCAGAACCATCTAAGATAGTTGAAGTCTGGACCCCTTCCCATTCTCATGTCTTAAAATGAACAACTGAGCTGATCAGACGGGCACCAGAAAAGGGGCAAACAAACCAGCCTCATCACTGGCAGGTAACCATCTCCTCATAATTCCATGCCACTCTATTCATTTCCAGATGTTCTGTCCCCACCTTTTGTCACTCATATAAAATGAGACTTGAAGAAACCTCCTGTAAAAATCACTGTTGTTCTAAGGGTTTACCTGGCTATGATGCAGACAAGAGGCAAGGGAGAAAGCACATTGGGAGAGCCGTCCATTACCTGTTTTTCCTTTTGTATGAAAATGTTTCCCACTAGACCTGTACATAATTTATACTAGTCAACAAATGCGATTAGTGCTTTATGAACATGAAACATACCTACAATAAGAAAGATCTGACACAAAGAAAAGCTAAACCCAAGCAGCTGACTTCATGTCACAAGCATCTTAAACCATAAAAAGGTCTCTTGAATAACACAACGGCTACTCGACCACTGACATCTCGAGGTGCCATTTGCAAGAGTACTGCTGTGCCACCCCACTACCCTTTATGTAATTAATCCCAAGCAATTCACAAAAATAGAATCGTCTCATACGAGATACTGTCAGTCTAATTTTCCCGAACCCACGTAAATCCTGCAAAGGGCAGGAAGGTCTCATTGAAGAAAATAATGCTTCTGTCAATTTTACGGTAGGGACATCTAACCCACCACTTGTTACAAAGTGGCTACGTTGCCCTGCGTAAACATACTACTATGGCGATTTACATCGCAAGTTGTTCGCCTGAAAATCCTGCATCTCTGGCTGGATTTCCCTAAAAATTCATATGATGAATCGGTCTCGTATTAGAAAATAAGAAACTTTTAGGTTAATCATCAGAGACATTAACTGGGTCACAAGTTACGAACAAAGATACCCTCTGAGTCTTCACCAAAAGAAAAAAACAAATCCTGCATGCAGGTCTTGTAAAACAAGTTTTAAATTAACACACAATCACAGCGCTCAATGCGCAAAACAAAAGGAGTACCCCTCCGGTCAAAAAAAAAAAGCCTGAAGACGGATTATTTCGCCAGGATACGCAGAACGGTATTTCAGCCGATCCGTGTGCATTGAAAGGACCAAGCCAATCTCGTATTTATTAGTCGCGGAATCCGCGTCGAAGCGGTGATGCTACTGTATGTTGCATGAAACCATCACGTCCATGGGGTTGACAGTGGCGACAATGCATTGGCAGTAGACAAAGAGACACGATCGGGGATTCAACACCCCGACTTAAAATGATGCATTAACGAAATCAATTACTTACAGTTCTCAAGAACTGAATTTCATCCTCCCCTTCTCCACCTTCAGCCATGGCTGTTGAGGAGCCTGCTTAGACTCTGGTAGCCTCCACTGTCGCCGTGCAGCACGGTGCTGCTGCTGCTCCTCTCCCCTATCGATATTAGCATATAGCTAATCCACAGCCATATAGGGGAGCCGTGCAAACGCACTGCACTGCAGCCTGTCACTCACGGCCGCTCGCCGCCAATGCCAGCGGTGCGAGGTCCCATAAGGGGAGCAACCGGGAATCGCTTTCGCTGGGACGCTGGATCGACTGGTGGGGTGGGGGGAGTGGATCAAGAGAGAACAAAACGTAGACTTAAGTCAAAATACGACACTGGCTGGTTATCTGACGTCACCGGTGTTGTTTATTAGTTGACAGTCGGAAGCGCGAGGCTCCGCTTTAATTGCTGGCCTTTAATCACTCAGGTAGTTGCCTCCTCCCTGCATATTTTATTAAAATGAAGGCGCGGATACGAATGTCTTACCTTGATATCCTGGCCCGGGTCAGAAAAAAATGGCATATGCGCAAATTTATTTAAAATTAAAAGGAAAAGAGCAACACAGCAGTTCACAGAATGCTGTTTTATGATTAAAACGCACACTCAGCAATGAAGTGACCAGGCAGCTCAATTTAACACGGTTAGGAGTAAAACCTGGCCATAACACTGAACTTGAAGGTTATTAATATGTAAAAAAAAAAAATCAAACCCTTAGAACCTCATATTTTCAAGTGTCATATATATTTGGCCATAAAATGCGTTCGTCGCATTTAATATGAAGAACGAAATTCCAGTCGAAACGGAAGCACCGAATACAATCAATACCGCCAAATGTTGGCAAAAAGTCCGTGAAAAGGGAGGCTAAATTCACGGTGTGCTAGTGACGACCACCATTAAAGTCCACTAAATCAATGAGTTCTCATTTTCATGTGTTATCTTTCACGGGTGAAGAGAAAATGATGGGTTCTTTCAAAAAAATAAAGCAGAATGATCTGGGACACGTACCACTAGCTAAGTTTATGATGAATGTCTATTTAGGATGTTCCTGGCAACTCTTCAAATAGTTACCAGCCATACTTTAACAAAAATGATGGTTATAATAGAAAATTGAAGTTAAACGCGACATGAAAACAAAAATCAAGAAAACACGCCGTTCAATGAAGATAGCTACATACGTTACCTGCTATTGCATTTAAAGCAACATAAGCAGACACAGGCCATATGTGGAAGGTTGAAAGAAAGGTTAAAATAAAAGAAAATGTATATTTTAAACCATGACATGATGTACGAATCTGAAGATTATAAACTGCGTAGTCACTGATTACCTTAAAACATTCAGCGATACTGGTCTGATGAATTTATCGTTTTCAGGCAGCAGACGGGTGTGAGTTGTTTAAAAGTAGGCCTTAATGTTCTCGACTTCCCACAGGCGTAATTAAGCAAATGATTTAAACATGTATATGAATAATAATATATTAGCATATTATTTTTTCTATGGGCTACGAGACGCTAACACTAGCCAGCGGTCCCAGTCTGGATCCGCGCGCGGGTGTTCTAGGTCAGGTGACCCCCTCGCCCGGCTGGCATGCGAGTGATCTAGCGCGCGGCGACAGACGTCATCGTACAGCTACCGGCGCGAGCTGCGTCCGTTTTAAATTTCTTCCAGGCGGTTGTGGAGCGCGTGGTTTCGAGGTGGCACGGAGCGGCCGAGGAGGTGCGAGAAATAAAAAACCCTGAAGAATTTACAGGGCATGGTTTTGGCATCTTAATTCACTCAACAAACAAGAAGGCAAACAAGAGTAGACTATTCTGAAATCGACACAAATGAAAACATGAATATTTGACTTGCATTGAAATTAAACTGTCATTTGCACAGATACAGAAGCACAAGTACATCGGAATTCGTGCACGGTTCCTTCGGTCCAGTTTTTAAGTATAAAAAAACACAAAGAGTACGAACAAGACTATGGCATGTAGATGGATACATTCAAGTTTTTACTATTGACAAAATAAGTAAAGATCCTGAATGATGATAAATAGGGTGAATGGAGTGTGAGAGGTGAGGAAAGGTAATTTGTCCTTAGAAACCATCCTGATTACTGCTGGAAATTAGCTGTTGTAAAAACCGTGTTCTGTACGTCATAATGTGCTCCGGTGTTTGATGTCTGAGGTTATACCCAGAATTCCTCCACATGAACAGTGAGTATCCTGGATGATGGGGGTCTCTGAAAATGGCCTCAACTTAATTTCTGCAGCAGTGAATATACAGAGACTCTATGGAGGGCTGATGTGAAGCCGTAATCTTCCCTACAGTTTTAAATGACTGTCTGTAAAGCCTACCTTCGCACTGTGTGGTGTTTCCAGACCACACTGATACTTGAATAGGGGAACATGTATTCTATGAATAAGAAAAACAAACGCATGAACTGGAGTTGAGTCTGTCACTGACAGTATTATATAGAGGAGTTCTAATTGTAAAGAGAGTACGTATATATTCCACCACTTTAGTATACAAAACACATGCTGCGACGTTACACAAATTCCAGTCAGCCGTTTAAACCTAACGCATTCATTCTAAAGCATGTACTGCCCTCTTGTGGTTATTTGTACAATAGGAATAGTTTTAAATAACGTACAATTAAACCTGGCACTTGCGAGCGTGCTATACAATGTTGCAGATTCGATAAGGTTGCCCGATACACTGACGCTCAGTGTGTTTGCTTTTCAAGAAAGCATTAGGCGCCCCGACGAACGGAAACTCAAATGTTGAATATTATAGTCCGAAAACCACATATTTCCATTTGCCATATACGGATACTTACTTAACTGTTCATATACCCTTTGCATATCTATTTAACGCTGGTGTCACTGTCCATTGGGATTGCGAACAGATTGTTAAACTGAATTAAACGGTTTATGACGGAGTCGAAATCTAAAGTGGCACTTGGTATAGTTTTACTACCTGTTTCCTTTGCTTCTTTCTGGTACCTTACCGCGGTTTTTCACGGTGCCTGGGATACCGCTTACTTCCGACGTAGGCTTGTTTGAAAATATATGCGTGCTATTTTTCCCATTCCTCCTTTTCTATCAGCATGCTGCCTGAGATTGACTCATGATAAAGTTTTGCATAATGTGTAATGAAATGTTTTAGGTAGTATACGTGACGCGCCCCTTTGGAAAGCCGTTATAGGAGACTAAACTGGTAGTGGTGAAAACGTGTATCAATAACCCCCTAGTGGTTGAAAGTAATGACTGCAATGCAGAGACCGCAGTCAAAATAGCTGCTGAAACCCAGGCAACTTCACAAATCAAGATTTATTTAATTTTATTCTTTTTTTAAATCAAATGAATTTGTCACGTGGCTTACACGATTGTTCAAGTGACTCAAAATGTTTGTGTAAATCCTCCAACAGCAGTGCAGTATTGGAATAATGTGAAACACAGAAATACATAGAATAATAAAATAACTTGTACGGAAAAAAAAAAAACATACACATGATAATACAACCGAACACATTTTGCACGAGAAAACATGCTGTACACAAGAAAATTCACCAAGTAATTTTTTTGGAATAGTAAGATACACACAGTGTGACAGTACAAGTACACAACAAGGATGAAACATACACAAAGTGTGGTGCAATGGTCCAAGGAACGTTACAATGGATGTGCAGGGGTGTGATCCCAAGCCAGATCTCTGCATTCTGATGGCCTGATGGAAGAGGGTGTCTCGGAAGCTGTTGGCTCAGGACCTGATGCTGCAATGCTGTCTACCCGACAGTAACATTAGTTTGTGACTTGGATGACTGGGGTCTCTGATTTTCCTAGCTTCCCACTGACACTGCCTAATGTACATGTCCTGGAGGAATGGAAGCTCACCTCCTATGGCATGTTGAGTTGACCGCACTACTCCACAGAGCTTTGCATTTGAGGGTGGTGTAGTTCCCTTTTCAGCCTGTGATGCGTAGGACATTAGGACGCTCTCGATGGTGCAGATGTAGGAAGTTCTGAGGATGTGAGGGCTCAAGGCAAACCTTTTCAGCCGCCTTAGGTAGAAGAGGCATTGTTGCACCTTCACGATCTGTCCGTATGTGGTCCATGTGAGGTCCTTGACGATATGCATGTTGAGGAACTTGAAGCTGAATTTCAGGGCTGCATTTTAAATGCCCTACAGTAATAAGCCTTTCAGCAAGAAAAAATCGTGTTGTATTTAAAATAATACTGAAATTTCACACTGAAATTTAATATTACCGGTAACTGAGAACTGCAGGATGCACCCCCACTTCCCATTTTGGATCATCTGCAGCACATCAGGTAAGTTTTCTGGTAATACCTGTCATCCTTTCTCTGTGTTGTTCCAGTATGCATCCTAATTTACTTGAGGTAGAGAACTATCCATATTGTCTTCTAATGCAGCAATCTTTTCATTTTCCCTTTGAAAAGTTTTGTACTTTGACCACATCTTGGGCCTCAGAGCCTTTCTGCTTTCTGTCATCTTCTCCATCTTCTGATTTCTAATGTGAATGAAATCATTCTAACATGGCACCATGTAAAACAAATATCAGGGCATAAGGTAATGTGTTTGGTGTCAACATCTGGAATAGAACAATCAGTGTCTTTCCAAATGTATCGTAACACAATCACGGGAGGGTGTTCCGATACTTCAAAAAGTCAGAAAATGGCACTCACATCCTGTACATACAGGCAAGCTGGATTGAATGGTTGACATACTGATCTTTTCATTTGATTAAAGGGTAGTTGACAGATTGTCAGGGGCAAAACTAATTAAATAGCAGTAATAACCAAGCCTGCACCCTACTAAACCTGCTTCCCGTTGATTTGTTGATATCCGCTATTTGATTGCAACGAGGGACAGGAAGCTAACCTGTGAAAAATGATAGTAGTTGGCCATTCGCAAATTTGACATTATCTGCTTTTGTGGTATGACCATGGTGAAGGTGACTAGACTGAGTTCTAAAGGATATGGAGGTCAAGTTTTGGATCAGAATGAGAACAACGCATATGTGCATGTCATTGACATTTTGTTGATATTAATTGCTGGAAATTAAGGTCAGAACAAATTTACCTTACTACTTCATCAGTCGCAAATCCCCGAATAGCCATGCGCCGGCTATATAGCAAGATTGCCGGTGTGGGACAATAGGCCGCTGCATGTTCATCCAAGCTGAACCACGGCTTCAGACGGGGTTTGCATGCGCACATCGTTCAGATGTTTTATTCAAGGTTGTGACGTGGGTTAAGAGGCACTTAAAATAGATTTTATTATTTTGAGTTTTGTCATAGTATAAGATGGATGGCTGGATGGATTTTGTAATGCAACATAAATTGCAGCAACAATTTAATCAGATACAACCCAGACCTTTATGTTTTAAAGCGGGAACCACAGAGTCCATAATAACCATGTTTCCCATCTTTCATTAAAAAAAAAATCAATAGATTTCACAGAAACGTAAAACGGCAGGTATACCGAGTGAATAGGTATACGGTTGTCATTTTCTTGTAGTGTTGCCTTTATAAGATCCATTTTCTTCCACTGCATACACATGATATTTCTGTAATTCAAGTATCGATTGTTCTTTATTCCAGTAGTTCAGCCCGGTGTCTTAGGGAGCCTTTAGTTATTGTAAGTGATCCACGTCCTTCTTTCTCAGTACCTGGAAGTCCGCAGATGTACATGTAAGCAGCTCCGTCTCTGTGAGACCGTTTTAGGGGGCGGGATTTTATTTTGTACACCAATCAGAGTGCTACGATGAAAACGCTAAAACCTCTGAGTAGCCCTGGATCCTGTCAGTCAGGGCTGCATTCGGGAGGCAGCAGGCAGCCTGGATGGAAGGTGAAGATGTGAGAAAACAGAAGGAGCGTGAAATGTTTCTGTATTTCATAAAGCATCCCTATGTGAAGACAACTGTCTGTAGCAGGTGCGTTGGGGCAATCTAAAACGTATACAAATCTACGTTATTATGGAAGCCGCATGCAAACTTAAAGCTGCATGCGCTCTTTCTCGGCTTTTTTGATTTTATAAAATATATGCAAAAATAGTTTTGTTGATTATTTGAGAGGTTTTATTTTAAAATGTTTATATTTTTCCTGATAACCATATGACTTTAAAACAATCACTTTTTTGTGAGTGTTTTGAAATATAAAGGACGTATTTATATTATATGCGGACTCCTTATAACTGACTTATAAATTTATGTTTTTTTCTGTACAGCTAGCCTAGTGAATGTCAAGCCAGTAGTTACTAAAGTATTGTTGCTGTTTTTTTAATGTTTTGCTTATGCGGCATTAGCCTAACTGTTTATCTCGTACACAGTGTCTTATTATTAAAAAGCCCCATAATTTGTTCGCTTTATAGCGAAGCGTTTTCTAGTGTGACATTTCAGTCTTGTGAAATGTTTAATTATATATATTGCGCGTTGTCTTTATGTCTGTTAGGCCGACCTCCTTTCAGTCTTACTGCATTCATGCCGAGCGGTGAGTTCACTATTTACAAATAAATCCGCAGTTTGTGAGAAGTGTATGGTGGGGCATGTCCATCTTTGTGTGCATTAGTTAATCGCCTGTCTGAATTAAAAGCATTCGTCTTGGTTACTGAGGTTACGATTAATTTTTCATAATACTTTACGGCAGTAATAAAAAATGCAGGGATAGTTGATAACACCCAAACTTTTGTAACCATTAATATTTTAAGCACATAAAACTTTTGAATGAAATTATTTTTCGGCACAATATATAGGAATAATGAGGACACTGAAAGATTGAGAATATATTTCAGCGCTTTCAGTTTTTAGTAATAATTCCCCAATTAATATTACTGAAATATTCTCGGGACGTTGTTGATACCCTCATTTGCGGCGTTGTCTTAATGAAATATTCCTATTTTATAATGGGTACTCATACAAGTATTTTAAGCAAGACGTTCTTGCTGTATGTTGATTTCCATTTTAAGATGTGTGTTTTTTCCTCTACCCACGTTCTTGTGTCTTTATACACACATGGAATAAGCTGTGAGAAACGTTACATTTTGTACAAACATTTCTGGTTCCGCTCGATGTTTATTATATTTATATAATAGTAAACTACATAACATCCATATATCTTCTGACCGCTTAACCTGTTCAAGGTTGCATGCAGGGGACAACTAGATATGAATATTTGAAACACTTCTAAACTGATTGGTTGAATTGTTAGTAACCTGAAAGGTTTAACAAGTGCAAGGCGGCTTCACAGTTTGTGTGTACTTGTCAGGTATAATTTTGTGAAATGACTTGAATGCAACCATATATTTAAGGTTGTACATGCAATATGAAGTTTTTACATTGGCAGGGCACCTTATTGCAACTTAAAGTTAATGCTGATCTTCTGCAGTAAGCCTGGATTTTGGTTATCTGATGCACATATGTATGTGTTATGATTTTTTTGGTTCATTACATAAACATGAAAGATATTTGTATGGACAGTTATTATCTTATATTCATCCTGGGAATATTTAAGTCTAAGAGGTGTGTCTTTTTTGACAGGTGATCGATAATCAAGGAGATGAATGCCCAGGCCTGTTTAGCTTTGACTTGTGCACTGAGCTTCATTCTAGAAGCAGGTCCCTCAGAAGACTGACCACTTGTTTAGTGAACAAGCGATTGATAGTGGCCCATTATGGAGGGAAGGCACACCATTCTTCGGCTGTATAAACCCGTCAGGGAGAGAAGCCACATCAGCCTGTACCTCCCAGTTGGACTGGATCATAAGGGCAGGGCCTCTGTCTTCCTCAGTTGCGATGGTCTGAAGAAGGTGGGGCCAGCGAGAACAAAACAGAGACAGCAGTCTCATGATCACCCAGGCAAGGACCTGATCTCCGGCAAGGCAACAAAGGGTGCCATTGCAGATCTCAGCTGGCTCGCGGCTTTGCATCGCCAGGCACTGGCCGACCTCTTCGTTCTTTGTGCTGACTGCGCAGCCAGGATCCAGATGGGGAACCAGGATGGCAAACTGGAGGTCATGCAGGAGGAAGGTGCCGCCTCCCCTTTAAGCAATAATCTGACCAGTGGCAGGGCAGCCTCACGGAGCCGGAGGCTGAAGAAACTGGCAGTGAAGCGGACGGACAGTGCCGAGGGTGTCCTGCAAAGCAAGTTTAAAAAGAAAGTAGAGAAGACTTCCTGGGAGGGCTCCCCACTGGAGTCTGGGAAAGCCCATGGGGCCCAGGAGAACAACCCCTACACCAGTAAGAATAGCAGCGCCACCCCACCTGTGGAGGAGCAGAGCCATGCCGGTCGGCAGACCAGAGAGTTCACAGGAAACTACACCTTTGAGTACACAGACACAGACGTCGGCAGTGAGATGTCTGAGTATGACAATGAGCTCTATGTGGGATCTGGGGGGCCTGGAGGCTTCCTGGTGGAAGAGCAGGAGAATGTTCAACTGGAGCAGATGCTCAGTGAACACAACCTGAAACCCACTGAACACTGTGGTCTGACTTCCTCGGTTGTCTCCTCTGGCAAACATGATGAAATGGACTGGAGAGACCCCGGAGTCCAAGTGACAGCTAGGGTGCAGGAAGTGGGGGGCATTGTGCAACAGATCAGCTGTTTTCACCGTCAGGAGCCGGCTGTCAATTCATTGCCTGTGGCCAGAACAAGTGAGACACTCCTGCGTAAGGGGAGTGAATTGACTCGGGGCTCCCTGCCTCTCACCTGGGACATGACTGCACCCCTAATACAAGTGCAGCCACAGCAGGCTGGGGTGGTGGTAAGCCAACCCCTTCACAGGGTTCTCGAGACAGCATCTGTGGATGAGTCTGAGGGGTGGAGGAGATTTGAGGGAAACCCTAGGAACTCTAAGGAACCTGTACCTCAACACCTCCCATGCCTGGATGACAGTGCTCCAGCTGTAAGCCTTAAGTCTGAGAGAAGGAGCCCCTCCTCATCCTCACTCTGTGAGATCTTCAATGTATCTTACCCTGGTAGCAACAGTCTGCAGACCATGTCCCCAGCACTCTCACCGCTCACCCCTAAGCTTCCCAGCCCACAACTCAATCACCGGATCTTGCTGCTACCTGAAGGGGACCGGGACCATGTCAGCAGCCAAAGGACATCCTTTTTGGCAGCCACCTTGTCTGAGGTCACCACAGAGATCATTGACAATAATGGAAACAGAAGGACCATCACGCAGCCGACCCCGAACCTGCATCGAGAAGAACGAGGCTCGAAATGGAGCTTCTCCAGTTCCACTGTGCCTTCCCCCCCAGGTGAGTGACCCTTGTTCCCTATCATGGTCACTCACCTTGTCTTCTACCCCCTGCCCCACCCATGATTTGTCATTTTTAGGTTTAATTGACATATAGAGCATGGAGAAGCTCCTCATAGCTTAGTGAAAATTCAAAATGTCAGAAACCCAGGAGGAAGAGGTGCTGGGAAGTTACCTGCCAGGTCAGCAACTTTTGTCTGCTTCCAAGCGGCCCAGGTTTGAGGTCTTGTGAATGATGCCTGAGCACCGTTCAGCATGTGCCGTCTGATGTAGCAGTCATTGGAAGTGACCTGTGGGAAATGGTGTGCAGTGAGGTTAATTTTCTCCCACTAAGATCTAGCTCAGTTCAAATTAAAGTCCAGTTTCTTACCCCAGGCTCTTACAGAAATGCTTAGTTGAATGAAGTTGTTGATGTGTATGCTGGGTTTAATTGGACTGGCTTCTCAGTGCATGGCCGGCCACACGCCCCCAGCATCTGGTCTGTGGTAGGTCATGTGACTAGCAGGTTAAAGATGCACACTAGTGTGAATCCCGCTGGAGCTGCTCAGTATATAGTGTCATATGGCGATTTAATTGTTGTTAACTTTGTTGGCAGAATCATCCCGTCTCTTGTCCAGTCATATGTGCATTAGAACTGCCTTCTGAGCAGTTTAAAGGAAGCCAAAACTGATGCAGCATTTGTAGTGGGGTTCTTATGATGAAATCACATGCAGTGGAAAGGCATTAGGGCTTGTTTGGGACTTGTATGGATACAAGAACAGGAAATTTTGAAAAACCAGGACTTGCAATTATTCTGTGGGAGAAGTTCTGTGCTTTGTATTCCTAGCTGACGAAACCTTCTGCCTCTCATTGTAAATTATACTGCAATGGTGAATATTATACAAATATTTTAAGACCTTGGATAACCTTTCGCCCCACTGCTGGTCCATTTGACTGACTGTACAGTGCCAAACACTGAACCTGACATCATTCTTTTGGGGGTGGGCAAAGCAACCTTGTGGGTGTTTCTCCCTCCAGAGAAGGAAGCAGGTGAAGAGCCAGCTGATTGAGCCTGATGTCTGTCAGTCTCTTCACAGTACTGCAGTGACAGCATTACGGTATAAAACCAATAATGACAACAATGATGGACTGCTCCAACTGCGACTAAGTGCTCATGTTCCAGGCGTCTTTTGCACATCGCCTTGGTTACACTTAACCACAGGGCAGAGGGCACACAGCCAGACAACACTTTTTACTCTAATCATTAAACTGACTTTGTAAAGAAGCTTTCTCTAAAGCATTAGGGGATTAGTTAATGAAAATTTCTTATGCCTACATTAGCTTTCAGCTGTCTTATCAGTGTCAAATGTGAAATATACTCCTTTAACATAAGTCTCCTCCTTTAGAAAAAGGCAAAAATTCAATGTTTCTGCTAATTAAGCTACTACTGTACTTTAATGGGCTGTACCCAAATTTAGACATCAGGGACAACGCAGGTGATACCAGTTTATCACATCTGAAGTCTGTCATAGATGGTGTTTCTTGTGAATAATGTTTTATTTTTATTTCGTTGAGGTATTATTTGAAACGAATGCTCTTGAGCAAGAGTAGTCCATACAAACAACATAAACTGATAATCAAAACAGATTAAATCATTTGCCATATAAAATCTGCTCAGAATCAATTTCTCTCTGTGGAAAACTGAACTTGCTTTGTGAATGTAGGCATGCGGCCATAATGTGTCTCTTAGAAACAGCAGCAAACATGCCATTCCATCCCAAAGTAACTCAAGACGTCCTGCAAGCTCTTCTGGGAAGCGGTCGTGTGTCTCTGTGGTACGAGAGACTGTTATGCTGGAACCTTGACCCCTTGTAATCTCTGCCAGTTCAGATTTATTTTGGCAGTTTGTTGGGGCAACAGATCACTGGAATTTACTTTCCAATCCTAAATTCATTTTTTGATTAGCCCTTTCAGTAATGCTTCTAGGTATTTTCTGGAAATACCCATGCAGTTTTTGTGGCTGGTGGTTGACCTTCAATTCAGGAACTTGACTTTGACATATACAGCTTTCAAACCATTTCACCATATCATATCAATGTATGGTCAAGGGTTCCTCACTCCATTGGCAGTCATAAGCCTGGCTGTGTCAAAGATTATCAAACAGGAAGGCAGCCTTGCCTGACTCTACTTGCCGTGAGCGAAGCAACATGCTTCTTATTTACTTGGAGCTCACAGAAGGGGAAGATGTTGTCTAGTGGATGTCACTTGAATGTTACCTTGCTGGGTGATTCTCTCTGCAAAAGCCAAGTTCACTATTCAACTCTAAATTCCAATTTCAGCCATCATGTACCTTGGTGGTGGGGGGGGGGCGTATGTTAGGCCCAGTTGTGAAAATAGATAAATAAATATCTACATGTTTGCCAGACCGGTGTTCTGTCAATATTATAAATGACACCATATTTCCATCACCCTTTCTCTCACAGTGTTTGTAAAAGTGATATATACATTTATATTTATAATTTAACAGCAAGGTCCTAATGTTTCAGAAAATTGTCCGTCTGAGTCATGATTCCCCTCACAGAAATGGAATAACGTTTGGCTGTCGGCTTAGAGGCGTGGAAAGAACCCAAGGCAAGCTTGATCTGGACTGTGTCAGCATGTCTTAAGTCATAGCCTTTCATTTTAAAATGGTTTTAGTTGTGTCCCAGCTTCATCCTGTAATTAATATGATGATATTAGAGGATCTGTTCAGTATTCTAGCATGGGTGTAGATGCCAAGGATCCAAACCATTAATCTTATTGCCAAGCACACCTGATTTCAGACAATGCTAAACGTATTGTTAACCACTGTGTAGTCCTTCTAATGCAGTCCTGGTGGCCACAGCCTATTTTTGGAATCTGTACTTAAGGGCTCATGAGTAAAGGATTTATGGAGATTGCAATAATATTTTACTTGCATTTTGTCCCGTCCAAGGATGCCGCAGTGATAAAGCACACACAGCCTGGTCACAGTTGGATGGGGGTGGGGTCATTTGCTTAGTGCTGAAAAAAGAAGCACTTACAAGTGAGCTGATGCAGTGAAACTGGTGGTAGTGGCACTCGGCCCAGTAGCTGCAAATGTGGCTGATCTCTGCAAGAGAAATAAAAACAGATCCTGACCGATTTTTAAAAGCACAGCTGTTGTGCTCCTCTGTTCTGTTTTGAATCTTTGTGATGAGAACATTTACCATGTAATTTAGACATGATGGGGGGAAAGACTGCTCCCTGCTGACTCTAGCTCGTACACATGACAGCTCTTCTTAGACTTACATACCGCTGCATCACCTCTGGATGCAGTCATATTGCAGAATGATAGCACGTGGCTACACCATCAACTAAATTATGCCCAGAAAAGGCCTGCCCCATCTGCATTTGCCCCTTACACAAAAATTAATTGGCACAATCTCGGGGTGAGCTGCTCTGTCTGGCTTTCGAATCATCCCAGGGACGTGCTTAATAATTCATTACACTTGAAATGTTAACAGGGTCAGGTGAGAAGCAGAGAGATGACAAAATATCAAGGCTGCGCATGAAGTGGGGGTAGGCTGAAGCTTGTCCTCCACAATGTCCTGCCAATAATGGGCAAATTTAGATCCTCGCTCTTTAGTGCTCTTCCGATAAGGCTAGAGGCACCAAGGAAAGCAGATGTCTGGTGTGCCGTGGGAAGGGAGAACGGATGTTTGAGTGGCTGCATAACTTAGTTTCCTGGTCTGTAAGTTTCAGGTGTCCTCAGGGGGAAATACTGAACAGATTAGGGAACATCCTTGAAAATATTTACATTTATGATGTCACTTAGTAGCATTTAAAGACTAGGAAGTTTATATATGGCATCTCCTGGTACCACAGCCTCCTAAGTGTGCCACAACAGAGTTCAAGGTGTGCTTAGAAATCCCCTGTAACTAACCTTGTTTTGAGCCCAGAGCACCCAAACCCCTTTAAGGCTGCCTCGTGCCTGTTTCTCTTGAGAGTTCCTAAGCTCTGGGGTATCACGATGTTGATGATGGGGCGGTGTGGCACTTCATGTCTTGCCTCATGCCGTGGGGGAATGATCAAATGAATGCCCCAGTGTACCCCCCCACCACCACTACTCATCATGTGCTAGCATGCGCCATTAATAATGTCCTAATTCCATGATCCAATTGGTGTTGGAGTCATGTGAAACCGACTGCTCCAGAGGGAGTCAGCTGACAGCTGGAAATTCATGCCGAGTTAAAATGTCCCATCGTGACTTTCCAGCACCAGCTAAGAGTGGCTGTGTGTTGGTGTTTACATTGATGGTAGGTGATACATCACTTTATGAAATGAATTGCCAGTGCCCCTCCATTCAGGAACCTCACCCATCTGTAACCCGCTTCTCTGTAACGCTGGATTGTATCAGGTAACAAGCTTGTAGTGTATCTGAGCTAAACATTTTCGGAGATTGAGTGAACACCTGAAAGGGCAGACAGCCATTGAGGGGCAGGCATTACACACTCAGTGCCCTGTGAGCCGGTGGGGCTCCTTCAATTTGCCCCTTTGGGGATTTTGACTATTGGGGCCGGTTGTGATAATCTGTGAATGTACAGTGGGGTTATTTTAGTTTAGTTTCGATCTACTTTTCATGCAAAGTGTTACAGATTTAAGTATATTGAAATAAAATGACACTTTTTTTAACTGGTGATATTTGATGCGTTGATTGTATGTGTGAGATTACTGGAGTTTGGATCTGCTGTGTTAATTAAGTAGGACGTTACTTTCTCCCTGTGCATCATATAATCACCTTTCAAAGTTGTGAATTTGAGCTTGGTGCAGTTTAGGCTCTGTGCAGTGCCAGGATTCTGACGGGGGATCTTACACAAACCCAGTGGTTATGCTATGTTACACACCTGCTTTCCAGGCCAGCCATGTTGGCATTCTCCTCCCGTTAGTCCCTAGTTTGTTGCTAACCTGGTAACTAATAACACATAGCTGGATAAAACAGGTAGAACTGCAAAAAATAAAATCAGCCCCTGCTCCTTGGTGGACGTCGTTATATAATCACTGGCTATTTCTGTTTCAAGATGACTTTTTAGTACTGAAACATTAGCCAGTGGCAGGCTAGGGTTGCTTGTAAAGAGAAACACTGGAGACTCAGGTCAAATGTAGCTTGTTCTGTGGTGTGAGAGCAGCAGTTTAGCTTGGCAGCCAGCTGTCAGGTCTCACGGTTTAATGTTGGCATGGATGTTGTCTGCTGCTGCAGGCTGCTGATTCACCCCCAGTTAGCCAGGTTTATTTTGGTGTGTTGTCACAAGCCTTGGAGCTGTTCAGAAAATCTGGTTGAAAGCTACAGTGAGAAAACATGGCAGCCACAAGGGTGAGAAGCTCAGAGGTCCTTCCTGAAGCTTTTCTTGTGCAGAAAATGAGTTGAAGTAATGGTAGCTCCGATTCTGTTTGCAAAAAAAGTTTATATTAAAAAGGGTGCAATTGAAACTGTTTTCCCCCTTTATTTTGGTTTTTGTAGATGTGTTTCACATTCCTGGTAATTTGTTTCACATCAGGGAGTATTATTTCTTGGACATCACAATGATCTCTCAATGCAATAATGTAGATAGCCTTATAAACCTATGATGGGGTGTAGTAATGTACTTCCTGTTGGTTGTGGTACTGGTTCCTTTTTTGTTTATTTAGGTCTTACAGCTGTTGACCACATGATAGATTAATTTATTGTTTAATTTGATGATCTCCTATAGTAATAGTCCTCTGACATTACACTCATTTGCATTTCATTCTTACCCATCCATCTTGTCATCTTATCCAGGCAGGGTAATTAATTCGCTTCCATCTTGCAGTCTGAGTGAATGTTGGTACAGATTAGGTATAAGAAGCTGAGTTTTAGCAGCCATTAGAACTCAAACCCGTGGGCCTTAGGCCATTGCTTATAGTGCCATACCATACTGTGTCATATTGTGCTTGATAACAAACAGCACAATCACTGGTCTGGATAGTTCCTCTCCAACCCCCCCCCAGACACACACACACACACACACACACACACATACACACACATTACCCAGGGCAATTAATTTCCATGGCAACCGCTCTGCATAACTCTCCTTGCATGTGATTACAGATACAGGAAGAAAACACATTATGGTCTGAAATACCCCCAGTTTGCTGCGGCTTGGTGGACTGTGCGTGTGTGTGTGGACCTGTGCTTATTTCTCACCTTATATTTTTGTTGTACTGTCAGGCTGGGAGGACACCTATTAAGAGCATTTCTAAGTGTGTGTGTGTCTTCCTAGTCATTTCTTTTTTCCCATTGTTTTCTCAGTAGCAGGTGAACAACTGTTACTTGTGTGCGTTGTGCTCCCCTTTTCATTGCAATAAAAGACCTCTTGGTTGGTATGAAATGAAATGCATTAATAATTTATCTGGGAAAATATAACATTTTTCCCCCTAAAGTTTTCATTGAGCTCATGAAAGCCAGTAGCCATCCATCCATTTTCCAAAACACTTTATCCTAGTCTAGGTTGCTGGAACCAGTAGCCATAATGTAACACTTATTAAAAACATTGTTTCCATGTATCTTTTTATGTGGAATTTCGAGAAGGCATAAATGTCTCCCTAAAATGATGCTGTCGGTTCTGCTGTGTAAGTGGCTCCTAATTGAACAGGAGCACACCACACGAGTAGTGTGTACAGTACCTCTTTTGGCCCTGCAGGTGGCACTATTGTTCATTTAAACATTATTTGTCACTTTAATCTGAACTGCTATTCAGTATGAACATATCTGTTCAAGCAAGTATATTTTACTTGGAACCATTTAAGTTGTGATGGGACAAATGAGGCTTCAAAACCCATGGTGGGTCGCAGTATCCTGCATTAACCAATCAATGCTGCTGCTAAATGAAGCGTATAAACCCATGGTGGGAGGCAGTATCCTGAACTAGCAATCGATGCTAGCTATTGCCTTGAAAACATTAAGCCCATTAATGTTTAATGTTACCAGCATCTCCATGGATTTTTAACATGTCCAGTCGGGAATGCAGTGATTTTTTTATGCTGAAATCTTTTAACCGTCAATAAATTAATTGTTTTTCATGTTAAGAATATATTGATGTATGACTGATAAAAATTTGTCACATGAAAACTCTGAGTGCAGAACTCGTATTTAGACATACTGAGACTGCCAGTGAGGTCCTGTCAGCCTTTAACATCGAATTAAGTAAAAAAAATTTCAAATATAGTCACATCTAACCTGCAGAGCCACATCACCACCCAGACATGTGTTACCTGGAAGCAGTCAGGAGGATATACAGGAGGTAAAAGAAACCAAGATTAGCTCTGACCTCCACTGTTAAGGTACACTCGTACCTTAAAATCATGCTGAAGGCTTGGGGCTGTCGAAGTTCAAGGCTGATTGTCCCATGGTCCTTCCGCACATACTTCAGTGCAGTTCGTTATTCTAATTGAAAGCTATTAAACTGATTAAAACCTACGTCATTACCCTGGCTTGTCTCACTCCTCAGTACAAAATCTTTGGCTGATGTAGGGCTTTCAATGAACGATGTTTCCTGCAGCTTGTGTAATAAATTTAAGTACCATAATGAATGCTTTCATGTCTTTCTTTGGTCTTTTGACTGAGGTTCTGTAGTCCCTTTTGTTTTTTGGAGAGGAACTATCCAGACCAGTGATCAGGCTGCTTGTTATCAAGCACTGCACAGCATGGTGATAATTCAGGTGAAGCGTACTCCAAGCTACCGTATCCGCACCGTTACTGCTCTAAATATCTTCTGGATGTCTTCGCCAAATCCTGTAAGTTTGCTGTCAGAACTCTGGCAGAGCCTTCTTTGTGTTGGGTGGGCTCAAGCTGAAATTTAAAAAATGTTTTTATTTGCATTACAGGCATTCGCTGCTTGGGGGAAACAGCTTGCAATGTGGAGGCTAAATAAATTCAACATGAGTAAATTGTTCTCCTGCAGTTTTGTTGTTCCTGTGGTAGAACCTAGCAGCTGCTAGTTCTTGTGTGGCATGTCCCTCCTACAAATATCATCCTGACATTTTCCCAGGTCTCCCTGCCTTTGCTTTCTGACCACATGAAAGATACTTTCAATTTTAAAATATTTTAGAAACATCTCCAGCTAAACCAGGCTGATGCTAGCCAGCTTGTGTTCAGCGGTATTGGTGTGCTGCCAGTCAGTGTTGGACATGGAAGATTCAGGAAACGAATAATACTCTTCTTCTCAACAAACATAAATGAGAGCATCGTGTGTTTGTGTATGTAGGTATGTGAGCCCTGCTGTGTGACTGAGTGGAATGAAAGGAGAGGGCTGTTGCATTTGAAGCTGGGCAGTGAAACAAAAGATTCAGCTCCAAGAGAAAAATTATAATCCATTACCGTCCTCCACAGATCAGCGTGCTTGGAGGCTGGCTGCCAGTAGTTTGGAGTGTGCTCTAGTCCGTGCCCGGAATTCATATGTGAGAGCGAAACGGCTGTTTAATTTCTTTTGGTGCCCTGTCAGACAATGCCGGAAAATGGTTGCCTCTGGGAACTGTTGCTTTGCTTTAACAGTGTCTGAAAACCCTTAAAGAAGTACCACAATGTGTATGTGATCCTTTCCCAGTTTTTGTCCCCTCAGAGTGCATTCTGTACAGCTGATAGATGGTAGGCTAATACCTCCTTGTGAATGCCGGAACCATGTGATTTAGTGGTACACTGCCATTCTGGGCTCTTTGCTAATGAAGTGATTTATTTATCAAGCTGTCACAGTGGTGCCTTTGCACCAGTATCTCTTCTCTTAGCCCTTTATTGTCTCATCCCAGGCTGATTTAGACAAGATGATTGATATTACAGCTGGTTCTAGGCCCTGGAAGGTTATCAGGGGTTTAGACCCACTTCCCTTCTGGTGCCAGTCTAAACATTTCACTTGAACTGTTGACATTATATTACTGATCGCTGTGTTTCACCTTAATTTTCTTGTTTGGAGAATGTTTTTGCCTTTATACCTTATACTAATTAAATGCTTTCAAAAAATTTCTTTCCCAATTAAATGATTTTTTTAGATTTTAGAAACAAAATAACAATTACTGTCGAATTGTGTTCTTGAGTTCTCGAATGAACAATACATCTCATAAATGATGACTTTCAGCCATGTCTAATGCCAACGTGTTTAGTTCCAGCTATCCCAGTCTTAAGAATGTCATGACCAGTGGTATGGCTACAGTGGAAGACCCTCTCATGGTGGAGTCTAAGGGCATATTCCCAGGCTTTACCCACTTCCTGGCAGTGAGATTATGTTATATTTGATGGAATTACTTAGAGAATAATGAGAATGCAGTCCAGGAGATAAACAGCACAGCTCAGACAGATGTGCATTGTGTGAGCTTACATAAAGACAATAAAAAGTCAGAAGTACAGTACAACATATTCGCTCATGGTACCGCTCTGGTTCATGGGCAGCTGGAAATGGAACTGACTTCTCTGCATTTCCTCAGAGGATGCCACTCTGAGACAGGACGACATCTGGCTGCTTGATGGAGACGAGTCTATCTCTCAGAGCAATGAAGTCCTCCCTCGCGTGGCCAGACCGGACCGTCTCGACATCCTCAGGATCACACCCCCAGAAGATGACATCACTGGCGACACACCCTACAACCCTAACCTGGAATTTGCTGTGAGTGCGTGTCATTACACATGTCAAGATGGGTTACAGACTGATCTTCTTTTATTCTTCCCTTCATGTAGCACAATTCATGTTTTGCATTCAGTACCTGAGAGAAACACGGTTGTAATAGTTGACATGTTTTTGGATCTTAGACAACTGGACCAAAGGGGCCTTTATGACACCAACAAGTCACACAGGTGATGCTTGTTTCGCAGCTAGACTGAATTCAACAAAGAGCAACAAGGATGGTTCCTGGTCTTAAAGGGGTGCCATAGACAGACGATTTCACAACACTAAATCCCTTCCGTTCAGCAGAGTAACTGACGGTGGGATATGATAGAAGCACATAAAATCTGGCATGACATGTTGAGTTCTGCTTCTGTCTTTACTCACCATCTGTTCGTTACGTTCTTACACTCATTGCCAACATAGCACTTCCCCGCTAGATCATTTCCAGTTGTTTTAGTTTATTTTTTCTATCCACTGTTGATCCAAACAGGCAGAGGCAACAGCTTCAAGACTACAAGGGAAGCTCCGCCTCCTATAAAATGTCATGAAAAAAATTAGTCAAAATTGTACTGTTGTATTTACATTGCTATTACAAAGAGTGTGCTAAAACGTGTTCATCTTCATGGCTAGTTCATTCAGAATTAGCAATAATTTCTTGCAGGTCGTTTAACGTGATTTTTTTCCCATACATTCCCGTGGCAGCAAGATGTATTAAACCTCATTGAAGCTCAGCTTCCCTGGACTTCAATGGCACTTCAGAATATGCTTTGTTTTCAGCACAGCAAAGCTAGATGTTGGACAAATGCTTTAAAACATCATTTCCAGGGAAGTTCGGCTTCTCTGGGAGTAAATGGGGCAGTGGACTGGCCAGGATGCTGGGCTGCTACATGATGATTGGAGGAACTGTCGGGGGGGGACCTATTTTTGATTGACAGTGGTCCCATGCCAACTTTTGGTACATGATTTCGTGAAACAAGCTGCTGCTTGTAGTCTTATTTGCTAGCGATATAGCCTACTATTTTCATTTGTGCATATCCTACTGTAAATAAAAACATAAATGCAGTGTTCTTGAGTTTGCTCCTTGTTTCAGTTTAGTAAAGTTCATTCGTTTATTTCAAACTAGGTCACGGGGGACAATAATTGACTAACTTTATGTAGGTCTAAAATGAGCTTCCCCCGTTTGAAAGACCACCAGCCACCACTGCAAACAGGACACCAGCATGTTTCAAAATAAGACCTGGGGCGGTTCCACAGTAGAAGCGCTAGGTGAAGAAATATAACTGCTGTCTTGTTCTTAGATCTTGCTGCCAAAGTATTTACTCTTCTCACACCTTCTGTAACATTATGCACCTTCTGGGAAGTGTTAAAATATTATCCTGCAGATTCATGCATGGGCAGGAAAAGTTGTCAGGATGGCCACCGGATTAGCTGCAGACACCACAAGTGTTGAATGCTTGAATGCGTGACATATGTCAAATTACCGGACATGGGTCCAGAGAATGATAGCTGCAAACGCACTCATGCAGACTCATGGATGTACTGCTTGGGTGTGGAGCACTGAGATGTCCTTCTCTTTGAGGTGCATCTGAGTCAGGCCCACAGAGAACCTCCTCCCACCATGGGCAGACACAGCCCATTGTCATGGCATTTGCTGGGGATGACGTAAGACATTTTGCAAAAATGTTGTGGCGGGACTCGGGAGTTTGCCGGGCAATGCTGTTACAGTGATCACTTTTTGTTC
Organism: Gymnarchus niloticus; assembly: GCA_009936485.2. Classification (NCBI taxonomy): domain Eukaryota; kingdom Metazoa; phylum Chordata; class Actinopteri; order Osteoglossiformes; family Gymnarchidae; genus Gymnarchus; species Gymnarchus niloticus. The sequence continues at coordinate 142,127 of JAACJT020000021.1, read as the reverse complement.
CACAGACCTGGGATCTCCAGGTTGTTTTTTACACAGTGCCATTTGAATCTTTAACAAATGGGCATGATGGTTTCATTAAATTAATTGAAGATTGCTGCTCTAGATTGAGTGTGATTAGTCTGCATTACATTAATATAGCTGGTTTGAGCCACACAAATGTCATTAGTCTGGGCTATGAATCTGTAATTAGTCTGAGCAGTGTAAGTATGCTCTGTGATTTGCTCAGGACCTGAGCCGGGGTGCTGGGGTGCTCCCTCTGGCTCCGTCCAGTTGTTCCCAGGACCCCTGAACATTGATTTCAACTCTAGCCGGTTAAACACAGTACGAGTTGCACAGCAGGAACGCGTGCTCTGGAGACCCACTGACTGTGGATTGTTTTTAAACCCCAGAGTAATTCTGCAGGCTGGCCTAGTATGTCCGTCATCAATCCTTACATACATTGTTCTGTCCGTCTGTCAATTTTTCTTCTTTTATTGCCAGTTTGAAATAATACAGTAAAGTTGATACTGTACACAATTTGTAATGTATAATTAGTGATGTTAGATTGAACTGCAAGGGTTTATTAAAGCTGTGAAAATAATAACTGATAATAATTTAACGTGCTGGTAATCAAGATGACAAGTTATTGCCCACTCAGAAGACTCGTGCTGGCACCTAATCTAACATTTGAAATAAGAAAAATGAGTCTGTTTAGTGTTGTCAAAGAGAATGTCTGGGCAAAGCTTCTGAAGCATTAGCTGTCTGAAGGCTGAAGTGATTTGAATATTAAAACTAAAATGCCTGGAATTGGCCTTTAAAAAAGTTTGAAATTCCTTCAGGGAGTCCCAGGTAACTTCAGTTTCCTATGTATATTCTTGAGCGTATTTTAACCTGAAAACGTAAGGCTTCTGTGAGACTGTCATTAATTGCTAGTTGTCCCTTCTTAAGCTGTAGGCCACTTTAGCTGTTTGCTTTTTGTCTAAGTTCACCACTTCTCCCCAGAGTCAGTGTTTCCTTGTCACTAAGCAGCTGCCTGCATCTTTTCAGGTTCCACCATTTCCTCAGCCATGAACAGAAGTAATTTAAAAGGGGCCCGCCTGTCTCTGTGCCATGGTACATTTACATTACCAGCGGCATGAGAGAGTCTCACGTGGCTGGCCGGGCTCACCAACACGGACACACAGTCACAGATTTCATCACACTGTTTTTCCTGAGACACCCAAACAGTGCACTCCCCTTACTGCTTTCATTCACTTAACCCTTTAATTTCCCATCACATCCTGCAGGTTGCTGTAATCCACATTAATTACACCCTACACCATTCCTGTCCCCGACATCCAGCTTTTATCAGCTATTGATATATTAATATATTAAAAGTGTATATTAGCTATATTACTAATGATAAATCAGAATCTCTTTTATTCACCGAACGTATTGCATGTACAGGAATTTTTCTTAGCAAGCTCAGAGTCTGTGGTCATGGGCTGATAACAAACTCATTTAAAATTGGCCTACTCTTGTAAACTTGAAACTTTGTTTTTTTAAGGGTCTGTTAATGCTAATTAGTTAATACTTTTTTGTGAAAAGGATCTGTAAGGTCATATTATTTGTCAAAATGATGATGTGGTGTGTAACGTAAGTAAATATAGATCTGGAGAAGTCACAATAGGATGTAAAATATACTCATAGGCTCAGTAACTACCATTATCTCTTTACATATATTATTGAATTTGAAGGACAGTGATAGGCCTGTAAGAGACGAATTTCCGAACAAGAGTCTCATGACAGTTATTCACTTTTTAGCATGCAGAAACTAAAGCCAGTAAACAGAGAGCAATGACACTCCAAATGAATTCAAGTATGCCTCAAAATCTTAAACTCCTTTTGTGTCCAATTAATTGACATTTCTCTTGTGTTTTCCATGGTTACCGTTTTAACACCTCAGAATAGTGAATTGGTGCTAAAAAATAACCCCCAGGATTTTTGCATTATAAAAAAAAACAGTGAGACACAATATTAAATTCACAACAGTAAATAATCATGTTGTTGTGTGTGTCTGTGTGTGTGTATTTGTTTTCTTAACCTTCTGTTTACCAAAGACACCCATGCACCATAGGTGGGGGTTGAGAAGCAAATATACTCTGGAAACTAGTTCCTGTCCAGTGTGGTGTCGGGATCAAAACACAGGAACTGGCACCCATCTAGTTTTTGGCGGCATGAGATTTGTGGAGTAAGCTCAGCCAGCCAGGCCAGCTAATGGCAGCAGATTATGCCTGTGGTGTAACAGTGTAACACATGGCCATCCCTGGTGCTCCACCTGACCTAGGAATTAGTAGCCTCTGCTCCCGGTATCAGTGTTTACTGAGTACTAGGGAGAGGCAACCAAGTGCCCTACCTGTAGCAAAGTTCTAGAGAAGGAGGAGAAGGGGGCGGAGTCAGTAACCAGACTCCGCTGCTGAGTTCCCTCTCGGCCAGGGAGGTTGGGGGTGGGCGGCGCATGAGGTGGGATGGACCGGTGAGCCACATTCCTTTACAAAACCTTGACGACTTTTTCACAACAGACGAACAGGAGGAATCACAGCAGCGAGGGGGAAAAGCGGGCTGCCTTCGACTTGCTGGTGTGCAGCAGGACTGAGCTGGAACGTTCCAGGCCTCTCTGCCTGACTCATGCTGGCAGCTGGAAGACATTGTTGCTTTGGAAAGATTTTTTTTCCCCTCTGCCTGTCGTGCTGTGTTCCTTAAGAGGCCCTTCTATCTGGTTTCTTTTGGAGAATATTCCGTGGTTCTTCTCTCTGCTCCTGTTTGTGAAACTTTTGAAGGATTTTTTTGTAAAGAAAAGGCTTTTACCTTAAAGAAAAGTTTCACCATAGGAGATTATTTTTATTAAAAGCAGCTCAAAGCGCCTTGCCAAAAGGATTACAGGAGGCCGTGTTTTGTTACAGAAGCCCCTCTGGGCCAAGCAGGCAGAGCTTCAGGATCCAGATTGACAAAAGGGCTTTTGTTCGCTGGAAACAAAATTGGATCGGAGCAGGTTGGAGAACCGAAGTTGTAGAGATGAGCCCATTGTCACACGTCCTGGATTTGCACTCTGTGTTGGATGCATTTTTCTCTCTGGACTCCAAATTTGTAAGAGGAATGCACAAAGCCATGTTGTGTAATATTAATTAACAGTGAATTGAGATTATCTGATTCTTTGGATAGATTGTTCAGTTTGATGAATTGGCACCTTAAACTGACTGCTCACAATGGACAACATAAACACTAACCCAGATGATAAGGATATACATTTCCCAGACTCTTTCCTCAGTAAAATCTCTACTGTTTTCACTCGGACTGGGGCAGAACAGTCAGAAATGCAGGATCCAGCACGAGAGGTGGCGGTGCTAACGTCATTTCGGACACTGGACGGTAGTCATGACCTCAGCAGTACTGGAATTCATGAGACGGAAGGTCTGCTAGGTGTGACCACAACATACTACAATGGTGATGCCAGTGCTTCTGTGACAGTGGGGAGTAGCCCTTTATGGCAGTCTCATCAAAGAATAGCAGGGTCAGCCGATGCAGATCTTGTTCAGGTGACCAGGGTGGAGACATACAGTGACACAGAGACTGAAGATGAAGAAGCTGAGGATTCTGGCCCGGTTTGGACTAGAGGCCGTCAAGTGCTCTCCAGGGAGTCACAAGATGTTCAGTCATTAGCTGGACTTGACAATGAGCAGTTGCCAGACACTGAGTCAAGGAATGAGCAGGGTTTACAGACGTCCATCTTCAAGCAACACAGTCTTCGGGAGACATCCATTGAGGACATTGAGGTGGCCACAAGCCACAATATTTCTGCCGTTGACCCATCTGAATTTTTGCCCTATACAGATGTTCCTACAATTGTTCCCAACATGCTTGAAGAGGCTGACAGGGGAGATGCAGCTGTGGATGTTATTGCCAGCCCCATTCATTCGTTTGCTGGAAACTCTTTGTCAGACATGCCTATATCCTCGTTCAAGGCCCCTCTGGAGAGCAGTGGAGAGTTACATTTAGTTGACAGTCACCCTGAACCTGGACCTCCCATCCCTGCTGAGACAGCTGGTTTTTGGGAACATCCATATAAAAGCAATCTTTTCCCCACTGAAGATGCACCAGCCTCCCCTAGTGCCAAGGGGCTGCCTTATGTTGACACTGGTGAGAGTCCCTTAGGGTCAGCCTCAGTGGACCAAGGCAATCTCTTCCCTGCTGGAGATGTTGGACCATCCTCCCCTACTGCCAAGTGGCAGTCTGATGTTGATGCTGACAACAGTCCTTTAGGGTCAGGTTCAGTGGACCAGGAGAATCTCATTGCCACTGGAGATGTTGTACCAGCCTCCTCTCCTGTAAGGTGGCAGTCTGATGTTGCTACTGACAACAGATCTTTACAGTCAGGTTCAGTTGACCAGGGCAATCTCATTCCCACTGGAGATGTTGGACCATCCTCCCCTACTGCCAAGTGGAAGTCTGATGTTGATGCTGACAACAGTCCTTTAGGGTCAGGTTCAGTGGACCAGGAGAATCTCATTGCCACTGGAGATGTTGCACCAGCCTCCTCTCCTGTAAAGTGGCAGTCTGATGTTGATGCTGACAACAGACTTTTAGGGTCAGGTTCAGTTGACCAGGGCAATCTCATTCCCACTGGAGATGTTGGACCATCCTCGCTTACTGCCAATTGGCAGTCTGATGTTGATGCTGACAACAATCCTTTAGGGTCAGCATCAGCGGAGTTTCCAGACCAGATAAGTGCCTTACCCTTTCTGCCCAGGCGCCAAAGCAGTAGTTGGAGGAAGCCATTGGTCCCAGCCCAGGAGTCCCCGTCCAGGGGCACACCGCTTCCTCCCACCACCCCTGGGGAGAAGTCCTTCCAGTTCCCTGCCGTCTTCAGCGGACTGCGGGTATTGAAGAAGGGTGCAGTCGGGGAAGAGAGAGAAACAGTGTCTGAAATCAGACAAAGAGACACCGACCTGGCCCTGCTCCAACTGAAGAAGCCGGTCAACAAAGCCAAACTCTTCTCTGAGCCGCTACCCAATAAGAAGCGTGTGGAGCCCAGAACTCCACTTGAGCCCAAGGGCAACATTCTGGAGCATCTGACCCAGATCCTCAGTGTGGACAGTACCAAATCTGAGGGGAAGAAGGAGTCTGAGACTGAGCCTTCGGATGACCAGCCGCCTGAGCTGAAGGAGGAGGTGGCAAATGCAGATGTGTACCCGGCCACCCCAGTGGAGGATGCCAACAAACCCCTGGAAACACCACTTGACACCTTCAAAGCATTTTTTACCTCAAAGCCTCCAAAAAAGGATCCTGGAGAGACTGTAGACCTAGAAGCTGCGAAGAAGAAAATCAAAAATGACAAGGAGGTCCTAAAAGCGATTTTTCAGAGATCTTTTTCCAAATCAGTTGATGGTAAAGACTTAACAGAGGAAAAAGTATGTCATTTCAATCAGTTTCCTCCAACTTTTACAGGTTGTTCAATTTGTGTGCCATTGTCCAGACTCTTTAGTGTTACGTAATTAGCTTGCAAAAGTAGTTTACCAAATAATGCAGATATTATAATGAAACTAGGCATGCGATTATTAGCATAACTCATCTGATGTTACATTTCAGTATCAAAAAGCACTGGTGCAAGTAGACGCCAGACTGCCCGAATGCGGCAATCTACCCATCTGGAGTGTCATGCAATGTTTCAATGGGTCTTAATTACATTTTTCTACAGATGTACTTTGAAGTGCTAAATAGTTTTAGAATAATTACATTTAAATGCTATGAACATGTTTGCTCCTAGTTCACTGGTTCAGCAAAGTCAATGTTTTATGTCCAAGAACTGCACTCTGTTTGTTCAGTGTTGCTTGTGATGCTGATGTTAGGCTGCACACCATGACGTGCCAGTAAGCTCTTTGTGTGCATGTCTCTCCTGCAGTCTGAAGCTGTCTCCCCAGCCGACACTGAGGACCGCACGCCTGGCAGGCTGCAGGCTATTTGGCCCCCTCCCAAATCCAAGGATGAGCTGGAGAAGGTGGGCCTCAAGTACACAGAGGCAGGTGAGGTCCAAGTGTAGACCATGTCTCACAATAGAATACCTGTTGCACTCTCCAAGGTATCTGAGCTTCTCACCCAGAGGAAGCTAAATACAGCCTCAACCAATATATTTATCCTCAGCGTGTGGTCAGTGCAGCCAGAGTAAGAGGCCTCGTCTGAACTTGTTTAATGTGAGGAATGTGTGGAGGTGGATGGGCAATGATGCTGCCAGCCAGAAGATTGCCCTCAGGCATTCTGAGCCACACCTCCTGTAGCCCTAGATACTAGCACACCAATAGCAGCAGTCCTGATAAAGGACAGATTTAATTATATCTCTTAGGAGTTTGCCTTATAGTTCTCAGACATTTGCAGACCTGAAACAGGTCTTGCTGGTATGACCAGTTTGGTTTTGCCATCCCGAGCCAGCAACTGCTATGTCTGAGGTCCAGACATAGGTCCAGAGATGAGAGAACACGTGATGTTTCTCTCAGCGACCTATCGACCTGCAGACAGGTGAAGGCAGGTGTGGATATTCTGGTGCACACACAGATGTGTCACTGCTATGTTTGTCAAAAGCTTTTTCTTTTTCCCTTCAAAAGTGTTTAAAAATGTATAATATAATATATATAGTAGGTGCGTGATGTTACAGGAAAATAGCCTGGGTCGGTGGATTACCAGCTGTTGACATTCTTACTGCGGGTGTGTCTTTGGTGTGGTTACACACCTTTGTCCTTGACATGAATGCAGGCACTTTATCACGAAACAGAAATGTCACTCACCAGAGACAATAAAATATTTAGGCATGTCAGTGTTTGAGTACATCACAGTGCAAGTGTCGCCAAATGCCTGTCAGTTAACACTGGAACAAAATATCGTGTATTTAATCTGGTTTGTAATGCAGCCCGAAGTGTAATTCGATTTTGTAGAAATGCAGCTCTGCTGCTGAATGGTAAATGCGTTGAAGCTGTATATGCCATTAGTGCCCTACCTGCCTAAACCGGTCAACCTTTTAAAACGAAGCTGATCGTGGCCCAGGAAGAGAGAAGCCCTTTACACTTTAAATAGAGGGGTTATGGAGTTATGCTCCCCATATTCCCATCCTGTACCCTCACAAGTCACGGTCGGTGCTGTGGACCCTCAAAGCAGAGGAAGCTGGCTGTCATATTGTTATGAAACAAGATTATGAAGGACACATTCATTCTTCTTTATTAAACATGTCGTCCGTGATGAACATCTCTGCCATTTGTGGCATGATTCATTTCTAATTTTGATTACAGCAAGATGATCGATCTAGAGTACCAGAATCAATACTCCACTCTCAGTAATGGCATCTTCCCATAATTCTGTCTAATGATGTGACTTGGCCTCACTCTGCTCTTAAATCATGTCGATACTATAAGGGATGTGACCAATAGTGTGGAAGGAATGCTGATTAGGGTACACTGGCAGCCAGGACGCAGGGTCACAGTTCACAATTTTCTGGTCGTTTATGTTGGTAGTTGGGAATCCAGAATGGTGAATTGTGTAGTATAGGGTAGTGTGATGTACAAAGTAACTGAACACTGCTTACTATGTATGTTCTTGTATCTGCTTTGGTACTCAACACAAGGTTGCCAGTGGAGCTTTAATTAACAACTGTGACATCATATGGGTGTGGGATAGGAGGGGGGCAGGGATGTTGTACCTTTGAGCATGTCATTTAGAGGGAATCCCAGCTGTATAAATTAACCTGCACTTGGAGACAGAAGTGTTTGAATACCTTGTCAAGTACAGCTGTTATAACTTTGGGAAAAATACTATCAAGCTGCGATTAAATCCTGTTACAAAAATTTCATAGAACTGGTAAACCATATGTGTCACTTTCGATTACATTAAATTGTTGAAAAAAAATGACCTCCTCAAAATGTTCAGATCACATGTTCACTATTTCACTATCTAGTATCTGTATGGTAGAAGGGTGACTGGCTTGATTTGAAATAGTTTGAGTTTTGAGTTAGGGTTAGCTGGGAAATGGTGTCTGAGACATAAATTGATGTCCATGCAACGAAACAATGGCCAGTTAGATGCATAAAATTGACCAGGTCTGGTGACAGCTTGAGCATGAAACCTATATGTTAACAGTATAATTTACAGAGGAGAATCAGGAAATCTGTAACACTCCTGCCACCTAGTGGATATTTATTAAATTATTTGTCTCAAACTACATGTGGCAGTGTTGATGTACTTATGTTCATGATTGGGTGATTATTTTGAAAATAGCTGTTGAATTGTAGTAATTGTTACTCAGTTACATCAGATTCAGCTGTGTATTTCTGTCCACAGAGCACCAGGCTGCCCTTCTTCAGCTGAAGAGAGAATGCAAAGAGGAATTTGATAAAATGCAAGTAAGTCTGTCAGTTTATCTTGAATTTCATAAAGCTCCAGGATTCTGCTGTAGTCATTATAAGCAGAAAAATTAGGCTTTAAGAAACCGTGGTGGTTGGAATGACTGCACACTGGCAGTCACTTCCTGGTTTGACCCATTTAGAAGCAGGATAAACCATCTGGGAATTGATAATGTGTGAATTGAGAATGTCCCTCCCACAACAATTTTCAGACCCTAATTTTTCAGATAGTTCTTCATTGCTTCTCTCATTGCCATGGAATTGTACTAAGTAATTGTTCCAAGGACTTAATGACAAAATATCTTGAGAAAAATTCTCACTGAGAACAGAAAAATATTTCTGCTACTCAACCAGGAACTGGAATGAGCACAGATGATAGATAATTATGAAGCAGATCTTCTTGCTTTGTTAGACATTGGGGACAATGACCTTAATGGCCTTGTCTGCTGCAGCAGTGGCCACTGCAACGAACCTCACATTGCTAAAAGCAAATTTCATCGCTTGCCGGGGCTAAGCAATGATTTTAATGGGAAAGTTAAATTAGCCTCACTGCCTGTGCCCTAATGGAGAGCTTGAATGAGCCTTGCAGTTATTTTAAAGGACACTAGGTGTCACTGATGACAAGGTGAAAAATTCCCTTAAGGCTCCCCTCCACGTAACCAGTGGTCGATGGGAGCTGGTCACATCATTGTTCTCTTAAATCAAGTGTGGAAGTTTTGGTTCACCAACTCAGAAACTATTAGCAGCATGCATCACTGACACACATAGGCTGTATGCGTAGAAAACACGTATAGACATTATGCACGAATAGTATGTTTGCATACTTGTTGAGAGATTTTTTAAGACATAGTGCAACGTTTGGTGCGGGCCTTAGCCTCTCTCTCGACACTGTACACTGCCTGGTACCCAGGGTACATTATACAACTACACATCTAAACAACACGGCACCTATCCTGTCATGGTAATTATGTTGAATGTGAAAGAAGAAGGCTGCTGTGTTGTCTTAACAGCTTCCAGATGGACCCCGTGCACTTCCTGCAATTTTCTTCTTGAGTGAAACGAGAGCGTTCCTTAGCATTTAGGGTTTGGTGGCCATTAGCACACTGAACATATCCAAAGATTTAATTTTTACATCATTGTAGCTAGAGAATGCTCTTCTGTAGTCTAATGGCTTACAAAATTGGCCTAGTAATTTGTTTGGAATATAGCTTGAAATAAGTACATTTATTTTTTTGTGGGTAGATATAAGAATTAAAGAATACGAATAAGAATAAGAAGTAAAAGAAAGAAAGGTTCCTAGGATAAGCAGTTGGAAGATGGATGGATGGATGGATGGATGGATGGATGGATGGATGGATGGATGGATGGATGGATGGATGGATGGATAGGTTTCCAGAAGTGCAAAATATGTTTGATTTGCTCCTGCTTGTTTTGAGATTGGCAATCCAAAGAATAAATGGCACTGGAAACCTTTGTCTCCATCTTATTCATGGGAAAACTGATCTTAAAGTACAAACTATAAAGTATTGTAATTACATTTTACTTTTGCATAACTGCAAAGTTCTTCAGTGTATCAAATAACAGTATCTGAAACATTTTGGGCATTCCCAGCTTTAATTTAATAATTAGTTTTACAGAATTGTAAAAGAATCTGGGATTTTGCTGCTCATTTTCAAATGAGCTTCAGATATTGTCGAGAGACAATTTGTAGGGCACCACGGGTGCTGAGATTGCTTTACCTCAGTGCCTGCGTTTGTCTGGCTTATTTTGCTTGCGTGCGTCGTTAAGACACTTTCAGAAATCAAACATGATATTGACATTCGTAAACATAAACCGAAGAACTGGGAAAAAGCACAGGAACGTGCCAGACACAGTTTTGTTCTGACCACACTCTAACAAGCAACATGTGTCATTTGCATTGCCAAATCATTTCCTTCCAGCCCAGTCTGCTGTTCGCTTTGACTGTGAGCACATTTTGCACGCATACTCAGAAAACCTCGTCATTTGAAGTACGGCTATGTTATTTTCATGCTCCAAACATTCAATAAACATTTGGCTTATAAGTCTTTGTTTATGTTTTCAGTTTACCTTCATTTCCTTTCTTATGAAGACTGCTATTGAACGGAATGCACCCCAGTGCTTAAATGGTGAAATCATTTTTGTCAGCTTTCTGCTGAAGCTTAGCCCCTTGCCTCATTCTCACTGCGTTGACAGTGTGGAATTCTGGATGCATGTGGTTGTGCTCCCCTTGGCTTTCACTCTGTATAACTGCATGCGCGTCCTGCTATGTCTTGGTGACCGCCTTCCCGCACTGACTGATGTGGATTTCCGTGGCATTGTCTATCGTTCAGGCTGACTTTGAGCTCCAGATGTTCCGGTTGCGAGGGGAGCATGCTGCCTCCATGTCCAAGCTAGAGGCAGTCATCACCAAGATGCAGCGAGAGCGGGGCTGCGACCCAGGCCAAGATCGAGGCTCGACCCGTGAGGTCTGCGTCTCCACAGAGGATGACCTGCCTAAGGCCTACCGGAATGTGTGCGTCCAGACAGACCGTGAGAGCTTCATCAAAATACCTGAGGGTGACGGTGACCGGGTCACCCAAGCCACTGGTCAGAATATGCCAAAGAAGCTTAATCTCGAGTCCATCAACCTGAGCCTTGCAGGAAAGGCGGAACCAGGCTCAGGGAATGTCCTGCCCCCTCCTCCCCCCCTCATGCCTGGCCAAGCCGGACCACCACCCACACCTCCACCGCCTCCATTACCTCGCACCCTGGGCCCGGCAGGGCCACCACCTCCCCCTCCTCTTCCTGGGGTAGTACCCATTCCACCTCCACCTCCCCCTCTGCCCATAGCAGGGCCCCCTCCACCACCTCCCTTGCCTTGGACAGGGCCTCCTCCTCCACCACCTCCCTTGCCTTGGACAGGGCCTCCTCCTCCACCACCTCCTTTGCCTGGGGCAGGGCCCCCTCCTCCACCACCCTTACCCGGAGCAGGGCCCCCTCCTCCACCACCCTTACCCGGGGCAGGGCCCCCTCCTCCACCACCCTTACCTGGAGCAGGGCCCCCTCCTCCACCACCCATGTCTGGGGGTGGTCCCCCACTACCACCACCCTTCGGCAGAATGTTCGGCATCAGCCAGGCAACAGAGATGGCCCCACGTAAGCCAGCAGTGGAGCCTACCTGTCCCATGAAGCCGTTGTACTGGACCCGGATTCAGATCCAGGACAACAAGTAGGTACCCACTCTGACTTCAGTCATCACCGCACCCAGATGGGGAGTTATGGGAAAAGATTATACAGAACAAAGTGTCACGGAATAACACTGCAGGGTTGGCTAACATGTCAACTATACTCTGATAGGTAGGGGGCCTTGGGGGGGTATCATGTGAAAGCTTTACGGTCAACTAGGGGCATTAACAGACGAAGCAGAGAAGTCTTGTTAAATGCTCTGAGAGTCTCCAGCCAGCAGCCAAGAGTCAAGCCGGAGACAGTGGTTTCGTGTTCACCATTAGTTTTCCAGATGAAGTACTAGACGACAAGTGTGAAATTTGATGTGTAACATCTTGCGGCAAGTCAGTAACGCCCTGTGGTGCTTTGACCAAATGCCTGTGGGGAATTCCACTGTACACCTGAAACAGTGCCAGCCATGTGTGCTAATCTGCTTTTTATGAGCTGTGTGAAAAAATATATACTTTTGATTGTGTGTAAAGGACTCACACGTCACACTTTACAAGTGTGTCGTACATTATGACTTGGCTCACACACGTGCACATACTGAACATGCCGTAGAAGTCGAGTTTCTTGTAAATTTTCCATGTATGTGAAGGTATAAAAACATTCACCTGCTGTGGTTCCACGGGAGCCAGCCTGAGGTACAAACGTTATTTCTAAATAGCTCGTCCAAAGAAGTTTTCCAAAGATAGAAGTGAGAGGGCATCATTATTTGCTTCGCTGGAACAATTCTGCTTGTTTGTTTTCAAAACTGTTGCAACTTGCAAATTGTTGCAGTGTTAACTTGGCTGATTGGTAACCTTTGGACTTGTCTGACTTTGGTGGCATCTGACCTGTGACCCACGATCCAGTCAATAATGCTCTTTGAGTGGATAAATCACTGCTCATGAAAGCCAAATTGTACTCTGATACCCGACTTAGTCCAGTGGTGAGCAGCTTGCTGGTCTGACTTTGTAATGTTCTGCAGTTATTATTTATGGCGATTTATGATTAATGTAATTATGCCGGTATACTTCACGTCATACAGGAAAGGACATGACGGAGTTGCCCTTCACATTAAGTAAAATAACCACCCAGTCAGAGGCACATTGGAACGATGGGACCTTCTGTTATTGGGTGTGATGGAAGTTGATGTACAAGCAAGGAAAACGGTTTTGGATGTGGTTGGGAATGTGGGAAGGGCTCTGTCTCCACTGAGGAAAAACTGGTCCAGCATGGAAATAAGGCCATAATGAAAAAACGCCATATTTCAAAAATGAAAGCTCAGTAACGTGATGTAAAATGGGCTACAGGAGTGTACAGAATGTAGTATCAGGAAGTAGTGAGATCTCATGAATCTGAGACCCTTTACCTGTCCCGTGAGGGGAGAAACATACCATTTGGGACTGGGCTTGAAAGTACAAACAGTAGTGACGGGACAGCCTGACTTCAAACGATAAAAAAATCTTTCAATATAGTGACATAGGCTTGTTTATATACCCGCGTGGGGTGATCAGAGCAGTCATCGTGAGAAATGGCATTTGTGCAGGAAACTGGGTCACACAAGGATGCGTAAAATAATCCCTCACGGTCCGCTCCTTATGTGAGCACCGTGAACCCTGGTGCACCTTATCACGGAGAACTACTGAAGTCTGACCAGGCCTGCTTTGATTCCGCCTGATTTATGTCACACCCAACGTCTAAATGGCACTCTGCTTTCATTAGCGAGAGCTGTAGGGATGTATCACTTATCATTGCTTGGAGTCACTGCATTCTCTGCACTGTTTTAATGTGAAGTGGAATGGAAAATAAAGGCAGAAAGTTGAGTCTGACCTCCGTGAGTCTCCCGTTCAGACCATCTGACTCCATGTGTTTGTTTCTAAAGTTACTCGGCAACCAGAGAAACTATATACTCCAAGTCTTCTCAGTAGCTTGTTTAAAATGCTTTTTTTGTTAAAATATGCCAACTCAGAGGCACCGTCTCATGAATTTTAAGATTGAATCTTCAGTAATAAATTGCTCGTTTTAAGTGGGTATTTCTGGTCTTCGTTTTCTTGGTGTGAATCTGCACTAAGGAAAATGTCAGCTAAGGCTCAAAAATGGAAATAAACAGTGAACAGCCTGAGTAAACATTGCATAAACCGCAACAAGGTTGTTTATCTCTTATGGGGTTCAGCTTGGCTAGAGATCACATTGTTGTTTTCAGCAAGGTCAGGAAGGCGCTGTTATCCATATGGATAACTTTTTAAGGAAAGTTATGAGGTGAAACGCATGACACGATTGTAATGGCTGTCTCTGAGTGCTTAAATCAAGGCCAGGCTGAACCCCAATATTCCCTCTCTTCCTTCAGCAACAACACACTCTGGGGTACTCTGCAAGAGCCAGACATCATCGACACGAAGGAGTTTGAGGATTTGTTCTCCAAAGCCACACTGCAGCCAAAGAGGAAGCTCTTATCCGACACTTATGAGAAAAAAACCAAGGCTAAGAAGGTGGGTTTTTAAATTCTGTATAGTAGCCGCCCATTTTGTTTAGCAACTGTCCTGTTTTTCCTGTGACAGGTTAGAATTTTGGGGATTCCTGCTTTGAGTCCTGAGTAGGGGCCATCGTACATTAGAACTTGTTAACAAATGTCGTCTTACGAAGGCGGGATGAATTGGTGGCCACTCGCATCAGAGCAGAGGGACTGGTCACTTAACTTTAGCTGGGAATTTGTGCTGCTACCTCAAACCTACAAGGCAGGTTCCAGTAAAGTTACGTCGCAGTGCTGAAATGCCGACCTTCTCTCATTCCCACTATTCTTCCTGGTTTGCTTTGCTCCATCTTGAAATTTGGAAACTAGAGAGGCAAAGAGGGGGCCTTTCCGATAGACACCACGAGAACCCATGTGGCACAAAAAGCTACAGCTACCTTAAGCTACACCCTTACTACATCTTATAGAGGACTGTGAAAGACAGCAGTTTGACTTCACTGTGTCAGTTTCGGTCATCAAGTGGCAGATATTACAGGCAGAAAAGTTTCAGGATTCCAAAACTAATAAAAGAGAGACGGAGGACCATGTGACTGCTTTGTGACGTGACTCAGCAATTTTTGCTGTTTCTATCACTTTTTCTTCTATTGGGCCATGTCACCGTGGCAGACCATCTCCGCCATTTTATTCCCCTCTCAAGCAGCCAGCTGTTTTTGTCACCATTTCTACAAGTGGCAACAAATGTCATACATTTGATTTATTATGAGTGTTCAGACTACACATAAAATTCTGCACTGTGAGTTTTATTGTTTGATTTAACCTTTTTTCAGCTAATGGCTGCAGCCGTTAAGTATTACGAGGAGCTTGAGTTGGCGTCAAGAGTAAATAAGGAACCCTGTTTGGATAACACTGGGTTCCGGCAGCTTCTTTGGGACTCAACAATGTGAGACAACCAGTTCATTATGCTCTATTTTTGGGTGCAATGTCAACCAAGACATCTGTCTTCTTCTGTCAGGATTCGCATTACCCCCCCCCCCCCCCCCCCCCCCCTAAAAGCCCCCCCCAAATTTGCGTCCGGGAAAGGTTTTCCGCGCGGTGGCGCCCCCCCTTCCTTTTTCTTCCCTCTTCGGCCCTTCTCCTCCCCTCCGGGGGGGTCCCCTTTGC
>JAACJT020000021.1:109519-126787 GCA_009936485.2 Gymnarchus niloticus | reverse complement strand
GTCAACCAAGCCCTCTTTTTTCTTCTGTCAGGGTTCCCCTTCCCCCCCCCCCCCCTCCTGCCCCAGTAAGATCCACCCCTAAATTCTGGTCAAGGAAAGGCTTTACGGCAGGTGACGCACCACCTTCTTCTGTCCTGCATCATCGTGCCATTCTCGACTCTACGGAGTGTGCCAGTTCAGAGCCCCCTTAACGAGTATTTCAGCCTTAAATGGAATCAGAACCGTAGAGGTTCAAAATATGCCAGCTCTCTCTCTTGGTGCTCATCCTGTCATCCTTTCCTACTTTCCACAGCTGTCTTGTTGTTGTGGCTCAGTGTTGCGTGTTTGACACCCGAGTGAGATGAGGATCAGAGAGGCATTATTTGCCGCAACTCTGGAGAAGCCCCCAGTAGACCCAGGTTCATATTGAGCAGACCAGTCAGTGACAGCATCTGAACCAGGTAGTACAAAGCCTGGAAATAAATTCCAGAGTCTTCGGGCATCTTATTAGCTATTAGTAATGGTTCTGTATCTAGCTTTCATTATGATCTTTCCTGTAAAATTCTTTTTAAAAAAAGGCCAAGGGACTTTTCATCTGTCCTTTTTTTAAAAATGGCGTCCATCTTCATGTATAACAAGGTATCATTTGGTCCTCTGAACCGGGCCTTAGGTCTGAGTACCTCAGAAGAGTCTTGGAGTGAAAGAGTTATGTGTATAAATTGTGATTGAAATGTCGATTCGGGACACTGACAATGGGATGAATTGATCGGAAAAGTTCATTGGTGGGATTTGGCTCTCTTCCAAATTTCCTCAGAGAGCCCCTTTGCTGTGTCTGTTATGTCAGCTTGCATCATACATTTGGGACATCTAAAGCCACAATATTTCCTTGCAAAAGAAGTGCCTCAAAGGACCCGCCTCAGTAATCTTGTTTAGTAACCTGACATTGTGTATGTGCTATAGAGGTCTTTTAGGGTGGCCAGTTCTCATGATGCAACCTGGCCCTTTCAGGCAGCACATCAGCACATCTTCTGCAGAGAGCTCTGTGATTCAGGAGTATCTGTTGGCTCATCTATACCCTGCCAATCCATCCGCGCCCTGGATCAATCCAGCAGGGCTCCAGGTTGACCCGTGTCTCCCTGCAGCCCGTCTGGTCACTCTAGGCAGGTCCATAAAACACCGCCGGGCCGACACCTGATACATCCCAGGTAGCCCCAGATATCTAAACCTTCAGCCTTCTCTGCAGCCCTTGGTCTGCGGCGCCAGCTGGGCCCAGAGTCCTCCTTTTCCTGCTGATTTTCAGCCACATTGAGCTGTGGATCACGGCACTCTCAGATCATGAATGATACATTTGTGTGATTATGTAGCTCATCATTTCACCCATGAGAAACTTTTATTCCAGTGAAACAAACAGAGAAAAATGACACGTCCCTTGACAAGACTACCAGTATATAGTCAGACACTATGAATTCACGATCTTATGGCTAACTAGGGAAATGTCATACTTTTAAATGGAAGGGAATACTTTAGGGTAACTGGAGTATGCTGACCAGTGGTGGAGACCATATGTTTTCAGTCAGACAGGACAAGGTCTTCAGTCCAGGTCTCGGGATTATTCACCAGTGAAAGCTCATTGGGAAGAGGTTTATCAAAGGTCCCGTCAGCTAGGGAGTTCAACGTGGGGAGTATTGCTATCTAGCAAACCCCCCCCACTGTCCATCCATTCATCTTTTTTTTCTAGAACTGTGTTTCCAGCAAAGGTTGTGGTGATATAGAGTTAATCTTGGGAAGCACATCCCGGGTGGGACTCCTGCCAACTTATCACAAGCTGAGGGCAAATGACAGTCACTCTTTCACTGGAACACGCCTTTCGGTTTGTGCAAGGAAACCGAGAGATTGGCAGAAACCCATGTGAACACATGTAGGACATGCAGACTAAGCCTCCAGTTATGTTCAGCTTATCTCCCTCATTTGGAGTTTTGTGAGAGCAGAGAGGCAGAGGCCATTCCACTCCTGGGAGTCATATAAAATAAAACATGGCATTTTATCGGCCTTTGGATGACTTTTATGTTTAGGTCCTGGCTCTGCATGGGGTATTGAATGTCGTGTGGCCCCTGATGTCGTCAGTGGACTCTGAACTCAGACACTAGCTGTGTAGGTGGACCATCTCTGATGGCTGAGTACTCCACTGTGTCGGGGGCCACGAACCGAAGAGACTGAGCGTCACTGGCCTCACACCGATTGTGGAGGATGCATTCCCGTAAGTGCAGAACGGGAGGGAAATTTGGCACTCTGTCTGTTGGCAACCCGGTGCATTTGCAAAGGCCAGCTAAACAAAACTAAGTTGTTTATATTATCATCCTTTATCTGTGGAGCTTGTCCTCCAAGGTATGAGGTCCTGCGTGCTGTTGGTGCCGGTCATGTGGTTGGAAAGCTCAGCTCTTCGACTGATGGGGAGCCAGGAGGCGGTGGGGATGGGGCGCTGGGTGATGTTCCAATAGACATTTCTCCTCCTCACACCTCTCCAACCCCACAGCTCCAGACTGGGCACAGACACAGGGTCAATTGAGGCAGAGACATCTTTCCTTACTTTGCAGTGTCTGCCCTCCCAGGAAGTCTGACAAGCCAATTTTTCTGCCCCTGCCATCAATACTGGTCAGGCACTCTCAGCTCACAGATCAATTACAAATCAAGTCCACAAAAGAGAAGAGCAGTACTTTGTTAGGGGCATTGGACTGCTTGAACTGTTTGGTCCCTGGCAATTAGTGCATGAGGAAAAGTTGATGGGATGCATGTGCACTGATCAAGTTTATTACTTTCTCATATCCCTTGCAAAGGGGTGCCAGGCCTGCACCCAGTCCTCCACAGAGGGCCCAGTATGGAGTCCAAGTGAGGAGGGTCATGGGGCAAGAGGGTAACTAATTTGTGTATACAAGGCAAAGTCAGGTTTACCTAAGAAGCTGGTGATTGGATTAATGAAGCTTCATATCCTACGGTCATGGGGGTCGCTGTGCCCTGTCAGTCACTGCCTGGTTTTGATTTGATTTGCCTATTTTGCTACATGCAGGGAATCATGCTGCATTTGCTTATATGAACTGGGTTGGTGCAGACATCGCTTAAGAATACTCGTGCTGTCCATTAAGGGCAAATAAATGACTAGTGTATGTAACAGAGTTTCCTGTACATGTGTCAGTTACTAGGTTTTTGAGTTAACTGCAAATGTAATACATTTACACCTGTTAAAACTCAGGAGTAAGTGAACTAAGGAACTGTCTTTTAGGGTTAAGATTGGTATCTTTAAGGCAACAAGTTTACTTTATAGCTTTTTGACCATATCTCATCCCTGGCACAGCATTTAAATATAGCCATTGGTCTGCGTGTAATTGCAGTTGTTTTTTAAATCCATATCTGCCAGGTTGCCAGTGGTATTAAGAATTTAGTTTGACCTTCACTAGTATGGTTATGAAGTGGCAATACAATGAATGTCCACCGGAGGGGGCTGTTAACATTATTTCCAAAGAAAAAAATCATAAACTGTGTCTTACGCAAGACTTTTACCTTGAGCAATTAGAAGTCCCCAACCAGATAGTCACTGAAAGGCTTGGTTTTGTCCTAGTTTCTGTCTGCGAAGGAACGTAGAAAAACACCTCAGTGGGGCCTGCAGAGATGTTGATTAAAGGTGCTGCAGAATGACTGTTACTTTCACATTTGCCCTCGCATGTCTGTGGACTCAGGGATTACTGGTGATCATGGTAATGGCGGTCGAAGCAG
The DNA here is from genome assembly GCA_009936485.2 of Gymnarchus niloticus. Lineage (NCBI taxonomy): Eukaryota > Metazoa > Chordata > Actinopteri > Osteoglossiformes > Gymnarchidae > Gymnarchus > Gymnarchus niloticus. The sequence continues at coordinate 123,040 of JAACJT020000021.1, read as the reverse complement.
CATGCTGCTTTACCTTATGTAATGCAATACTCACTTCTAAGGCTTCCCTCTTGGTTTCCTACTGGACGGCTCGCTAACTGAATCGTGGTAATAACGGGCAACGCTACCTAATGAAGAAACTGAAACGTTAACTTTTAAAGCAGGGCTTTACCTTGCCAAAAACTGTTTCTTGCTTTATGGGTAATTCAGTCGTTAGTAATTGTGACCATCTGTAGGCAGAAGTAAAAATCCCGTGAATTTATAGTTTGTTATAAAACCTTGGCCTGTTTGTCCAGACTGAGTCAATGTCCTTTTATGGTTTAAATTTTTTTTTCCCTTTAACTTTCCTGCTGCTTGATATTTTTCACTATCAGACATGTGATTTGTGTGAAGTTTTTCTCACGTATTAAGTTTTACCTGCCTTCCTTCTTGGACTAGCGCCGTAACTGAAATCATTTGATGAGGCTGGCCACTTGAGTGAGCATCTCCACCACTGATGGCTCTCTCCAGTGTATCCAGCTCTCTCAACCATGCAGGAGGGCCTTGAAGGATGATGGTGGTGCGTGGGTTTGCCTAGGGCCAGGGGTCAATTCAGAGGTTGCAGGGAGATGTTCAAATTACAATCTACCGAGCGCCCTCAATTACGCACCCACCAGCATGTGCCCCCACAGTCAAGCCTCTGCCAAATCCATCGGGAAATTCGTGAAGCAAATGAGAGGCTGTCCTCTTTAACCTTGCTAGAGGCAGGCTGCTTTATCCTCCTCTGGGGGTCCCTGGGTCAAAGTCTGCTGGGGAAGGGGTGCACAGTAATGTGTCCCAATGCAGAACCCCATCCATTTGTGTGCTGATTTTGAGACCTACACTGTTCTGGCATTTAATTCTTGGCACGATTTTGGGAAATATTGCGCACAGTGAAAAGTTATTCTTCCCAAAAACACACCACTTCATCAGGTTCTTTTGCCTGGGGTTGGTAGCAGTGTTGACAAACTCTGAGAAAATTAAACACAGAATGTAATTGTTCATAATAAGAGGGGTTTCCTTTTTAAGACGTTGCTACTTTAAAAAGAGTATATTTAGCATCCAAATTGGTTTGAGACAAGATTTAAAATTCTTACCTCTTGAAGTCTTTCGTTACAGTACAGCCATAATAAACACACTTAGAAGTTGAAGAGAATCCATTTTTTTAATTAAAATGTTTAGATTGGTACATTTAAGTGAGTCACTTAAACTTGTTTTTTTATAAGAGATAGAATGGCACTTTTTCAAGGAATCAAAGTTCATTAATTTCTCTCCAAATGCAAGCTTGTTTTAGTTGAAGGAGGTAGATACTATTCAAGGTTTTAAAGTAATTCAAAACTCAAATATAATCATCCCAGTTATTCGCAGTAAGTATTGCCCAATGCTACTCAAAACCAAAATGTTCTTAGCTTTCATTTGCTGTAGAGTTTAATGATTGGGAAAAAAAACTCTTCATCCTCGTTAGATTGTCAAGCTTTTGGATGGAAAGCGCTCCCAGGCTGTGGGAATCCTCATTTCAAGTCTTCACCTGGAAATGAAGGACATACAGCAAGGTAAGGCCTGCTGCTGGGCGATTCTCCAAGCCCGCCCATTAAATGATTTTCAAACTTGTCTTGTTTTGTTCATTTTCAAAGTATCTATTGAGGTGTACTACACCGCAGTGTCAAAGCCCAGGGTAAAGTGATATTTGCTTTTTGGAAGTAAACCACAAAGGTGAGATAAATGAGATGAGGTCTGTCAGCTCTGCTGTTTTCTGTGAGTGGAAGGCAGTTCTCCCAGAATTGTATGAATGAGCTTGAATGAAACTACACCGGCTATTCTCTGTTCATACCCATTGGCTTGTGTGCTACAATGACTGACCAAGCACAAAGTGGTTTTTCTCAAACTCTGGAGACTTTGAATGTAAGAGTTGCTGCCTCTTTTTAACACCACTATCAGCAGAAATGATGTACTAGAAGGAAGACCCTGCATAGCCCTTTAAAGAGAGTGTGAGGGAGTTATTTACTGTCAACCTGTATCTCGCACCCATGGTAAAGTGCTTGTATGTGTGGACTTGATGCCCACTAGGGGGCTCTGCACCAAGAAAGTATTTGACCAGGTGGAGAAGGTGGTCGGACGGCACGTGGGTGCTGTGAGGGGAGCGCCTGGCAGTCTGGGAACTGCCACCGCTGCCGCCGTGGGCCCCCTCAACCTAATGGGAGCGACACCCTACTAATGATCTGAGTGCATATAAACCCCCTTTGGCAGCTAGCAGGGACCACACCGTCACATAAAAAACACCCTGCACATGCCCAGCAGCAAACTGGGCCAAGCTATGGGTGTTGGTTTCGATTTCCTACACCCCCCCACCAAACTATAGATGGTGTTGAAAAAAGACCAAAAAAGAGGCAACTTTCTCCTGCATGTGTTAACTTTCTTCTGCTGTAATGAATCGGTGAGGCTGAAATAGACAGGCTGATTGTGACAGTGCAGGAGAGGCCCCTAATAGGCAATTTAAGCCCCCCTCCACCTCTTTGATGGCAAATTAAAAGGATTTGGGACATACAACATAATTACCACCACTCAAGAGCTGTGATTTGAGTGGGGGTAGTTGGGGCCAGGAGGGGGCCATTGATGTTCTTCTCCAAGGGAGCATAGGGGTCACACAGGATTGAAAAGGCAAGACTGCATTTCCCATTTCCTTTCAAAGTAGCCCAAATACCTACTGCTGAGCTGCATTCATGTCACGCTGTTTTGGTTTGTATGGAACGGCAGTACTGTTCCTAATGGAAGGCTGGTACATGGGCCAAACTTGCCCCCTTCTCTAATTTGAAAACAAGGCAAGGTGATCTAAGAGGAAAAAACCAAAGGGAATGGATTTGGCTTTTCCTCAATGCTTAAAGTCTCTGATCCCAGCATGCTCTGCCCTCAGATGCCCCTACAACATATGCACTGGGCAAGGGGCATGGAGACTACCTTAACCCTCCCCTTTCCACTCCAAGCAATGGCTTTACCCCAATTCTAAGATGTGGGCAAATTCTCGCCCTCCCTATGACAAATAACAGCACACTTTTGTGGTTATTGTAATCACCAGAGCATAGCATTTGCCTGAGCTAGTGCTAGGGGGCACATGGGTTAGAGCAGCCAGGCAAGCCCAGAGCAGACTAGAAAGAACTCCACCCCTAGAGATCATTACTGCAAGCTGCGGAGGTTCCCACTGCAGGTCTAGGGGTTAAGCAGTTACAGGCTCTCTCCTATGACCCGTGGCCAAGAGGCTTAGTTCCCTGCATGTCGATTAGCACCGAGACACCTTGTGCAGCTCCATTTCTGAATGTCGTATAGCGACGTACATGCCAAAACGTCCATCCATGTAGGATGAAAGGGTCAAGTACTAAAGGATGGTCCATCTACTATATTGTAGTAATGGACGGAGTAATAAAGCACTGAGGTATTAAGGAATGAGGAATTCACTCATGTAATACTTAAGGTTTGAGTAAGAAAGGACTAATGGTATTAAAGGATGACCCCATGCATCAGTGTACTCCATATAGTGTGTGAAGTTTAAAATTTTTTATTATGTGGTTCCTTAGTAACCAATATATAATGCAATGTTAAAAAATACTATGGAACATTTATATTTGCTGAGGTAATCTGAAAACTGTGTGTTTGTATGTCAGGATATGGAAATATGCTTAAAAGGCCTGGTTCCTCTTTGCTGCATTGTAGGATATAAAACCTGTTGGCTATTTGGATATTGCTGGTATGGTACAGGAAATGGCATGACTGTTTACATTTATCCTCTTTGCAGGACTAATAATGTGCATGGTCTCAAAATTTTGGAGGCAGTTAATTGGGAGAGCATGCTTTCCCAAAATAATGCCCCTTTATTAGAGAATGTCTCTAATAAACACATTTACTGTTCCAGCTGTTCTGACTGTGGACCACTCTGTGGTGGACCTGGAGACCATCGAGGCCTTGTATGAAAACGTAAGTATGGCAGAGCACATAATCCAATAGGGCATGAGACAGCACAGAGCGTAGAGAACGTGCTCTCCTTTAAAAGAGAACTTTATTGTCAGGTTTTTTAATATCAGTCCACTCTCAACCCACAGTTTCTCAAGCTTTATGTCATAGAGCATTTTTGTCACTTTCGTCCCATGTTTGACGTCTCCTGGCTGGTGGTAGCCCCTTTTTTGGGAATCATTGTTAGTTTTCACTCTGATGGTTTTTTCTGGGTGTCCGCCCATACCACCTCCCCCCTCCCCCCCGAATTGCAGCGGGCACAGAACGATGAGCTGGAGAAGATAAAGAAGCACTATGAAACCAGCGGTGAGGAAGCAGCCAAGCTGCTTGACAAGCCTGAGCAGTAAGTGGCTTCATTCCTGGAGAGGTGCTCCTCACCACAGGGTACACTACAGACCCTTACTAAAGGAGCTAGTAATGCAAGGACTCATTCAAACATACTTATGACTATGATCAATATACTTAATACTCTGCTTTAAAAACCAGAGGAATGGAGTATTTCTACTCAAAGGAGTTTGCCATTTTCCTAGGGCAGAACCTTGCACTCTCCATTAATCACTGTGCTTCTCCATTCGTCACTGAAATGCCTCAGTGTGATATTGTATATAAACAGTGCTTAGCAGGACTTACGAAGCTTTTTACCTTCTTCATGTTTACGTTGTCAGTAGCGAGCCAAACACCTCCGCTCCGGCTCTGACGTCAGTTTCCTGTGCATTCCACCTTCCTGGAATGCTCATCTTACGTTGCTCTCCACTCCATGTCAACCACAGGGCTTCAAGCGGGTTATTGGGTCCATTGACAACCATGGTTGATGTGAAGGTGCAATGTGAAAGTTTCTCACTGGTGCCTCGCTTGTGTCTTCAGAGCATAATTATTTTGATTGGTTCCATGCTGGCTCTTTGCAATATATGTAAGACGATTAGCCAGCCGCTTGTGGTGGAACTGCCATGTTTGAATTAGCTGTCACAGAAAGTGAGTCATATCCCCTTAGTGTCTAACTAGATCAACAGACTAATCACTGAGGATATTACTCCTTTTCTGAAACATCCTTGTGTTTATGTGAACTTTGCTGACTTGGTTGGATGATCAAGGAGTGATGAAGCACTTTTTAAAATTATTATTATTACTATTGTACCCAGACGTTGCCCAGGGCCCTTAACAATATCAGAACGGAGTGTCTCATTTCATTCTCTTCTTTTGTCAAAATAAGTCACGTTTAAATGGAATCGCATGAAAGCATGAAATCCTACCAAATGACCTGTGTCTGAGCGCAGCATGAAATATACTTGGTGTTTTTTATTTAACTGTGCGATGATTGAAGTTGCTGAAAGCTTCAGCAGCCAAAGACATGGACGACACTAACTGTGAGATTTGGCATTCTTATTTCGAACCCTCCTGCCACAGGTTCCTGTATGAGCTGTCCCAGATTCCCGACTTCTCCGGCCGAGCTCACTGCATCATATTCCAGTCTGTCTTCTTTGATGCTATATCTTCTGTCAAACGCAAAGTGGAGATCGTCTCCCATGTTTGCAAGGCAAGGCACCGACCATGACCCCTCTCCCTTCTCTTTTACCCCCCGTTAGCTTTTAGCTCCTCCACGTCTTGTTGGCAGTAGCCACTATCTCTCTCCGAGTGAGGTGTGTGTGTGTGTGTGTGGTGTTGACCTGCTGACTTTCAGAGTCTGTGATTTGTATCTAGGAACTTGAGATACGGCAGAGGGAATAGCAAGTCATTCTCCTCTCCTGGTTCTCAAAATAGCAAGCTGGCGACCTCGGCCTTTTCCATTTTAAACAATGCATCGCTCACAGTCGCTGCTGTCTAGTAATGTCTGTGTTTGGGGGGTCTGGGACGGGGGGAATGAGTGGGAGAACGGGCAGAAAATACTGAGCAAAAAAGGATGGTTTGTGCTCTGATGCAGAGCAGAGGCCTAAAGCATGAAAGGCCAGTGGGGGTTGTGGACTCATGGTTAAAATCCGGCCAATGGAGTGGCCATGTTCAGATAGTGCCAGGTGTGCAAGCTGCCCGTCTGTTTCAGGGCCTTCTGGAGCATGACAGCGTGAAGGACATCATGGGCTTGGTGCTGGCCTTTGGGAACTACATGAATGGGGGTAACCGTACCAGAGGCCAGGCAGATGGCTTTGGTCTGGAGATCCTGCCCAAGCTGAAGGACGTCAAAAGCCGGGTAGGACCTCATTAGCCCGCCTCTCCATTTACTCAGGCTCCCTCTCCCCCCCACCTCCAATCATTTGCTGGTATTAACAGAGTTTTCCCATGTTCCAGGACAACCGCATCAACTTGGTGGATTACGTTGTCTCGTACTATCTGCGCAACTTCGATGCGGTGAGAGATGCACTTGCCGATCATCACTGTGGTCCTAGTAGAGAACCTCTGCTGCTGCGTAGTTATCTAAATGAAGGCTCATGACCAGAAATGGGCTCTCAGCACATTGGTAACAGTGTCAAATATGTGATTTCTCTGTTTTGTCACTTGTGTGAAAATATCATCGTGTGTAGTCATTAAGTAAAGGTAAGCTATGTAAAGCCATGGTAAAGTGCTCTGCATGATAACGAGGTGATGTTTGATGGGTCGCCTTCTGATTAAACCCAGCACGCAGGGACGGAGACGAGTGTTTTCCCACTGCCTGAGCCCCAGGACCTCTTCCTCGCTGCCCAAGTCAAGTTTGAGGACATCATCAATGACATCAAGAAGCTGAACAGAGATCTATCTGGTGAGGCAGTCCTTTTTTAATAGCACATCTAATCTTACCAACAGCATGTCTAATTCATGAGCAGTTCGTCTGATGTCCTTAAAGGAAAGCGAAAGCACCCAGTTGTGTCAAAACCAAAGTGTCTCCTCTCCCCCGAGCTCCCCACCGCACATCTCCACACTCTCATACAGATGCTCTGTCAATGGGGTTTCTGATCTATCATCGCAGCTATTTTTGTACTCAGCAAGGATGGGACCACCAGGCGTGGGAGAGCAGTATGGGGATTCTGCTCTGAAGCAGAGACGGACCCTGAAGCAAAACATTAACGTTTTCAACATGTGATCTGTTAACTGAAGGAGGATTAATGTGCATCCTTCAGCATGGTAGCCCCCCCCAGCTATTTCTGGCTCTAGGTATTGAGGTAGGCGGGGTCAGGTTTGAGTCTTACTGGCCACGCCCAAAGCCCCCGTCTCTGTGCCTGTGATTATTTATATCAGCCAATAACACGGCATATGAAAGCAATTACATTTCCTGTTCATTTTCCTCTGCCTCCACTGATCGTTGTTAAACCCTGATCCTTGCTGACCTGCTGGAGAAATATAAAGAGATCACAAAAAGGGTCCGGGCCCAGCTTAAGCTGTCAGTCATTTATTAGGCTAAACAGGAGCCTTAAAGACAATAAATGTGGAATAAGGCTCTGATTGTTTGATCTGCACACTGAAGGTTCAGGAGTCTGGCGAGGTACCCTCAGGGTATTGGCATGACGACAGTCTGTAGCTCCATCTTGAACATGCGTGAACTCTTTCATTACCACCAGCTGCCGAAACAATGCAATCTCCTTTGTTAAAGAAATACCATTAGCAGATTCATTAGAATGGCATTTTTAGTTGTTTTATAAAGAAGATAATTATGGCCTAGCCAAATTGTTTTCCATAATTGAAATAGCTCTACTGGGTGGTTCCCATCTCTGCATGTGACCAGAGAGCCCACGGCAGTGGCCCTACCGAGCCACAAAGTAGAATCGTTCCCATTTGAACTGATGCTGCTTCTCTAGATTAGCCATGTGAGCTCAGGTTGTCATCCTTGTTATGACACGGTTCTGATTTGAGCCTCTTACACGGCATCAGCCAGCTCAGCTGTCTCGCCCACAGCAGAAGCCTTCCCCCAGGGGTCCATCCTCAGACTGCGGCGCCCTCTGTGCCGGACTGATTTATCGGCAGCACGGATGGATGGTGCTGGTGGGATGGGGTCAGCACCGGGGGCACAGGAATTGGGGATCTTGGTGGCTGTTTGTTCAGCACGGTCACATGGGAGCAGGCTGGCCCCCGGTCTGCCCATCAGACCCTGCAGCCCTCCTGCTCTCGTTTGTGCAGAAACATGATCCCACTCCTACTGGCTTGATCTGGCCCCCCACCCCTGGATGGAGACCAGGCCCCAGCCGCATGCCTGTCAGGGAGTGCCCCCCTCAGAACAATGTAGGCTTGCATTATTCCTCTGATACTCTGTCCTGCCCACCGGCCCATCTTTCTGTTATGTACGCAAAGAGGAATTCAAAACCAGTATAGTATGCTTTTTATTGTACAGCAGAAGGACAAATATGTCCTTTTTCCACCGAGATGGTGCCGGCGTCTGGATAGTTCTGCGTGTTTCCACCAAGTAACAACTGGTGCCCCATGCTGAGAAATCGGTTTGGGAACCAGCGCAGAAAACTTACTGATCTGGAACCAGGAACCCGTGACGTGAAGTGCTAAGGGGCGGGACAAACAGCACAAACACTATGCTAGGTGCTCCATTAGCAGACACTGCTAGCGTCATGATTTTCTACACATTAAAGTTTCATCTGAATTCCTGACCATCTCTTTGAACTGAGTAAAGATCCTGAATGAGTTGTCCTCAGATTACAGATGGCTCAATACCACTTTTTCATCTCTGATACTGATAACATCCTTAAATATCAGCCGATATGATAATCTTTCTGTTTCCTCTTAAACAACTCGTAAGCCATTTGTATGCCATATGTAACATAGCCATCTAAAAAAGGCTCAAACTGAAAAACAAATTCTTGAATCCCCTAAAGGAATAATTACAAAATGAAATGCTGGTTTGGCAACATCAAGCAAGGCTTGTCAGATAAACATATAGAGTGTGTATTGTATCAGATTATAACTTTTAATTTTATAACTTTATCATTTGTTTCCAATACCAATCCAGTATTTTTAGTCAGTCCCGGAATGATACTGCTGCTAATTATCGGATCGGCACATTCCTTCACTGGATCTGAAAATATACTGTCAAGACTAGGAGTAATGTTTAGAAATAGAGGATGTGGTCTGCTCTACTTGTTTTGTGTTGCCACTGGAACAGGTCATTGAAGTAGTAACTACTGTATGTCGTTGCCTCAAATTTGGCCATGAAAGCGGTGGAAATTCAGGCTGGCCAGTTTGCAGTAGGCTAGGCACCAGCACCAGCTGAGTTCCGGCACCAATTGTGCACCGTTGGAAAAGGGGCAGTCGGTGGCATTCTTCTCTGTCTCAGTGGGAACAGGGCTGACGGACACCACCTGTGGGACAGTGTGCCTGGAGAGATATTGCAGTTCTGGCCCTAAACCCATCAGGAAGTGATTGGGGTGAGAGTTTGTTATAATATGAATGTTGCAAAGGGTTTTCAGTACCTTACCAAGCAATAATCCTCCTGGGAATCGGAACATGAATTGCAGTGTGATTACGTAAAATAATTGTCTGGCAGGGTAGTTCCCCCAACTCACCAATGCATTTCCCAATGCCTGTAGCAATAACCCTGAAAGGAGCCTCACACAGTCGGGTGGGCTGACGACAGCATCCCTGTAACCAGGCTGTGCCCCCTGTGGAGGAGCGGCACGTTAAAATGACTGAAGCCACGCGCTGATTGCAGCGGACAGTGGGCCATGGATGCATCAGAAGAGAAAAGAGTCACATAAAAACCAACAGTTAGAAGTCATTTGTTGCCAAAGAGGTCTTTAGTGCTTCAGAAATGGTCCGTGTGAGAGTGGTGCATTTATGTACTATGGCCAACTGTAATGTCAGGTCCAGGCACAGCCTTTGCATGGAAGGGGCATCTGAAAGACTCAGTATGAATGCATGGAAAACAAGGTGTAGGAGAGTTATGAACTGTTATATTGCTTATATTTACAGGAAAACACTATGCTTACAAAGATGTTATAAACTTGTATTTAGGGTTCATGTAGGGCAAATATAGCCCTTGTGAATGGTTTATGAAGTCTGGGGGTAGAATTCTTATAGGACAAAACATCATTTGGTGTGACTGTGCAAAACAGGCCAGTCGTGGGTCATTGTGATGGAATCTTTCAGACTTTGCCCACAGTGCATCTTGCGCTCTGGTTCTTATCTCTGTAATAGGCCAAATTAAAGTCAGTTGTCAGTATAAGTCCAGTACTCACAGAGCATGCATGAGGGTTATATATCACACGTTGCTAATTTGATTTTCATTTGGTCTTGCTCAGCTGTTGACAGACTGGACGGCTTTCTGTCTGATCTTTCTTGTTGTGCCAGTTCAAGAGTTACTAGGCATTTAATGCTACTGTTATCATGCGCTGAGTGCCAGTTAGATATAACTTTAATTTGGCACCTGAACATATTCTGTTCTGGCTGGTTTGCCAATACAGCCAAAACAAATGATAAGAATTGCCATCAAGTGTGGAATATGTTGCGTTAAACTGGTGATGTGACTGGCAAGGTTAATGGTTGACTGGAACCTCCTTCTCTCCAAGCTGCCATGTGATCCTTCAGTGATCCTCAACTTTGACATGTGCACCGCCTGGTTTGACTTCCATGGCTCAGCACCTGCCCTGAACCTGTACATACCTCCTCACCCTAACCCCCCCAACCTCTTTGTCCAGCACAGTCTCATCCCACCTCCTGCTTTACCTTCACCCCCCAAAAATGGTCCAATAAACCCCAGCTCCAGAGTCAACTGATACATTGAGATCGAACTGAGGGCAACTGTACCAACATACTTCTGTCAGAAGGACACCTGAAAAAAGCAACAGTTTTATACAAGTTTCTAAAAAATGGCAATGAAAACAGCACACATTTCTGAGAGCTCGTGACACTCCATCAAACCGGTCTCATTTCATTTGTGGATTAATTTCATGAACGCCACAAACTGGTAACATCTCTTCAGCGAGCGAGCTGTCGTCACGCCATTGTCAGCAGTCTGCGGAGGAGACAGCCTAAAGAGTCACGTGATGGGAGGGTGAATTAGACCCATGAGAGACGTACCTTTGTGCAGCAGCTGCCTGGGGAATAGCGGGAATTTATGATGGGGGGTCGTGGTTGAGGGGGGCCGGCGTAATGCCTGGCAGGCCACAGAGGTTGTATATAATTGTGGATTATCTTTAAAATTCCTATTCTCTGCTTTGATGGAGACGATCCGCAGCATAGTATAAATAACGTCAGCCTGCCAGGCCATTCGAGAAGTTTGACCTCTGGAAAGGTGCAGAGTGGAAACAGGCGAAAGGGAAATATAGAGGAGCATCTACCGTGTGTAGCTGTGTGCGTGTTTTTGTTCATGTAGCCTGGTGTTGCCAGATATTCTTTTCAAGAAAAGCACATATGCTTTAGTGGCCTGAAATGTGCACCAGTGCTGAGGCGGCTTATGACCATTGATGAAGGGAAGGACTGGCTCCAGTTTTTCCAGGGAATGTCAACAGTCCTGACAAGGTGCTATTAAGGGAAGCAGCTTGTCCCTGAAGTACCTTATTTTGCTTCTCTGAAGTCTGGCAGTAGCCATTTGAAAAGAGTTTCATTAATTTGCCCATGGAAACCAAACTTTATCCATGTCTCTGTTTCTCTCACTCTACTCGATAACCTGAGCATCTGAATTCTCTGTGTGTCACCAATGGCAAAACTTTTGGTTCTGTTCCTTACCCAGATGAGATATTGTAATGCCATGTTACAATTGTATTGTACTTCTCTTAAAATGCACCAAAAGGCACCTTAAAATGCTGCATGCTTGTTGTATCTGTCACTTTAGACAAAAGCATCAAGTCAATGCATAAAATGTAAATGTATAAGTGGGATGGATGGATGGATGGATGGATGGATGGATGGATGGATGGATGGATGGATGGATGATTTTGTAGTAGGATATTGGTCCTATTAGGTGGAATGCGGAAAAAACTTCGCTGCTTTTTACGCTAACTTGCTAAATTTGATAATTTACAATGGGGTGGGGTTTTAAAACTTAGCATCTTTGAAAACCAGGGCAGGTTAGTAACGCCTTTAATACTCATCATTTGTTTAAAGTACAGCCCGTCTCTTTGAGCACTTTACAGTCGGGCTAAATTCCCCGGAGCTCCAGCTTCCATATAACATGCCATAATTTTAATTTGCTTTTATTTTTCAGTAGCTCGTAGCTGCAGCTCCTGTTTCCGCGGCTCGCCTCAGTGCTTAGGGATCTTGTTTACATGGGAGCGACGACTCAGGCTCGCCGTGCCCCGTAACAGATGTCTGATTTTGTCTCGTCTTTGTTTTTAACCCAAGTGCATCCATATGACGCAATCACTGTGGCGTGCCAGGCTGGCCGGGTCTTGCGCACCCCTGATGACAGGCTCTCTCTCCCCCCACTCGGGAGACTGCATGGAGTCTCTCTAATGCTCCCCTGGCGCCTTTGAGATTTGATTTTGATTCTGCCCATCTGATTTTCAGTGCATCTTTTAACTCTTTTGCTAAGAGCACCGCAGGTAGAGCCAGTAGGCCCAGCAGTCGTTCCCTTGCTCCCTGTGTAATCTCCACCCAAGTGGAAGAGCTTTATCTCCTTCCGGACGCCAGCGAGTTACAAGACTTTGTGATACTTTGTGTCAATCCTGTATCAGCAGTGCATCACCGCTGCACTGACAATGTTACATCAGATGCTTTTCAGCATGTCTGTGAGCTGTGCCATAGGTAGACTTAAAACAATAGCATTTTTTACCTGTGAATGTGCCGTCTGTGTTGCTGGAAAGACCACGGAGTCTCGCCTATCTCAGCCGCCTGTTGTCCCGACCTTCGCCGCGTTCCTGTTGAGTGACAGTGTCTTTCTTCTTCCCGCCATTTTGGCCGAGTTCCTTTTTATAACCATTGGCTGCTGTTGTTGTGGTTCTGGTGTCCCAGGAGAAACATTTATAGTCATCATCCTATATAGTCCAATAACTGTCAACGTGGGATCTAGGGAGGAAATTGAACATTGCCGTACAGGCTTTTAAAAATCAGAAGGCTCAAATGAATTTCAGTGAGACCTTTCTGGGATAGCTGGTGTTGTTTTTTTACCTCATAAGAACTAGCTTGAGAATTCCAGTTATTTCAAAATCATGTGCTAGCAGCAGTACAGACACTGCATCACTTAAAGACCTGTGTAATGCAGCCCTAACAATCTTACCTGTGCATGAGACTCTGCAACAAAAAATAGCACACTCAGGGAGAAGGGTATTGGTTCATTTCTCACCCTTCTCCAGGCAAAGGCAAATGGGGCAGCGTGTGAATGAGGCAGGGCACCCCACAGGGTCTTCCGCCACAGTTTACACAAAGTCCCCAATGAAAACAGTATTCTTTGTAATCTTATCTGGGATGATGCTGATCAGCCGTGGTCATGGAGCTCCGACCCTCATCGGGGCATATTATGGCTGTGGAGGAAGACTGATCCCCTGTGATCTCCTGATTGCACGGGAGGCCAGTGAGGGGAGGGCAGCGGGGATGTGGGGGGGGGGGGGGGGTGGAGAAAAGGGGGGGACGGGGGGGCGGGGGGCGGGGAGGCGGTGGTCCGCGCGCCGCGGAGGGGGG